>JBBGZY010001547.1:345000-782500 GCA_037952925.1 Lithobates clamitans | reverse complement strand
GGTGTGTGCAGGGTTTGGGGGCGAGGTGTGTGTGCCGGGTCCGGGGCCGGGCTGTGTGCCGGGGCCGGGCTATGTACAATGTGCAGGGTTCAGCTCTCTTTTACAGGCTGTCCACATCTCACTTCCAAGCTTCCTTGCATCACAACTACCCGACCTAGCTCTAGTACCTCTCGGCAGTGTAGGTGGCTTCTCCTGTCTCTTTCACTTCCAGGGAGATCATTGGTCGGAATCTGCGCACCCGGACACAGATGGGGTGCAGGTTACCATGAGATTCTCCACACTGCACCTGCTATCCTTGTAAACAAGGAAGGCTTCTGTGTTTACAAGGGTCAGTGGTGAGCGGGGAGCAGAAGGTGAGAAGCCTGAGTTGGTGGAACGGCTGAAAAAAAAAAGCCATGGATGCTGAGGCCACATGAAATGGCCTGGCGGGCCGGGTTTGGCCCTTGGTTTTTGTGTTTGACACATCTGTGGTAATGTGTTTGATTAGATTTAGTTATGTCAGTCAGTGGAGCAAAATTTTGATATGAGTTTAAGGAAGACCTGTATAAACTACAGGTCAGTTAGAGTCCTAAAGTGGGCACCACAGGCTTCACACTCAGAAAGTGGAGGAGGCACAATCCATTGTTATTTTTTAAATCCATAAAGTAGGTGGTGAGATCCGTCCACCTTTTGAGGTCACTGCTCCTGTCCAGACCCAACTCCTCTGTCTGCTTCCCCTGACTTTTGGATACTGTGCCCCAAATAAGGTCCCGTTCACTTCTCGCCATTTGGAGTTGCAGGCAGAATCTAGGCGGTTCTGCTCGCGATCCCAAATCACCAGATGTGAATGGAGGCTGTCAAGTTTATCTAATGACAAAACCCTTTTGCTTGGTGTTGGATACAGAACAGGAGTAGTTAAACGCCATTTTAAGTTTCTTTCGGCAGCCTCTATCATTTTGAGAAGATTTTCCTTTACTTTCTGCTTTGAGACTCAACAGGAATCGAGATCTCGCCAAAGTACGGGAAATGTTGCCCTCTTATGCCTCTTTCAAATACAACTCAACGTTTTCAGTATTGTGTAGGAGGCATCAACAGGACAAAAAGACAGGGTGATTCTCAATGGGAATGCAGACAGTATGAAAAAAAAAGCCTTCCGGGGTTCAAACCCTTCCCTATTTTTGCCAAAACGTAGAAAAAATAAAATAAAAAGGGTTTCACATACACTTTAAGTCTAGGTTCACACCTATGCATTTTTTTAGTGTGTTTTGGTTCTGCAGAAAAGCACTACAGTCCATTGAACATCACTTCCTATGGGACACGTTCACATCTATGTGCTTTGTTTTTGGAAAAGGGTCAGGGACTTTTTTTTCCACTGCACATATTGATTTGTGTGTAATATACTTCAATGGATCCACACCAGAAACGTGTTGCGTTTTTGATGCATTTTTACATGCGTTTTGCGTTTTTTTTTTTTTGTTTTTTTTTTCCCCTCTGTGTGAATAGCCAATTGTTAAGCAGCCGGTGGCCACCGCTTCCTTAACAACCGATAAGTCATCAGCTGTCAGTGGGGTTCCCCGCTGACTGCTGAATGTAAAAAAAAACAAACAATTGCCAGCAAAGAAAAACTAAGAAAAAAAATGGCGTGCCCCCCCCTCCCCCAATCCATACCAGGCCCTTCGGACAGGCAGGGATGGGGAGGGGCAAATGAGCGCACCCCCCTTTCCCACTCCTGAACCATACCAGGCCACATGCCCTCAACGTGGGGGGGCTATGGTGCAAGGGGGGGGCGCTTTGCCCCCCCCCCATGCATTTTGTCCCCATGTTGATCAACATAATTTTGGCATAGGGTTCCCCTTAAAATGCATACCAGACCCGAAGGGCCTGGTTTGTGTTGGGGGGAGGGACCCCACACCGTTTTTTCTTTTTTCCTTTGCCTGCAATTCTTTTTTAACAACCGGCTGTTGAGTTTTTTAAGGAGGGAAAAAAAAACGCTTGAAAACCCGCATACAAAAATGCTGGTTCAAAAACATATTGCAAAACAGGCTGGAAAACCACATCAACCACAGCCGCATAGATGTGAACCTACCCTAAATAAGAAGAATAAACTTGCTGACCGGTGGAAAGGATTACATGCAATGACTGGCGTGTCATCACACTTGCTTCACACACATTGCCATGCACCTGGTGACCGTCAGTCTCCCTCTCTTCTCTTACTGCCTTCAGATTTTTCTTCATAGTTTTGCATCAAGTGCAGAATAACTTCATACCACAATGTGTATGTGGTGTTAGCAAATCGACTGACGTTTCTACCAATATATGTTTTATAAAGCAAGTTCACGTATGTGCCTCAAAATTTCTTTACGGACATCAAAGTGTCAGTCATATTCTAATTTTATACCCAAAGCGGTTCCATTAAACCCATGCTTTCATGTGACTCTACTTGTACCATAGTGTGGACTGCGTCGGGATTCTGAAGCTGCGTAACGCAGATGTTGAAGCTCGGATCGGGATCGCTGGTTCCAAGAAGAAAAGCACACGGGCCAGACTTGTCTTCAGAGTCAACATCCCTCGGAAAGATGGCTCAATTCTGACACTGCAAACCCCTTCATCGCCGATTCTCTGTAGTGAGTAGAGTGCTCGATTTTTTTTTTTTTTTTTTTTTATTTTCACATGTACTAATGCTTAATGCATAGAAATGCCTTTATGGTGAAGTAGTGTATGGGTAACCTCCTTTATAGCAGAGAAAAAAAAACAATGGGATGCATAACCATGGGTCCAATAATCCTGACTTTATCGGGTACACACACAGGGGAAGGCGCCTTCTAAGTGCAGCATTGAAACATTTGTTGTATGATAAAAACAAATTGGCAACACAAATGAAGTACGTTTGTGAAGGCATGTAGAGCATAATTAATAAGAACATTCAAGGAACCCTGTAGCAGGGGCATTCAGTCCAAGGATTGAGGGGCATGGCTGAAGCTCAGAGCACTTGTCAAGCCTTGACAAAGAGGCAGGAACGCTGTGAAATGCGTAGCCATGCCCCCAAGACATCCGCCGGTGTCTGACATCATCCATTGGGTTCCTCTGGAGTCTACCCCCTGACCAGGAAGTGGCCGACAGCAATGCTGCACAAATACACATATATCACGAAGATAGGTGAGGTTAATGTGAATGCACTTCTTCTGAGCCGAGGAGGTTCTAAAAACAGACTTGCTTGATTTTGCATCCCTACCTCTGGCTCCCTAATGTCTAAAATTGTTAATATTACAATGTAAGCCTACTTTAAAGTGGTTCTAAATCAGGGGTCTCAAACTGGCGGCCCTCCAGCTGTTGCAAAACTACAAGTCCCATAAGGCATTGCAAGGCTAACCGTTACAAGCATGACTCGCAGAGGCAGTTTTGCAACAGCTGGAGGTCCGCCAGTTTGAGACCCCTGTTCTAAACGCTCAATGTTTTTTATCTACATGCATGTAGGTAAAAAACGTTCTGTGTGCAGCAGCCCCCCCCCCCCCCCCCCCCCCCGAGCCTCTCCTAATGCTTACCTGAGCCCCAGCTCGATCCAGCGATGTGCATGAGAGCCTTGGCTCTCCTGGGACCCACTCATCATTGGCTGAGGCAGCAGCGGGTGCAATTTGCTCCCTTCCACTGTCAGTCACAGCCAGTGAGCCAGTGAGAGGGGAGAGGGGGCGAGGCCGAGCCGTGGCTCTGTGTGTGAATGGATATGCAGAGCCGCAGCTCGGGAGCCTCCAGAGTAAGCTGCTTGCTCTGGCGGCACTTGGCAGGAGGGCGGGCCAGGAGCACCAGTGGGGGACCCAAGAAAAGGAGGAAATCTAACATGTTTGTTTTGTTTTTAGGTAAATATTTAGTACTTTATTGCACTTTTTTATTTTCTTATTGTCAGGACTAAAAAAAAATCTTATTTTTTGTATACTCCCTTTTTATAGCAAACCTATGGAGCTTTAAAAATGTTTACGTTTCCCAGGATCTCCTTACTGCCTGTCCAAAAAAAAAACAAAAAAGCAGTTGTTTACAGACCTCAAAAACTGAAGCTGAAATGTAAATGTTAGTAAATGAGTCAGGGCTGTAAATTATCCCCCTTATAATCGATTTTCTCTCTGTAAAATGTTTTTTTTAGTGGAGGTATGGATCTTAAGTGGACCTCCATTGTGTGCCCTGCTAACATTTACTCTCTGTGGTGTAGCTCAGCCTGCTGGAGTGCCGGAGATTCTGAAGAAGAGCCTCCACAACTGCACGGTGAAAGGAGAGGAAGAGATGTTCCTGATTGGAAAGAACTTCCTGAAAGGAGCTAAGGTCGTGTTCCAGGAAAACCTTGCCGGTTCGTATCTTTTGCCATTTGCTAGTTCAACACCACAACATAACTTGTCAGGCCACATTTGGTTATTGTGATCTGTGATTTAATTTCACTCTTTAAAGTGTGCTGTTCACCAAACCCGACCCACATCATCGCTCACACGGCAGCTCCTGGGGCTGCCACCTCACCCCTTTAAAACTGAGCACAATAATTACACAGGATCTCTGGCTGGTTAAGGTGGTAATTAGAAATACTTACAGCCTTATCTGCATTAAATTGGCACAAGAAACTGCAATTAATGTTCCCTATTAAAGGGATGAGGTGGAAACCCACAGAACTCCTCCACCCCCCCAAAGACCAGCTGGGTCCTTAAACGCTTGCCAACCGTCGGATAGCATATTTATTGCTACAGGGCGGCTGCACTGTGCAGAAATACAGGATTCTGCACTTTTGGGTTTTAAGCGCGCGGCCGGCGGCTTGCTCACAGCGGGGGTTGATCAGCGGGTCCCGTGGACCCGATTTTCGCTGACGCCCGCTGATGGTTAGTTATACTGACAGAGTGCCAGTCTGAATATGTAATCAAGATCAAGTGGTTAAAGGATAAGTTAAGCTTTAAAAAAAATAAATAAATACACGTTTTTTCAGAACAGTGAAAAGAAATTAGAAATAAGACGTAATCGGAAGTCCTCCAAGTTAAAGTCCTCATAAGTTTATCACTCCAATGTAAAATCTTGCAGTCAGTGATCCTCCACCACTATGCTAAACGTGCCCTTCTCCCTTAGGAATAAAACTCACCAGACACCATTCCCCTCCCCCCCCCCCCATTCTCATGAGTAGGCAAGACCACTTAATATTTTAGTTGTGACTCCACAAGACTTCTCAGGTTCCTCTTCTGTGATCCTGTCCCCTCCCTCCTGTTGAGTGCCCCCACAGCAAGCTACTTGCTATTGGGGCACCCGATCCGAGTCTTGTGACTTCTATCAGTTCCGATTAAGCCTGTAGAAGGAGTTTTCATACTGCACTGGCCATCCTATCAGGATGAAAGACCTCTGGTCCTCTGTTTGGACAGTGCTGATTGGCCCTGTGCTGATCACATGCACTCTCTCAAGAAAAAAAAAAAAAAACCTCTCTAGCAATACACACCAAACTAAGCATGTGCAGCCTGACTCCAAAGGCTCTGTATTATCTGGATAAGTTCTGTAGTCAGTGGAAGAAGAGGTGGATCTGTGCATACAGGATCAAACAGCCTTTTTACACAGTACAGAGGATTAACCCCTTAGGTTCCACAGTGAGTATAACAAGCATGCTTTACTGTATATACAAACTGATTTTACTGTTGTGGGTTTAGTATCACTTAAGAATAAAAAATCTTCTGACTTTACAACTCCTTTTAAAGGATAAGTTCACCTTTTCTAACATTCTTCCATGTTACACCCATATTCAGGGTGTAACATATTAGTGCTACAGCTGACCCCCCCCCCCCCCCCCCCTCCACTTCTTACTGTGACAGAAGACCGGGGATCTACTCCCCGTGTCTGCTGCCACAATTAAAAAAAAAAAAAAAAAAAAGAGGTAGGTGAGGTTTCTGCCCACCCGGCCGCGTCACTCATTCACAGCGTTCTGTGAATAGGAAACGGCAACTACCGACAGCATTTGTGGCTGTCGGGTTGTAATTCTCAATGAACTACCACGGCGCTGTGGAAGTTCATTGAAAGCTCCTGTCAGTGTGTAACTGCTTGTAGGAGCACACAGCTTACACACACAGCCTACAGGAGCCCTGTACAGCACCCATGACCTGCTGATCATGAGTGCAATGCTTTCCAGGCTCCCAATAAAAACAAAAATTAAAAAAAAATCACTTTTTTTTACCTGCAAAAAGATGTGCGTTTATTTTTTTTGAAAAGGTGACCTTCTCCTTTAATGATGGGGATACTGGCTGTCAGATGGGAGGGTGCTTTATTGAACACAACCAATACCCATTGCTATTAACCCTTAAAAAAAAACTTGGAAATGCTCATCTAAGCCGGTCCAAAGTCGCAGAGCATAGTTACTTTCAAATGGGCTGTAGCAGGTTGTGCGAAAAAACCGACCCACTTCCCCCATCCACACATTTGAGGTGGATGGGGGGAATCCTCCCCGTCGTGTCTTTGTATTTAGACAGCAGGGAGACTTCCCTGCCTTGAGAATAAACCGATCAGCGCTGCAGACTATATTGAGCTGATGAAATGGATAAAATCTGGCAGGGCGTTTTGTACAGAAAACGACTGGTAGATCGACTTCTGTTTGAAATTTGTCCAGTCCATGCTGAACTGGCCAAATTTGGTTCCATGTATGGGCCAACTTAAGTGAGGTCATATGAGTTGTGTAGGGAAAAGCAAGTAGGATTGAAGGTTCTACATTATATTATCGTGGCAGGGGAAGGTACGAAGCCAAATGCAGCTTACAATCTAATGTCCCTTTTGTCTGTTTCTGTTCAGATGACAGTTCATGGAAAGCTGAAGCTGAAATCGACATGGAGCTGTTTCACCAGGTAAATTTAAATGTAGGCCGTTCTGTGCTAAAATGGAGAATAAAATTATCTTCTGCAACTTTTAACATGAGTGATGTCCCATAAAGCTGTGTATTCATTCAGCGTTATTACCTGTATTTTTAACCACTTCAATATCAGACGCTTTCACCCCCATCCTGCCCAGGCCGATTTTCAGCTTTCAGCAGTGGCGACTGGTGTGTTTTTTTTTTTTTGGGGGGGGGGGGGGCAGTAAACGATCCCCCCGAGCAGCCAGTGGCAACCATGCCCCCACCCCCCGCTCGCTGTCTGCCTGTCGGTACGGCACTTGTCCCATCTAAGTGGCATGTAGCGGCTCCTGTGTACTCTCCTTCCATCACGGCGGCTTCCAGCGTGCGGCTCCTCCTAGGCGGTACTGATCAATCGGCTGACTGGTCTCGGACCTGCTTCCTTATTGGCCGGGAGGAGGATCAGTGTTAAAATGGCGAATATTCATTCGCTGTAATAACACACCTGGGTGGGCTCCATTCACATTCTCTGCTCCCCGAGCCCACCCTATTTTGAAGTTTATTAGAGCCAGAGGCTCTAATCAGGTGCTTAAGAAAAAAACCCCCGTCAATGTAATTTATGCGTCCGACATCCTGCAAGGGTCCGGACGCATGGATATGGGGGGGGGGGGGGTGGCGCCCGTATGCCCTTAATGGAAGAGCCCCTGGCTTTCAGCGTTGTCGCACTTTGAATGGCAATTGCGCAGTCCTGCAACACTACCCAAATGAAAATACAGTATTATCGTTATTTTTCATACAAATAGAGATTTCTTTTGGTGGTATTTAATCACCACTGTTTTTTTTTTTTTTTTTTTTTTTTGTTAAATAAACTAAAAAAAAATTGAAATTTTTGATGAAGAAAAACTTGTTTTTTTTTTTTTTTTTTTTTTTTTAGTTTCTGTTATAACGTTCTCAAACTATGCTATATAGTGTATTTCTGAAAATCGATCAATCCTGATGTACTGATGGATGATCTCACTGTCCTGAAAATGCCAGGACAGTACAGACACCCCCCAAATTACCCCTTTTTGTAAAGTAGACAAGTTATTTGGTAAGAGGCATGGTGAGTTTTTTTGAAGTTTGTCTTTTTTATTTTTGAGACAATTTTTTTGAAAATGAAATTGAAAGAAATCAAATTTCCCCCAGATATAAATTCCACCTGGAACGGGAAAGCTCCCGGCCAGCTATCATTTGTCTATAGGCTAGGCGGAAGCACTTAAATATGGCTGGTGTAATGTTCAAAAATATATAGTAACTTCTCTAAAGCACATCTTTTATTAATATGAACGTCATGGACGGACCCAACTGTAGAGCAAGCACCTAGCAGGAATACTTGCACGGTCCCTTTTTGTTATTGATGTTGCCCCAAAGTGGGCCAGTCTTCAGCACATTTAGAGGGGCACCATACTGTATAGCGCCCCATAATACAGGGCACTGCCTGCTCTGGTATGTACAGACTTTGCTAAAAGCTACATCTACCTCCTCTTCAGTGCCTTTATGGTAACTGCAGGTTTTTATAAACTATTTAAAAAAATTTCTCTGTTCTTCCCACTGCTCAATGCAATAGAACAGTGTTTCCCAAACCTTTTTTTGTCTTGTGGCGCAACAAAAAGATCTAAAAATTTTCATGTAGATTTTAAGAAGTCTCTCTCTGGGATGAGAGCAGAGAGATGGGGGTCCCTGGGATGAGAGCAGAGAGATGGGGGTCCCTGGGATGAGAGCAGAGAGATGGGGGTCCCTGGGATGAGAGCAGAGAGAGGGGGGTCCCTGGGATGAGAGCAGAGAGAGGGGGGTCCCTGGGATGAGAGCAGAGAGAGGGGGGTCCCTGGGATGAGAGCAGAGAGAGGGGGGTCCCTGGGATGAGAGCAGAGAGAGGGGGGTCCCTGGGATGAGAGCAGAGAGAGGGGGGTCCCTGGGATGAGAGCAGAGAGAAGGGGGTCCCTGGGATGAGAGCAGAGAGAGGGGGGTCCCTGGGATGAGAGCAGAGAGAGGGGGGTCCCTGGGATGAGAGCATAGAGGAGGGGGGTCCCTGGGATGAGAGCATAGAGGAGGGAGGTCCCTGGGATGAGAGCATAGAGGAGGGGGGTCCCTGGGATGAGAGCATAGAGGAGGGGGGTCCCTGGGATGAGAGCATAGAGGAGGGGGGTCCCTGGGATGAGAGCATAGAGGAGGGGGGTCCCTGGGATGAGAGCAGAGAGGAGGGGGGTCCCTGGGATGAGAGCAGAGAGGAAGGGGGTCCCTGGGATGAGAGCAGAGAGGAGGGGGGTCCCTGGGATGAGAGCAGAGAGGAGGGGGGTCCCTGAGATGAGAGCAGAGAGGAGGGGGGTCCCTGGGATGAGAGCAGAGAGGAGGGGGGTCCCTGGGATGAGAGCAGAGAGGAGGGGGGTCCCTGGGATGAGAGCAGAGAGGAGGGGGGTCCCTGAGATGAGAGCAGAGAGGAGGGGGGTCCCTGGGATGAGAGCAGAGAGGAGGGGGGTCCCTGGGATGAGAGCAGAGAGGAGGGGGTCCCTGGGATGAGAGCAGGGAGGGGGGGGGCTTGGGGGCCCAGGAGCTTTGTGTGGTGTGCAGAGCAGGCAAGTATAGAGGTGTGTTTATTTTTTTTATTTATTTATTTTTTTATGTTTACCTTTCCAGTCGCTTTATACTGGCCATGGATTATGCGATTGAATGGAATGAAAATCGCTGAATTCCTCCTCAACACAGTCAGTGGTGGAGGAATCACTCCCACAGTGCTGTTGTGTTCTGCTAGCAGAAAGCCTTCCCTGCCAGCAAAACACAATGATTACTGCTAGCAGCTAAGGCATCCCAAAGTGATAGAACATAAAAAAATCTGACAGGCTGGTTGTATCCAAGTTGATCGCTGGATCAACTTGCGTACAACTAGACTGCCCATAGATGGATTGAATTTCAGGTAGTCCCAGCTGAACTGGCTGACTTTCGATCCGTCTATGGCAGAAGGTTCTCATTTCCTGTCCTCAGGACCCACTAACAGGCCAGGTTTTATGAATTACCTTGGGGGAGATACAGACTAGAATACGGCAATCACTGAGCAGCAAACGATATCACCTGTGATGTATTTCAGTTATCTTGCAAACCTGGCCTGTTAGTGGGCCCTGAGGACAGGAGTGGAGAACCTCTGCTTTATGGTAGGTAAGTGACACGGGAAGCTACTATTCTGAATATTTAAAATAGCGGTGTCCTATAAATAGCTATACACAATATCTGGGGGATAGAACAGTTCATATTTATATACTTCAGCTGTCTATTTTGCTCTTTGACTGGAGCCTCAAGTTTGCATTTTTCTTTATTCATTCATCCTGTATAATTAATAATTTGTGTGGTGAGTTCTGTTTAGTCGTTTTAATCTTTGGTGTTTTTTCTTGTCTAGAATCACCTTATTGTGAAGGTTCCTCCTTACCATGACCAGAACATCACTTCCCCGGTCTCCGTTGTGATGTTTGTTGTGACCAACGCAGGGCGCTCTCACGAAGTTCAACCTTTTACATACACTCCAGACTCAGGTAAGTACCTGCCAACATCTTCACCTTTAGTGCGCTGCAAATCTCTGCTGTGTAACGTTTGGCAAAACTCTTCCCTATTTATTTATATCCAGTAATTGTAGAATAATCAGTACGTAGATCCACTCACATCAGTCCGTTCCCCAATTCAGTCCCTGGATGTCATAAAGGCTGGCACAGGCTGCTATGGTCCATAGGGAATCCTCCATGAGTGCTTATTGAGGATTAAAAGAGAAGTATGGGATTTTGCTTTTTTTCAAGATTTATACTTACCCTAGGTGGCTGCAGCATCGAACCGATGCTGCATCTGTCCCCTGGCGCCTCCATGACTGAGAACCGAGCGATCAAATACAGCCGATCACTTGTTTTTCTGAGCTCCACGAGCAAGAGAGCTGGTGGCTGTCCGTCACCGGCTCTCTGCTCTGCCCCTCCTCGCTTAATTGACTGCTGGGCTGTGGAGGGGCAGAAGCGGCTGGCTCAGGCTCTCAGTGGCTTGCTGAGAGGCTGAGCCCGGTGCCGGTCCAGGCATATGTAGGCGAATCCTGACCATATGATCGCAATCTTGCCCAAGCCTGGACTGGCTTTGTGACATCAGCCGACAGCGGGCTTCAGTCTGCTGAAAACGGGTCACAGGAATGTAGAACAAAACTGCACTCTTGTGATCCACAGGAGAGATGTGACCAAACGAGCTTTGGTTGTATGTCTCCTTTAAAGTGAGTCTAAAGTCTCTATTTTATTTTGTTAAAAATAACAAACAATGATTAATGGTTTTGTACAGAGCAGCCCCAATCCTCCTCTTCTCTGGTCCCTCTTCGGTGCTCCTGGCCCCTCCCTCCTGTTGAGTGCCCCCACAGGAAGCAGCTTGCTATGGGGGCACCTTAGCTGAGCCACAGCTCCCTGTGTCCATTCAGACATGGAGCCACAGCCTGACCCCCCTCCCCTTTCTCTCCTCATTGGCCGACTGACTTTGACAGCAGCGGAAGCCGATGGAGCATCGCTGCTGTCTCAGCCAATTAGGGGGGCTGAGAGGAGCTGCTGCACACAGAAGGCTTTTTATCTTTAGGGATTAAATGCATTAAGATAAAAAACCTTCTGCCTTTACAACTCCTTTAAGGTCTGTAAAGACGGCCTATTGTCTCTGCTTCTGATGTAAGAGTTGATTCAGATAAAGACGCTGATGTAAAAGGGGAGTCTCATGGGGGTCCTGATGAAAGGGGAGACTCTGATGAGGAACCTAATGTACGAGGTACTCTGATGGGGAACTTGATGTAAAGGGGGCTCTGATAGAGACCCTGATGTAAAGGGGGGCTCTGATAGGGACCCTGATGTGAAGGGGGGCTCTGATGGGGACCCCGATGTGAAGGGGGGCTCTGATGGGGACCCCGATGTGAAGGGGGGCTCTGATGGGGACCCCGATGTGAAGGGGGGGCTCTGATGGGGACCCCGATGTGAAGGGGGGCTCTGATGGGGACCCCGATGTGAAGGGGGGCTCTGATGGGGACCCCGATGTGAAGGGGGGCTCTGATGGGGACCCCGATGTGAAGGGGGGCTCTGATGGGGACCCCGATGTGAAGGGGGGCTCTGATGGGGACCCCGATGTGAAGGGGGGCTCTGATGGGGACCCCGATGTGAAGGGGGGCTCTGATGGGGACCCCGATGTGAAGGGGGGCTCTGATGGGGACCCCGATGTGAAAGGGGGCTCTGATGGGGACCCCGATGTGAAAGAGGAGACTCTGATGGGGACCCCGATGTGAAGGGGAGACTCTGATGGGGACCCCGATGTGAAGGGGAGACTCTGATGGGGACCCCGATGTGAAGGGGAGACTCTGATGGGGACCCCGATGTGAAGGGGAGACTCTGATGGGGACCCCGATGTGAAGGGGAGACTCTGATGGGGACCCCGATGTGAAGGGGAGACTCTGATAGGGGTCCTGATGTGAAGCGGAGACTCTGATAGGGGTCCTGATGTAAAGGGGAGACTCTGATAGGGGTCCTGATGTAAAGGGGAGTCTCTGATAGGGGTCCTGATGTAAAGGGGAGTCTCTGATAGGGGTCCTGATGTAAAGGGGAGACTCTGATAGGGGTCCTGATGCGAAGGGGAGACTCTGATAGGGGTCCTGATGCGAAGGGGAGACTCTGATAGGGGTCCTGATGCAAAGGGGAGACTCTGATAGGGGTCCTGATGCAAAGGGGAGACTCTTAAAGGGGTCCTGATGTAAGGGGAGACTCTGATAGGGGTCCTGATGTAAAGGGGAGACTCTGATAGGGGTCCTGATGTAAGGGGAGACTCTGATAGGGGTCCTGATGTAAGGGGAGACTCTGATAGGGGTCCTGATGTAAGGGGAGACTCTGATAGGGGTCCTGATGTAAGGGGAGACTCTGATAGGGGTCCTGATGTAAGGGGAGACTCTGATAGGGGTCCTGATGTAAGGGGAGACTCTGATGAGAACTCTAATGTAAGGGAGACTTTGATAGGGACTTTCTTCAGCCAGCAAATATTAATAAAAACTGCAATGCGGTCCTCGGACTGAAAAGTTTGGAGACCCCGATGTACAGAAATAAAGGACTATTTTCCTTGACTATGTCTGCTCTGAGATCCTGGACCCTCTCCTGGTCTTCTGTACATGCAGATGGCAGCTCCAGGAAATCCATTCTCCTGTTAGGATGGCACAAACCATCAGCGGGTATAATTCAATGGCAGGCATTCAGTTGAGGAGCATTCCATAAACTTCACTGCAGCCCAGTGTTGTCAGCGGCTAGGTTTTGGCCTCTGTACTTGTTTTTGGTCTTAGCTATGTAATTAATTTTTTCGCTTCCATTGACAGCCATTCCAAACCTTCTCATAAAGAAAGAGATTTCCAGCTCCGCACAGTCCTGTACTTTTGAAGACTCTATGAAAGGTATTCATCTGCTTCCTCATGTAGCTTTCATATTGACTCAAAAGTTCACTCCATTTTTATATGGTTGTATCCGTTTAAACAAACAATTGGTCAGAGTTAAAGTGGAACTAAACCCATCGATTTAACAGCTTAAAAAACAAAACAAAAAACAGTTACATTCCTGTAACGTGCCGGGAATGTAACTGTCACTTTGGTTGCGCTCTCAACTAAACTGTCAAACCATCGATGGCTGTCATAACTGATCACATGTGAAGCACCATGGCAGTTGCAGATCAAACTGAGGCCAAGATGGCAGCTTCCTTGGCTGAAAATGATAGAAGGGTTTAGTTCTGCTTTAACTTGGTTAACTGCCATTTCTGTGCCATAACAACCCCCCCCCCCCCCCAATTGCATAAAAAAAAAATGTCCTGGAGTGCCCTAAAAGCCTTGAAATAATTCACTATTATAGTAATGTAATCTAGCTGCAATGGATTGGCCTTTCCCCCTCCCCTTTTTTCCCTGCTCATTATTGGTCGGTTAAAGTGACTATCACAGCAAAGTGCAAGCGTGAGCGGGGTAAAGCACTGGACCATGGGAGCTGGAGTCGATAATTGTATTGGTATGCCTGGGCTCCTGGGGCCCTACGAGTAAAGATACAATGACCTGCAGGCACTTGGCAATGCTTGCTATGACATGGAAGTGGCAGTTTGGTTTATAAACCATGACCACAGGTTGGAATCGAGAAACTAGTTTACCACTAATGCAAGAAAAAGAAAGTTTGATCTGAAACCATGTATGTATGTGTGCAAACATCCCTACACCCAGAACCTGAAATATGTAAGATTTATATTTACATTTGTTCTAGGCATTTATCATTCACTTTCTCAGTTGCTATTCATTTCAAAAAGTGCCGCTAAAATGTCAGATTTATGAGACTGCTGAGTAGAAAGTGAACGGCGACTTGGGTCCTGATGATGTGAAGAGCTGTAGGTTTAGTGGTGTTGGTATAGCAGGTTAGGCTCCTCCTAAAACCAGTGTTACCCTCTAACCAGTGAGGGTCCATGGCTGAAGACTAAAAGCTTAAAGTGTTTTTAAACCTAAAAATTCTAGTACTGCCTCCTTAATGCAAGATAATATGGTCTGTATTAATGCAATGACATTTACCCCTTTCTATGTTGAATAATACCTGGTATTTCCTGCCTGTGCCTCTGTTCTTGACAGTAAACTGAGCACACTAATCATTGCTGTTGATCAATGACAGTGTGGTCAGTTTACGTCTTATATCATGCCACTGACTGTACGGGCACACTGTGTATGACTGCATATCTGTAAGTTCCATGGTCTGTGGAAAGCCTGTCCTCCTCACTCATCTGTCCTGCCTCCAACCGCTCCTCCCTGCCCATCCGTTCTCCCTCCAGCCATTCCTCACCGCCCATTTGTTCTCCCTCCAGCCTCTCCTCACCGCCCATTTGTTCTCCCTCCAACCTCTCCTCACCGCCCATCCAACCTGCCCCCAGCTGTGCCTTCCCGCCCATCTTTCTTGTCTCCAGCCTCTCCACCCCGCCCATCCATCCTGCTTCCAGCCTCTCCTCCCCACTCGTCTGTTCTTCTTCCAGCCTCTCCTCCCCGCTCATCTGTTCTGCTTCCAGCCTCTCCTCCCCGCTCGTCTGTTCTTCTTCCAGCCTCTGCTCCGCGCTCGTCTGTTCTGCTTCCAGCCTCTGCTCCCCGCTCGTCTGTTCTGCTTCCAGCCTCTGCTCCCCGCTCGTCTGTTCTGCTTCCAGCCTCTGCTCCCCACCCGTCTGTTTTCCCTCCAGCCTCTCCTTCCCGCCTATCTGTTCTCCCTCCAGCCTCTCCTCCCCGCTCGTCTGTTCTGCTTCCAGCCTCTGCTCCCCGCTCGTCTGTTCTGCTTCCAGCCTCTGCTCCCCGCTCGTCTGTTCTGCTTCCAGCCTCTGCTCCCCGCTCGTCTGTTCTGCTTCCAGCCTCTGCTCCCCGCTCGTCTGTTCTGCTTCCAGCCTCTGCTCCCCACCCGTCTGTTTTCCCTCCAGCCTCTCCTTCCCGCCTATCTGTTCTCCCTCCAGCCTCTCCTCCCTGCCTATCTGTTCTCCCTCCAGCCTCTCCTCCCCACCCATTTTTCTTGTCTTCAGCCTCCCCTCCCCGCCCGTCTGTTCTGCTTCCAGCCATTTCTCCCTGCCCATCTTAGTCTCCAGTTGTTCCTCCCCACCCATCTTTCTTGTCGCCAGCCGTTCCTCCCCGCCTATCTGTTCTCCCTCCAGCCTCTCCTCCCCGCCTATCTGTTCTCTCTCCAGCCTCGCCTCCCCGCCCATCTGTTCTCTCTCCAGCCTCGCCTCCCCGCCCATCTTTCTTGTCTCCAGCCTCGCCTCCCCGCCCATCTTTCTTGTCTCCAGCCTCGCCTCCCCGCCCATCTTTCTTGTCTCCAGCCTCGCCTCCCCGCCCATCTTTCTTGTCTCCAGCCTCGCCTCCCCGCCCATCTTTCTTGTCTCCAGCCTCGCCTCCCCGCCCATCTTTCTTGTCTCCATCCTCGCCTCCCCGCCCATCTTTCTTGTCTCCAGCCTCGCCTCCCCGCCCATCTTTCTTGTCTCCAGCCTCGCCTCCCCGCCCATCTTTCTTGTCTCCAGCCTCGCCTCCCCGCCCATCTTTCTTGTCTCCAGCCTCGCCTCCCCGCCCATCTTTCTTGTCTCCAGCCTCGCCTCCCCGCCCATCTTTCTTGTCTCCAGCCTCGCCTCCCCGCCCATCTTTCTTGTCTCCAGCCTCGCCTCCCCGCCCATCTTTCTTGTCTCCAGCCTCGCCTCCCCGCCCATCTTTCTTGTCTCCAGCCTCGCCTCCCCGCCCATCTTTCTTGTCTCCAGCCTCGCCTCCCCGCCCATCTTTCTTGTCTCCAGCCTCGCCTCCCCGCCCATCCATCCTGCCTCCCGCACTTCCTCCTTGCCAATCCGTTCTCCCTCCAGCCTCTCCTTCCCGCCCATCTGTTCTCCCTCCAGCATCTCCCCCCCCACCCATCTTACTTGTCTCCAGCCTTTCCTCCCCGCCCATACGTTTTTCCTCCAGCCTTTGTGCCGCTCCTCCCCTCTTCTTGGAATTGAATGGCCACAAAGTAATTTCCGGCAATGAGGTAGTGCCCCCTGGTCTGTACACACCCACTAGCAGGTCTATGAATCGCCCGGAAAGCCTTAGTGATCCTGTGACCTGCACTTTAGAAGTGGGCAGTTGAATGTAGGCAAGTTAGTAAAAATAACAATGGATTTGTGGTAGCCTTAGATGCATATATAGAAAAAAGTTTTCTACGTTTGGTAACTTTACAACTACTTTTAAAGCTTATCTCCACATTTAATGTCCCTTTAAATAGTTTGGGCCAAGCTGGCCCAAACAAACTAAATACTGCACTCACAGGTGTGCTTGCCGGGCGCCCTGTATTAAGCTGTATGTAGCCTCGGCTATAAACAGTAGACAGCGTTGTGTTCCGACAGTGGGATGGGAACAAAATAGAGTCGGGCTGAGATTTACTGGAAGCTTTCTGTTCTATAAATGAATACAAAGCTTCCTCTGCTTGGCTGAGTCGGAGATTGTGATGTCATCTGCCCTGCACCGTGCGGCAGCCAAATGAACTTTGAGATGTCTGTGTGACATTTCAATGAAGTCTGGCCGGACTTCACTGCGTTATAATGCTGATGTAAATGTACCCTAAAAGGGTTTATCGTTCTGCTCCCAGCACAACTATTTGGAGCCCTAACATTGTGCAGCAAAGTACCGCTGCTTCCTGTTTGGCAACAGTGGGCTTTCTGCTGCAGTCCTACATGCCGATTGGAGAGCTCTTGCTCTGGTTCAGCAGGGGGGTGTCAGACCACTGCAGAGTCACTGTTGCTACCTTCTTTGCAGTATAATCTCACAATATTCTTTTGACACCGGGGGGCTGAATGATAAGAGTAAATGGTAAGACATTTCAAAATCTTAAAGTGGTTGTAAACCTCAGACATGAAATATGAACAATGCAGATCTCTCTATAGTGTGTGCTTGTCTCACTCCAGAGCACTTAGGTGTCCATTTACTAAAACTGGGGGGTGCAAAATCTGGTGCAGCTGTGCATGGTAGCCAATCAGCTTCTTAGGCCTGTTTCACCCCTTTGCATTTTTAGTGCATTTTGCAGATTTGCACTACAGAACGTGTTCCATAGGAAACCATGTTAAATGGATTGTAGTGCAAATCTGCAAAAAGCACTAAAAACTGTGAAACAGGCCTTACATCAGCTCGGTCAATTTAAGTTTTGACAAAATAAGAAAAATGGAAGCTGATTGGTTTCTATTCACAGCTGCACCAGATTTTGCACTCTCCAGTTTTAGTAAAGCAACAGCTAATGCCTCGTACACTCGATGAGATTATCGGACGAATGTTCGTCTGTTTATTTTTGTATGCTCTCTTTTCAAAAATGAAGAGGTTACTAAAGTTACCAAAATTCTCATACGACAGAATAAAAGATCGGAAGTGAAGACCTGTGTTGTATTTGTATTGTAATTTCGGTACTGATAACGGTACTGATTAAACTGAAATCGTACGATCGGGTATTGCACGAGGAAATGTTTTGTGCTTGCACCATCGGATAATATCAGATGAACTGTCCTGATCGGCTCTCAAAAGCTGTGTACGAACTTATCGTGCGATCGATTTGAAAGCGGTATTATCAGATTATTGTACGATCGATTTGAAAGCGGTATTATCAGATTATTGTACGATCGATTTGAAAGCGGTATTAGATTATCGTACGATCGATTTGAAAGCGGTATTAGATTATCGTACGATCGCTTTGAAAGCGGTATTATCAGATTATCGTACGATCGCTTTGAAAGCGGTATTATCAGATTATCGTACGATCGCTTTGAAAGCGGTATTTTCCATACGATTTTCAGATCTTGTGTACGGGCCAGAAGTGTCATTTCTGTCTGCTTCTTTGTTCATCTGCTATCAGCATGAGTCGCTTCTGGCAAGGTTTCCTGACACCAGGAGAAAAAAAAGGGAAAAATGGTGACAAGGGAGAGGGAGCTCCAGCTGATTGACATCCTCATTTCTGTTCCTGTGAGCTGTGTGAAGAGGGGTTGTGTCTGTCCCTTCCCTCCAATTGGCTTTCGGAGCTCGTCTCACGGAGCTCTGCAGAGTGTAACTTCAGCTCCCCCCCCCCCCTTTATTTTTTATTTTTATTTTTTATTTTTTTTTAATGCTCAGACAAGCTTTATAAATTCTGGACTGTAGAGAAGACTGCAGATAAACAGGTACATCTTATGTAGGAGGATTTGTTTAATCTCTGTGTATCACCAGAGGCCAGTCACTTTACCGGATATGTGTTTGGGTTTACATCCACTTCAATTTTTATTCAGCCCTATTTAAGCCCTTGGCACCGGCTTCCGCCGGCCCTTTAAGGGGTTTGGCATTCCGGATGGTGGGGCGAGGCTTGTGACTGCTGTGATTGGCTGTCATGGTGGTCACATGATAGGGAGCTTTTCGTGCCACCGGGAGCGCACATGTTGCACAGCTTTATTGCCGCAAATAATCAGCGCCAAGTCCCCACCACCGAGAGACCGCATATTTGTGTGCTGCCGGCGTTCTATCGAGAAATGCCTCCGATGGGTCTGCGCATGCGCAGTACCAAACGTCACCCCAGATGATATGTTGATTAGTTGGTCTGACGTCAGCAGAGCGCATGCGCAGATCATTGGAGGCATTTTTCGGACGGGAGACAGTATGCGAAGGGCAGTATTGGACGCTATGCAAACAACGGGGGGAAGAATGTACTTGTCAGATTGTGCCTCGCTGTTGCCGGGCGGGTTTTCTGTGTGCTGAAGGGGCATGTTTTGTCCGTGTTGCAGGGCGGGTTTAGTGTGTTGAATGGCGGGTTTTGCCTATGTGTGAGGGCGGATTGCAACACACACAAAACCCCGCCCTTCAACACACCCAGAACCCGCCCCACAACAGGGAGGCTCAATCAGACAGCTACGCAGGATTGCCAACCTCCAGCAGCATTTTTTACTGACAAAACATAGGAAATTTACTGACAGAGCCCTTTTTTTTTTTTTTTTTTTTTTTTTTTTTTACTGGCAACCTGAAATATTACACAATTCCTATTGAAAACTAATACAGTGAATATTTGAAAAGTATAAACATGATATGGAAACACTGACAATACCCATAACAAAGTAATTTTCCTGATTACACTTAAAGAGGAAGTAAGATGGGTTTTACTTCCTCTTTTGCTCCCTGCAAGGCCTGCAAATTAAAAGCATAATGGGCTAGTATACATTATGTGACACCGGCAAACAAAGCCCGCGCTGTCCCCTGTGCAAAAAAAGACAAAAGGGTTTACAACCACTTTAAAAAGTCAATATAGCATGAAATGATCAGCCCCTGATATTTACTGATTTTTTTTTTTTTTTACAAACTGTCAGTAAATTTACTGGCAGTTGGCAACCCTGCAACTACGTTCCCCCCGCTGTTTGCATAGCGTTGGATAATGCTTCTGACGATCTGCACATGCGCTGTGTTGACGTCACGCCAGCTGATCAACATATAAGCTGGAATGATGTTTAGGGCTGAAACAACTAATCGATTAATCGACTATGAAATTAATCGATTACTATTTTCATCGATTAACCAGCCAGTAACATAATGGGGTTAAAAAAAGACTAAAATGAGCCCTTTATAGTACAAAAAGAGCAAATAATCGCTACTGTAAATATTAATTTCACAGTTCTACAGTAAAAAACGGAACCCCTAACAGTAGTGAATATCTGCTTTTTTTTTGTACTATAAAGGGCTAATTTTAGTTTTTTTAACCCCATTATGTTACTAAATGTCTTAGACCTGGTTCACACCTATGTGTTTTTGGTGCTTTTTGCAGAAACTCACTACAGTTCATTTACAGTGGGGACGGAAAGTATTCAGACCCCCTTAAATTTTTTTTCACTCTTTGTTATATTGCAGCCATTTGCTAAAATCATTTAAGTTCACTTTTCTCCTCATTAATGTACACACAGCACCCCATATTGTACACACAGCACCCCATATTGTACACACAGCCCCCCATATTGTACACACAGCCCCCCATATTGTACACACAGCACCCCATATTGTACACACAGCACCCCATATTGTACATACAGCCCCCCATATTGTACACACAGCCCCCCATATTGTACACACAGCCCCCCATATTGTACACACAGCCCCCCATATTGTACACACAGCCCCCCATATTGTACACACAGCACCCCATATTGTACACCCAGCACCCCATATTGTACACCCAGCACCTCATATTGTACACACAGCCCCCCATATTGTACACACAGCCCCCCATATTGTACACACAGCCCCCCATATTGACAGAAAAACACAGAATTGTTGACATTTTTGCAGATTTATTAAAAAAGAAAAACTGAAATATCACATGGTCCTAAGTATTCAGACCCTTTGCTGTGACACTCATATATTTAATTCGGGTGCTGTCCATTTCTTCTGATCATCCTTGAGATGGTTCTACACCTTCATTTGAGTCCAGCTGTGTTTGATTATACTGATTGGACTTGATTAGGAAAGACACACACCTGTCTATATAAGACCTTACAGCTCACAGTGCATGTCAAAGCAAATGAGAATCATGAGGTCAAAAGGAACTGCCTGAAGAGCTCAGAGACAGAATTGTGACAAGGCACAGATCTGGCCAAGGTTGCAAAAAAATGTCTGCTGCACTTAAGGTTCCTAAGAGCAGAGTGGTCTCCATAATCCTTAAATGGAAGACGTTTGGGACGACCAGAACCCTTCCTAGAGCTGGCCGTCCGGCCAAACTGAGCTATCGGGGGAGAAGAGCCTTGGTGAGAGGGGTAAAGAAGAACCCAAAGATCACTGTGGCTGAGCTCCAGAGATGCAGTCAGGAGATGGGAGAAAGTTGTAGAAAGTCAACCATCACTGCAGCCCTCCACCAGTCGGGGCTTTATGGCAGAGTGGCCCAACGGAAGTCTCTCCTCAGTGCAAGACACATGAAAGACCACATGGAGATTGCTAAAAAACACCTGAAGGACACCAAGATGGTGAGAAATAAGATTCTCTGGTCTGATGAGACCAAGATAGAACTTTTTGGCCTTAATTCTAAGTGGTATGTGTGGAGAAAACCAGGAACTGCTCATCACCTGTCCCAACAGTGAAGCATGGTGGTGGCAGCATCATGCTGTGGGGGTGTTTTTCAGGTGCAGGGACAGGACGACTGGTTGCAATTGAGGGAAAGATGAATGCGGCCAAGTACAGGGATATCCTGGATGAAAAACTTCTCCAGAGTGCTCAGGATTTCAGACTGGGCCGAAGGTTTACCTTCCAACAAGACAATGACCCTAAGCACACAGCTAAATTAACGAAGGAGTGGCTTCACAACAACTCCGTGACTGTTCTTGAATGGCCCAGCCAGAGCCCTGACTTAAACCCAATTGAGCATCTCTGGAGAGACCTAAAAATGGCTGTCCACCAACGTTTACCATCCCCCCTGACAGAACTGGAGAGGATCTGCAAGGAGGAATGGCAGAGGATCCCCAAATCCAGGTGGGAAAAACTTGTTGTATCTTTCCCAAAAAGACTCATGGCTGTATTAGATCAAAAGGGGCTTCTACTAAATACTGAGCAAAGGGTCTGAATACTTAGGACCATGTGATATTTCAGTTTTTCTTTTTTAATAAATTCTGTGGTTTTTTTTGTCTGTTATGGGGTGCTGTGTGTACATTGAGGAAAAAAAATGAACTTAAATGATTTTAGCAAATGGCTGCAATATAACAAAGAGTGAAAAATTTAAGGGGGTCTGAATACTTTCCATCCCCACTGTACATGGTTTCCTATGGGACACGTTCACATCTATGCTTTTTTTCAGCCGCTTTCAGTTTATATAGTATATACAGTATATCTCTTCTCATAGTTTATACAGTATATCTCTTCTAATAGTATATACAGTATATCTCTTCTAATAGTTTATACAGTATATCTCCTCTAATAGTTTATACAGTATATCTCCTCTAATAGTATATACAGTATATCTCCTCTAATAGTATATACAGTATATCTCCTCTAATAGTATATACAGTATATCTCCTCTAATAGTATATACAGTATATCTCCTCTAATAGTATATACAGTATATCTCCTCTAATAGTATATACAGTATATCTCCTCTAATAGTTTATACAGCATATCTCTTCTAATAGTATATACAGTATATCTCCTCTAATAGTATATACAGTATATCTCTTCTAATAATTTATACGGTATATCTCCTCCAATAGTATATACAGTGTATATCCCCTCCTAATAGTATATACAGTATATATCTCCTCTAATAGTATATCTCTTATAGTTTATACAGTATATCTCCTCTAATAGTTTATACAGTATATCTCCTCTAATAGTATATACAGTGTATATCCCCTCCTAATAGTATATACAGTATATATCTCTTCTAATAGTATATACAGTATATCTCCTCTAATAGTATATACAGTATATCTCCTCTAATAGAATATACAGTATATCTCCTCTAATGGTATATACAGTATATCTCTTCTGTCTGTTATTCTCAGAATGGATTAGATATTTTACTCCCTAACCATATAGTTGGTCATTTATATTTAGCACTGCATAGAGATATTTAAGAATACATTGCCTTTTTTTTAAAACTTTAGGCCAACTGATTATGAAAATAATCGTTAGTTGCAGCCCTGATGACGTTTGGTACTGCGTAAGCGTCGACCCATTTTTCCCCTGGAGGCATTTCTCGATAGAACACCGGCACCTAGGGGTTAAATACGTGTTCTTTTTGCTGAAACCTAGTTGAGCTTTCAAGTGACATTATAAATGCTTCTTGTGTCTGTGTACTGCTTTTGCTTTATGGAAATGCGGTGTGATTTGCTTATCATCGGCATAAAGTACACGAATTTCAGCCTGCCTGTAGGGAAATAACACAAACGTGTGACAAAGAATCAGCAGGATTCACGAGGGTCATCTGAGCACATGAAGGGGCCCGTCCAGCACAGCCGTGGCATTTAAATGGGTAGTAAAGTTGTTTACAGCCACTTCCCCTCTGGGCTCCTTCAACGTGACCGGTGTTTTTTGGTAGGTTGATCTGCATTGCCCTTCTCCCAGGATGAAGCTATGGAATGCGGGTTTGTGAATGGCGGGACGTAATGGAGTTGACTTGTGACTTCGAATAAAAGGGGGGAGACGCCGAAGCGAAATGGGGGCAAATAACTCCTCACTAATTCCTTAAACACACAACGGCCGGTGGGAATTTTTCTCGCCCATAGAAAGAATACAAGCCCAGGTGATGGGGCAACATCGACCAGCTTTGCCGACGTTATTTTGCAGTGCCAGACGGCCGTAAAACAAACCAGCGTCTGCAGCCCGCTCCAAATAACGAGACAGACACGCGGGGTCCTTGCCAGGGAACTCCTGTATAGGATTCTAAAATTGCTTTGAAAACCTCAGAGAGGCTTAGGGAACGGTTCCTGTTTTTCCTGCCCAAGACCAGCCAAGAAAATAAGATGCCTCATAATTTCCTCAGATTGAAAAAAAAAATCAGACTGAGAACTTAAGTATTAATGCTAGACGAGGATCAGACATCTCCAATCTCCTAAATGCTTCCCGAACAGGCAGAAAAATGTTAAACACAAATCTGCCGATCCTCCGGGGTAAAGAGAAAGTAAAGTGTATTTTCATTCAGTTCATACTACTTTCTTTTTTTTTTTCTTTTTTTTCTTTTTCTTTTTTTATGCTTTTCTTGTTCAAACATTTTATTGAGAAATGTAATACAGATTACAGGGTTAAAGGGAGGGTCATTCCAAAATTACAAGGAGAGGTAATAATAATGTATATAAAATATCAAAGGAGGAAATCGTGACGCAGCCCGTATTTTTAACAGAAGTTTGAAAATCGGTCATATACAGTGCCTTGCAAAAGTATTCACCCCCTTGGCTTTTTAAATATGTTAATTACAGCCTTTAGTTCAATGTTTTTTTAAAATCTGAATTATATGTGATGTATCAGAACACAATAGTCTAAGTTGGTGAAGTAAAATTAAAAAAAATATATAACTAAAACTATTTTTCAAAAATTAAAAACTAGCATGTGCGTATATGTATTCACCCCCTTTGTTATGAAGCCCATAAAAAGCTCTGGTGCAACCAATTACCTTCAGAAGCCACATAATTAGTGAAATGATGTCCACCTGCATGCAATCTAAGTGTCACATGATCTGTCATTACATAGACACACCTTTGTGAAAGGCCCCAGAGGCGGCAACACCTAAGCAAGGGGCACCACTAACCAAACACTGCCATGAAGACCAAGGAACTCTCCAAACAAGCAAGGGACAATGTTGTTGAGAAGTACAAGTCAGGGTTAGGTTATAAAAAAATATCCAAACCTTTGATGATCCCTAGGAGCACCATCAAATCTATCATAACCAAATGGAAAGAACATGGCACAACAGCAAACCTGCCAAGAGACGGGCGCACACCAAAACTCACGGGCCAGGCAAGGAGGGTATTAATCAGAGAGGTAGCACAGAGACCTAAGGTAACCCTGGAGGAGCTGCAGAGTTCCACAGCAGAGACTGGAGGATCTGTACATAGGATGACAATAAGCTGTACGCTCCATAGAGTTGGGCTTTATGGCAGAGTGGCCAGAAGAAAGCCATTACTTTCAGCAAAAAACAAAATGGCACGTTTTGAGTTTGTGAAAAGGCATGTGGGAGACTCCCAAAATGTATGGAGGAAGGTGCTCTGGTCTGATGAGAGTAAAATTGAACTTTATGGCCATCAAAGAAAACGCTGTGTCTGGCACAAACTCAACACATCACATCACCCAAAGAACACCATCCCCACCGTGAAACATGGTGGTGGCAGCATTATGCTGTGGGGATGTTTTTCAGCAGTCGGGACTGGGAAACTAGTCAGAGTTGAGTGAAAATGGATGGTGCTAAATAGAGGGATATTATTGAGCAAAACCTGTAGCACTCTGTGTGTGATTTGAGGCTAGGACGGAGGTTCACCTTCCAGCAGGACAATGACTCCAAACACACTGCTAAAGCAACACTTGAGTGGTTAAGGGGAAACATGTAAATGTGTTGGAATGGCCTAGTCAAAGCCCAGACCTCAATCCCATAGAAAATCTGTGGTCAGACTTAAAGATTGCTGTTCAGAAGCGCAAACCATCCAATATGAAGGAGCTGGAGCAGTTTTGCAAGGAGAAATGGGCAAAAATCCCAGTGGTAAGATGTGACAAGCTCATAGAGACTTATCCAAAGCGACTTGGAGCTGTGATAGCCGCAAAAGGTGGCTCTACAAAGTATTGACTTTAGGGGGGTGAATAGTTATGCACAATGACTTTTTCTGTTATTTTGTCCTATTTGTTCTTTGCTTCACAATAAAAAAAAAAAAATCTTCAAAGTTGTGGGCGTGTTCTGTAAATAAAATGATGCAAATCCTCAAACAATCCATGTTAAGTCCAGGTTGTGAGGCAACAAAACACGAAAAATGCCAGGGGGGGGGGTGAATACTTTTGCAAAGCACTGTAGGTGAGAACCATTATCCTGACACATAGAAGTTCAGGAACCTAAAGGTAAAACAATGGAAGGTCGGGAGATGAGGACCCGCGTGGGTAGGGGTCTGCCGGAAAGAGACGCTGGGGTGCGGGGCCCACTAAGATGTCAATGATCTGGGGCGCATAATTCTCTGCATCACAGATCAGTGTAGCTAAGCAAAGGGAAACGCCCTAAGGGGGGAGAGCGATCCAAAAAGGGATCTAGGAGAAGAGAGGAGGGGATAGGGAAAGAGGGCGAGGGGGGGGGGGCAAGGGGGAGATGAGAAAGAGGAATATAAAATAACAAACATGTTATACTTGCCTGTTCTGTGTAATGGTTTTGCAAAGAGCAACTCGGATCCTCCTCTTCTTGGGCCCCCCACCAGCCCTCTATTAGGATACCGTAAAAAAGCACACAGGAGGGCGCAAGCAGCTAGTGCATTACCAAAGGTTCATTATATAATAAACAGCCAAATCCATACTCCCAAAAGTTGGATTTAAATTAGCATAATAATATACCAAAGGAGAGAAGGTATATAAAGATAAAGCACCACATCCCTTAAAAGATGATTAGAAATTTAAAGATATATTTGGGATTAAGGTGCTAAATTGGAACAAAATCGTTTATCAAAAGTAGAAATTTATTAGAGCATTAAAAACAAACATACAAAGGGTAAGTATTGATATTACAGTACTAATACATGTGCTGACTGATTTCATCTCTACATGTTTCGCCTTGGTAATTGGCTTCTTCAGGACATTTTTATTTATATCAGGCACAGTGAGCACTAGAAGTAAACAGAATTTCTAGAAAAATAGGACAATCAGGAGTCACAAAAACATCAGAGATATGTAACACAGGTTTACAAATTGGAGACATTCATCGATTGGCAAACTACATAACGCCAAAGCCATAATTGGTCATAATTACCTGTGTATTCAAAAACCGTATATAAATTGAGACTCCAGAGTCATGGGGATATGAAAGATCGGATCATCGGGTATAACCATAGGGGGGGGTATCTAGAGTAATAATATACCAAATCACAATCCGGTGCCCCATGGCCTGACCTGATGCACCACCTCATTAGCAAACTAATGTGTTTTTTTGGAAGCTCTGAGGAAGGGTGTCATCCCTGAAATGCATCATACAATAAAAAAAAAAAGGAAACTGTAAACGCAGAGATATGTGTACCTCTATACATGCAACAGACAATGTCTGTAAAGAACACAGTTCATTAGTCCATATGATAAACTGAACAATATCAAATCCTAAAAGGAATGGTGGTGGGCGGCAGCTATCCTTAGAGAGAAGCCAGCTCTGTGATAGGAAGACAAGGGAACAAGAAGGAAGTGCCACCTAAGTGCAATACGTTAAGTAGAGTTTTAATGACACAACAATTAATGCACTTACAAGAAGGTGAATAAGATCAGGCTCATCTGTGCTATGGGCAGAAGGTGCAGTCCGGTCGCTGGTCCATCCTATTCCATGGGTAGGCAATCGTGGGCGACGAGATGTACAGTCTTTTCCTGCGGCCACCAGGAAGAAAGCCAGGTCCGACATGGAACGCAGACGATGACGTTACTGGAAGCAGAACCAGGGGAAGCAACTCCTTCTACAGGCTTTGAGGCCTGTAGAAGGAGCAGTTGACTCCGAGCGCGTAGCCTGTGTGTTCTCTCCAGATTTCTCTCCCTTGTTGCTTCCCCTGGTTCCGCTTCCGGTGACGTCATAATCTGCGTTCCACCTGTGTTCCACATCGGACCTGGCTGTCTTCCTGGTGGCTGCAGGAAAAGACTGTACATCTCGTCTCCCACAATTGCCTACCCGTGGAATAGGATGGACCAGCGACCGCACTGCACCTTGTGACCATAGCACAGATGAGCCTGATCTTGTTCACCTTCTTGTAAGTACATTAACTGTTGTGTCATTAAAACCCTACTTAACTTATTGCACTTAGTTGGCGCTTCCTTCTTGTTCCCTTGTCCTGAAACGCATCAGCTTGCCAGTATGGTGGAGCATCAGGTCAGGCAATGGGACTACAATAATGAGCATCAGATGAAGGCCCAGTTGGTTCTTTGGTCGGGAGCCCTTTGCGGTTTATCTAGTAGCTATATACTCTTTTCATCTATACCTTGTGGTAACTGCAGCAAGTGTCCTTTCTTTGGGTGGGATTAGGCAGTAGATGTAATCAGATGGTCACACGAGGTGATACTGGTCCGTGTTTTGATGCCTTTGTACTTCCCCGAATTCATGTAAGAACAAAGTCAACTCTTTTGATGTTGATAAGATCAGAACGTGGGTCCGTTCAGAGCATTGACTTTGTGACCTGCTTCCTGCCAGTCCCCAGTCAGGAAGAGATCCAGTCATGGCTGTACTTTGCCATACCCAGCTTCTTCAAGTATTTCCTGGCCAGGATCTGGAGACTTATCAAAGGTTCCCACAGAGATTGCGAGCACGGGACTGGCAGTGTCTAGGCTAAGGGCCTAGGAGAACAGAGGATATAAAATGTAACAGCTAAGCGAGAGAACAGATGGCAATGTGAGATGTTTCTCCACAAACGTCTCTCGGCGTCTTCTCAGATTAAACGGCTCTATTTTTGGACTTTGAGCAAATATTCCATGTGTACTGCTGGCTCCTATCCATTTTATTCACGTGAGAGACTGAGCATGCCACTTTTTAAGCAAATAAGGATATGGGCTGTTTATTTACAAATGATATAACATTTTCAGTGCATTGAAACTACACTATATTACCAAAAGTATTGGGACACCTGCCTTAACACGCACATAAACGTTTAATGACATCCAAGTCTTAGTCTGTAGGGTTCAATATTGAGTTGGCCCGCCCTTTGCAGCTATAACAGCTTCAACTCTTCTGGGAAGGCTGTCAACAAGGTTTAGGAGTGTGTCTATAGGAATGTTTGACCATTCTTCCAGAAGCGCATTTGTGAGGTCAGGCACTGATGTTGGACGAGAAGGCCTGGCTTGCAGTCTCCGCTCTAATTCATCCCAAAGGTGTTCTATCGGGTTGAGGCCAGTCATGTTCCACCACCCCAAACTCACTCATCCATGTCTTTTATGGACCTTGCTTTGTGCACTGGTCCAAATCATTTGGTGTAGGGAGGGATTATGGTGTGGGGGTTGTTTTCAGGGGTTGGGCTTGGCCCCTTAGTTCCGGTGAAGGGAACTCTTAAGGGGTCGGCAGACATTTTAGACACTTTCATGCTCCCAACTTTGTGGGAACAGTTTGGGGATGGTCCCTTCCTGTTCTAACATGACTGCCCACCAGTGCACAAAGCGAGGTCCATAAAGACATGGATGAGCGAGTTTGGGGTGGAGGAACTTGACTGGCCTGCACAGAGTGTGAGGGACCTCAAACCTTCTGTGCTGCAGTTCCCCTCAGACTGACCCTTTTATTTACCTGTGCTGGATCCAATCCAGCTATGTGCACTAGCGCAGCAGCCCCAGCCGCTGCCTCTCTCCTCATTGGGCAGATTGCTGCCAATCAAATTCAGTGACATGGGAGCGGGGGGGGGGGGGGGGTCTGGGGCCAAGTCCCAATGTCTATCAGTGGACGCAGCAGCGGGTCTCGGGAGCGAGCCCACATGGGTGTCCTAGTAAAAGCGGCTCTCCGTGGGGGCACCTGATGAAGAGGAGGGGCCAGGAGCAACGGCGGGACACCCCAGAAGAAGAGGATCAGGGGTGCTCTGTGCAAAACCATTGCACTGAGAAGGTAAGTATTGGTATGTTTGTTATATTTATTTTAAAAAAACGAGGGTTTACAACCCCTTTAAGGCCCAGCTAAAGTCACAGGAACAGATATACAGGCACACAGACCTCCATTTTTATACTTTTGTTTGACTTTTAAGCCATCCTATATTTTGTCTCGAAATTCGTATTTACTGATATTTCTTCTTTCTGTACACTGACATCCTTGTGCCATTTTTGGGGCAGGTCGGGGTTGCTCATAGCAATCAGCCAGGTGAGGACAAAACCTCTCCATTGTAGAAACCCGTGTTGTACCGGTATGCCGTGTTTCTGTACGACCAATTTTCTGTTCAGCCTAATATTTAAAAACGAGCTGGGCCTGTAATTGCAGGTGCCGTGCTTTTTCAGCCTGTGGCGAAACCGTGCCGCTATTTTAAGGTTTATCCTTGAATCGCCTTTGCGTAGTCCTCGGGGCAGAGTCTTAAATCAGACAACACAGCACAGGAGTTCTCCCATCTCATCCAAGCAGAGATCTGATGAAGGGGGTCATCTGTGGTCAGTGCACGGCTTTCACATCTATGCGTTTCAAGATAATCGCAACTGTGGAAAAATGGAAATACCTGATATTATGTAGCTGTGCAGTAAAACCTTTTGCACTGCGGCAAGTGCTATGTATGGTAAAATAAATTGCCAAAATTATATATAGATATAGAGATAGATAGAGCAGCGCATACTAGCTCATTATAAAATGCTTACCTTAGATCGAAGCTGTTGCAGCGGTCACCGCTGGGACCGGTGACATGTCTCCCTGGAGTTATTTCCGGGTTCGCGGGCTCCAGCGATGTGATTGGCCAGCGCTGCGTTGATGTGACTCCCACGCATGCGCACAGGAGCCACCGGACACAGCACCGGCCCTGAAGATATGCCACTAGCAGGCAATTTCCTAATTGCGCATGCGCCGATGGCGTCATCGTAAGCGCATATGGTAAATATCTCCTAAACCGTGCAGGTTTAGGAAATATTTAGACCCCTTTCACACTGAGACACATTTTTCAGGCGCTTTTGGGCTAAAAATAGCGCCTGTAAATCGCCCGAAAAACGGCTCCCCTGCAGTCTGTGTGAATGCCGGAGGGATTTCACACCGAGGTGATGTGCTTGCAGGACGTTAAAAAGACTCCTGCAAGCCGCATCTTTGGAGCAGTGAAGGAACGGTGTATACCGCATTGAAATGAATGGGCACCGTTGCCGAACCAGCGGCGCTTTGCGGGTTGTTTTCAACCCTTTTCCGGCCACTAGTGGGGGTTAAAAGAGCACCCCAGCGCCCAAAAACCCCCTGCAAAAACGACGATAAAGTATCACTAAAAATAGCGGCGCTTTACCGCTGACGGCGCAGACGCCCCAGTGTGAAAGGGACGTCACAGTACCTCTAGGTAAGCCTTATTATAGTCTTGCCTGTAGGTACAAGTGGTGCAACTAGGTTTACAGTCACTTTAAAAGTGAAAGTAAAGAAAATCCCAAAATTTGGATTGACATCAGAACAGTAATAGAGGGGGAATCTTCCAATGGGGACACTAGTTCTGGGATTCCCTCACTTCCTGTTTTGGAAATGGGACTGGAAGTGAAGGTAAAAGAAAAAAAAACTGACAGGGTTATAACTCTCCCTTTCACTATCCAAGCTGGGGAAAAAAGGTTTTGCATTTGGTTACACTTTAAAGGAGAAGTAGGGATCTTTTGGCCTTCAATACCATACTGTATACTCTGTATCGGTCTCACCACCCAGCAGTTCTGGGATGGCAACGTAATGCCGCCTTCGGCACGTTGGTTTCCCGCCTCCTATACATGTTACGTCCAACAGGCAGAACATCTTTAGTAGGAACCTATATAAAAGACAAAAACCTAGCACTAGCAATAAAAGGTACAACTGCTCATTAAATAGGTCTCTTGCAGACAGGCAGTTGGAGGGGGTGGTGGTAAAAATGGGCAGCTGAGCCGGACGGGTTTGTTCAAATGCCGCTACATTTTTATCTTACAGTCCCGCTTATCAATCTCATCCATTGAGTTCATCCATTGAGTTCAGTGTGGAGGTATAGAGTTTAATCCGGTGATGAGGTGAAAGTATAACACCTCACAGCCTGTCAAATGTCCTCTGAAAAGCACTGTGAGTGGAAGGAGGGACTGCAAAGACACAAAGAGATGGCGCCCTGCCCTACTGCGTTATCCCATGTAACTTTTATTATTTGTAAACTTCATAAAATGTACTCGCAAACCATGTATTAATTAATGTCAGGATATCAGGCTGCTACTCCGTAGCGAGGTAGTTCATCAGACATAGCATGCTCCCAAGCTGAGGAGAACTCCAGCTGAGATCCCATCTGACCGAGTTTCGAGGGCTGAACTCTCTTCTTTAGGGCCAAATTTTGTTATGAAGAAGAAGGTTCAGCCCTCGGAGCTTGGATCCCGGTTGGAGTTCTCCTTAACTTGGGAGCATGCTGAGTCTGACGAGCTACGTCGCTACGGAGTAGTTGCCTGATATGCTGACATTACTACATGGTTTGATGTTACTGGAAGCAGAGAACCTCCGATTGGTACAGTGGGAATTTCTGAAGAACAGGTGCCAGGCTTCAAGCATGCAAGTGCTGACCAAGGGAGAACTTGGCCAGGTAGAACATCAGAATATCTAATAGGCAATGCTTTCCACTCCATACCGATCAGCTTCTCAGGCCCTCTCCTTGCAGATCTTGCAGCTCTTCACATGGATATCTATCAACTTCCTCAGTGAGGAACCTGATAAGCTCAGAGAGGCGTGCTGACAGTGGAGGTCTCAAGGGCCAGATAGGGACAGCCTGAGGGCCAGATGTGTTCCTTGGCCTGCAGTTTGCCCAGGTCTGTGTTACATGGATACTGAGGTTACCAGCCAACTGGGTTAGGAAGCGCAAGACATTTGTCCTAGGGAGACAGGAGGAAATATAGGGGCCATGGAGACAGATATTCATGCTAGGTAGTCCTAGTGATCCTCAGAACATGCACCGTTGATTTTGTAAGGCAGTTTCTTTGAAAGTGATACCTTTCCAGCATTGAAATCTGCGCTCTAAGGTTTAACAGATGTCAATGTATGCTGTCATTTGTAGTGGGAAGACGCTGTTTGCAGTATTGTCTTCTCATGTACACTTTACCATCTTACTCTCCTCTTTTTCTCTGTCTCTCCAGCAACCGTGACCTCACCTGTTTGCAACATTGACCAAGTGAGCCTGCTCCCTCCCTCGAGAGGCTCTCCAGTTAAATCCAGCGGCATCATCAAAAATGAAGACGTAGCTCCTATGGAGCTGACCGGAGATCAGAGAGCTTCACCTCTGTACAAAGTACGTGTCTGCTTTCCCCTGGCAAATATTTGGAATAGACCTTATTTTTGGCAGAATTCTAAGTAGATAAGTTATCACTGCACTAAACGAATCTAATACAGATGTTTGAACAAGGTTAGGAAGAATGGGCAAGGATATTTGCTGTAGATGCCTGTCTTATTGGAATTGTTACTGATGGATCATCTACATGTGTTTGGTTACAGCCATTTGGCTGTTTGCAAAGCCTTAGATGGATTTGAACGTAAAGCAGAACTTTATTTATAATAGTTTGATAGCAATTTATGTTCTTTAAACCTCTTTCACACTGAGGCGTTTTTCAGGCGCTTTTGGGCTAAAAATAGCGCCTGAAAAATGGCTCCCCTGCAGTCTCGGGCTTTCACACTGAGGCGATGCACTGGCAGGACGTTAAATAAACTCGTGCAAGTAGCATCTTTTGGAGCAGTGTGTACACCGCTCCTAAACCGCCCCTGCCCATTGAAATAAATGGGCAGCAGCTGCACTTTGCGGGTCGTCTTAACCCTTTTTCAGCCCCCAGCGGGTGTTAAAAGCGCCCTGCTAGCGGATGAAAACCTGCGGGGCTGGGGTGTATCCTCCTTTCCCCGGCGGGGCTGGGGTGTATCCTCCTTTCCCCGGCGGGGCTGGGGTGTATCCTCCTTTCCCCGGCGGGGCTGGGGTGTATCCTCCTTTCCCCGGCGGGGCTGGGGTGTATCCTCCTTTCCCCGGCGGGGCTGGGGTGTATCCTCCTTTCCCCGGCGGGGCTGGGGTGTATCCTCCTTTCCCCGGCGGGGCTGGGGTGTATCCTCCTTTCCCCGGCGGGGCTGGGGTGTATCCTCCTTTCCCCGGCGGGGCTGGGGTGTATCCTCCTTTCCCCGGCGGGGCTGGGGTGTATCCTCCTTTCCCCGGCGGGGCTGGGGTGTATCCTCCTTTCCCCGGCGGGGCTGGGGTGTATCCTCCTTTCCCCGGCGGGGCTGGGGTGTATCCTCCTTTCCCCGGCGGGGCTGGGGTGTATCCTCCTTTCCCATGTGTGAACAATTTCAGTAAGCCACTGTGATAATGCTAAATATACAGCTACCCTTTGCAGTCGGTTAAATTTCCTCTATTTTTTTTTTTTGTTTTAAAATAATTTTTTTTTCCTTTTTTATAACAAAAAGGTCATACCTGCTCTGCGCGATTGTTTTGCACAGAGCAGTCCCGATCCTCTTCTTGAGTGCCCCGCCGGCTTTCCTGGCTTTTCCCTCCTTAACAACAAGTAGCCTGCTATGGGGGGCACCTGAGCAGGCTCGCTCCTGAGCTGCTGCCCTGTGTGACTATCTACACATGGAACATGGCTCGGCCCCGCTCCTGCTTATTGGCTGTGATAGCAGCGGTAGCCATTGGCTCCCGCTACTGTCTATCTCAGCCAATGAGGAAGGAGAGACCCAGGACAACCGAGGCTCTCATGCCACATCGCTGGATCGAGATGGGGCTCAGGTAAATTTTAGGGGTGGCTGGGGGCGCTGCTGAACACACAAGGTTTTTTTTTTATCTTGCATGCATCCAGTGCAGTGGTAAAAAACCTTGAGCCTTTAGAACTACTTTAATGTGGCCATAGAAGCAAAAAAATTTCAGATATTGTCCTCCCTATATTCAAAAGATAAGTTCAATAACCTAAAGGGTCCTTTTTTGTCCACAGACATCCAACATTGTGTCTGCTCAGCAGAACCTGGAGAATTCCTCTCCCAGTGGGTCCTTTTCACCCTCTGTGTCGCACCTACCGACTGAGACTGACCAACAGACACTGTTCACACAGGAGCCACTTTCCACCATTCAGACACAAGACATTGCTCAGCCCAGCAGTTTCCAAGCATCTCCTAGCCAGAACGAGGACACCATCATGCAGCAGACAACGTCCTTTCAGTCGATGGAGGCCCAGCCTAGAGATACGCTGCAGTCTGATAGGGCACTGGTCACGCTGTCTCAGATGGCTGAGGCTACACAGCAGTCCCAGAAGCCAGCATTACAAGAACAAGCTCAAACACTGCAGCAACAGATCTCTACCGGTCTGTTTCCACCATCAAACAATGTTGGCCAGATGCAGAATACAATGCACCAGCTTCAGTCTGGCAACTTCCAGTCCAATGTCTCCAATAACAACACCGATGTAGATTTGGTTCAGCAAGTCTTAGAGGCCCAGCAGCAGTTGTCTTGTGTGCTGTTTTCTGGTCAAGGCAGCAGTGAAAACGAGCAAACGGCAATTGGACAAGTCCAAGAGCAGATCAATGCTGGGATATTTCAGCCCGTTGGTTCCATACAAAACCAAGCCGGTCAGGGGATGTTCTCCTCCTCTGACCAAGTGCATAGCAGATCCGAGAACGTGCTTTCTGCAAGGTCTGACAGCCTTCTCCAACAGGCTGAAAACGCGCTGTCTAATCAGCAACAAGCCATGGAAACCAACGCATCCCTTGTTATGGAAATGCAGCAAAGTATTCACCAGTCCCAAGGGTCCATTCAGTCGGACATTTTCCAAGCACAGAGCCCCAGCTCAGGAGCCATCCAGTCACCTGTGTTCCAGCACCAGCAGGGAACCCATTTAATGGGTGGACTCTCCGCCAGTGAAGAGATGCAGATGCAGTGCGATATGTTCTCCTCGCCAGGCGTTACTGGGAATGATGGTTCTGTAGGCCAACAGCAAGTGTCGGCGGCAAACTCCAGTATGTTTCAGTCCTCCAGCTCGGCAGATGGTAACGGCGCCTCTACTCAGTCAGAGCAGATGCAGAGCAACGTTTTCCCAACCATGGTCCAAATGCAGCACGGCGGAGATGGCCAAACCCAAGTCGACCTTTTTTCATCTGCAGAAGAGATGCTTGGAGTCCAGACAGGTGGGGGGCAACAGCAAGGAGGCGGGCTGTTCCAGCAAGCTGGAGACATGATGGGGCTTCAGACGGGCAACTTCATGCAGCAGTCTCCCCACTCGCACAATCAACTTTACCACTCCCAGAACACGATAGGGGACAACCAGAGCATGGCGCAAGAAACGCAAGGATCTCTGTTCCACTCCCAGGCCTCAATGGTGCAACATCAGAACTCCACGTCTGCGCAAGATCAGATCCAGTCTTCGCTTTACCATCTGCAAGGCACGATATCGGCTTCATCTGAGCAGCAACCCAACAACATGTTCTCAATGAGCTCCTTACAGAACAATCAAGTGCCTCAAGAGAAGCAGCTGTCCTTCTTCTCTAGCCAGAACACCCTTCCCGATCAGCAGTCGGCATTCCAGCAACAGACGCAACTGTCTCACATGCAGAGCTCAATGTTAACCCAGGAACAACAGCAGCAGTCTCAGCAGAACTTGTTCCAGGCCCAAAACCAACAGAACTCCCTCTTCCAGGCCACTCACTCCATGGTGGGTATGCAGAGCAGCCCTTCTCCCCATGAACAAAATCAAAACCTTCTTTTTAGTGCACAGAGTTCCATGGCCAACATGGCTTCACCTGAGCAACAGCAGAGCATGATGTTTAGCCAAAGCCAGGAACCAATGGCCACCCAGGATCAGCAGAACCAGGCCATGTTTCACACACAAACTATGGAGTTTCAGGCCCAAAGCCCGGTCACCTCGCAGCACGAGCAGCAACAGGCACCCATGTTTCACAACTCCCCCCAGCTCCAGCTCGTTCAGCCCTCCTCAACGTCTCAAGAGCAACAAGTGACACTATTTATGTCCTCCGCCTCCATGTCTGCTCTGCAAAGCAATATGAGTCAACAGGAACTTCAACAGACAAGCTTATTCCCTCAGTCTATCCAGGGAACCACACCCCCTCCCCAGCAACAGAATTCTATGTTCCACGGTTCTGCAGGGGGCGCCATGAGCCAGATGCAGAATGCATCAGCATCCTCTCCGCAAGCCACCGAAATGTTCCTGTTTGGAATTCAGAACAGTAAGTTGTTGTTTTTTTATTTTTTAAGGCATGTATCTGACTTGTGCAGCTTTGTCTCCAGTAAAAAAAAAAAAAAAGGCCTAGGCCATTTTTCATCTTTCAGCGCTGTCGCACTTTTAATGACAATTGCGCGGTCGTGCGACACTGTACCCAAATTTTTTTTAGCATTTTCTTCACACAAATAGAGATTTCTTTTGGTGGTATTTAATCACTGCTGGATTTTTTTATTTTTTACAAAAAAGACCAAAAATGTTGAAAGAAAAATATTTTTTTCACTTTTCTTTTGTCAGTAAATTTTGTAACTAAGTAATTTTTCGCCTTCACTGATGTGCGCTGATGAGGCAGCACCGATGGGCACTGATAGGCTGAACTGGTGGGCATTGATGAGGCGGCACTGATGAGGAGGCACTAATATGCCGCACTTAGGGCACTGATAGGCGGTACGTATGGCCATTGTGTGGCACTGATGGGCATTGATAGACAGCAGTGATGGCCATTGATAGGCGGCACTGATTGCCAGCACTGACTGGCATGGCTAATGGGTACTAATTGGTGGCGCTTGTGGGCACTAATTGCTGCCACTGGTGGGCACTGTATGCTGGCATTGGTGGGCACTGTATTGTGACACTGTATTTCACTATTGTAATCAGGGCACTGATGATCAGTGCCCTGATTACATTCCTACATGTCCCCCTGTGAGGAGATGCCGCCGATCGGCTCTCCTTGCCACACACTCTGTCAGTGTGAGGCGAGGAGAGCCGATTACCGGCATCTCCGTGTTTATTTGTAACCGGCTGTGATTGGACACAGCCGATCACATGGTTAAAGAGCCGCAGACGCGGCTCTTTACAGGGGTCGGGGGCGCGCCGTGTCCTAGCAGCGCGGCGCGATCGCCCCGCTGCACGCGAGAGCAGCCGTTCTGGGACGGCGTCATATGACGTCGTCCCAGAACAAGAGCTGCACCGCTCCGCTGTCATTTGACGGGCGGGCAACAAGCAGTTAAACAAGGTAGGAAGAGGGCAATAAAGGTTTGAAGAACCCACTGGCTCAGGTTAGGCTCACAACAGACCAGGCTGCCCCCAGTGTGGGTAGTCCAGCAGGTTACCAGGAAAAGATGTGCATATATGGAACGAGCACCAGACCAGGAAAGAGTCCAAGTTAAATTTATATTGTGTTAAAAGAAAGCCAACGCGTTTCAGGAACTCCCCCTGTCATCAGGGTTTCAGTTAAAAATTAGAACCTTGAGTGGACTCAAAGTTAAGGCTTTCCTGTGGGCAGGAATCCTAATCCAGCAATCGGCTTCCTTGCCCAGACTCATACGTTCCTTTCCTGAATCTGTGCGGGGGGGAAAGCTGATTGCTGGATTAGGATTCCTGGCCCAGCAGTATCTGCGTCAGCAGTCAAATCCCAATCCAGCAATCTGCTTCCCTGCACAGATTCAAACAGGAAAGCCTTACTTGGAGTCCACTCAAGGTTCTTGTTCATAACTGAAGCCCTGATGAAGGGGGGTTCCTTTTGACCTTCCCAAATGCGTTGGCTGTCTTTTATACCATATATCAGTAAATTAATTTGGACTCCTTTTTTGGTTTGGCGCTCCTTCCATATATGCACATCATGCATCTTAGTGGCAACAGCCATATTAAAGTGGACCTGACCTCAAAAGGGAAGATTTGCTATGTTATAGGGAACATTTAGAAATAGTAATTGTGCCTAACCTTTACCCTAAAAATTGTACCTCCTCCTGAAATATAGCCGTGCATTTCCCGGTATGTGAGGGTGCCTAGGCCAGGGGTCCCACACTGGCGGCCCTCCAGCTGTTGTGAAACTACAAGTCCCATGAGGCATTGCAAGGCTGACCGTTACAAGCATGACTCCCACAGGCAAAGGCATGATGGGACTTGTAGTCTTGCAACAGCTGGAGGGCCGCCAGTTTGAGACCCCTGGCATAGGCACTTCTGTGCTTACAGACTCGTATGCTAAACAGCAAAGGAAAGGACTCGCCCTAGAGACGGGGAATAACTTGGGACTTATAAAGTGTTCGTCATTCCCCCTCCAGAGAGGTGGGGTCTACATACCAGAAAAAAGGAGAAACTACATTTATCAATTGGAAAATATCCCAATTTTCCCCATTAACAAATTTAGTTTCTTACAGACTCATAAGCTGTATATTTGTAGTGTAAGATCTAAAAGCACTGCTGTCTAGGCCTAGTAGTCTCAGGAAATTTGGAGATGTCACTACTGTACTGCTCACCTTGCTGATGTCCCTGAAGCAAAACTTTACCTACACAAAGATGGCCACCTCTACAGAGAGACAACCCAGAACAAGACATGGTAAGTCAGTAACGGGGGGAAGAATCAGATGCAGCGAGACCACAGGCAGCACTGGTGACCAGTCCTTTGTCCTCTGCTTGCCTTTTTTGGGAACAGCTTCCAGGGTTCCTCTTTAAAAGCTGGCCCAGACTAGGGCTGTGTATGCATACATACATACATACATACATACATACATACATACATACATACATACATACATACATGTGCTGGCAGGAAAAGTGGGCTTAAGTGCTTCCGGCTCGCCGTACAGTGAAATGACGGAGGGACGGGAGCATTCTTGTTCTTGGAGGATGTCATTTGACGTCCTCCCATTCTTGCTGATTGGTGGTGCGCCATGTCCCTAGGACACAGCCCATCACTGATCACGGTAAAGAACCTATGACAGAGGCTCTTTACCATGTGATCAGCTGTGTCCAATCACAGTGTAAACAGGAAATGCCAGTTATCGGCATTCCTCTCCTCATGCTGATCGCGCGCGAGGAGAGGAGAGCCGGTAAGCGGCATTCCTTAGCAGGGACATCTGCACTGACAATCAGGGCACTGATCATCCATGTCATGCTTATCAGTGCAGCCCCACCAGGGCTGCCTGTCGGTGCCCACCAGGGCTGCCTGTCGGTGCCCACCAGGGCTGCCTGTCGGTGCCCACCAGGGCTGCCTGTCGGTGCCCACCAGGGCTGCCTGTCGGTGCCCACCAGGGCTGCCTGTCGGTGCCCACCAGGGCTGCCTGTCGGTGCCCACCAGGGCTGCCTGTCGGTGCCCACCAGGGCTGCCTGTCAGTGCCAACCAGAGCTATTTTTCAGAGAAGAATGGGCAAAAACGTCCCTCTCTAGATGTGCAAAGCTGGTAGAGACATCCCCAAAAAGACTTGCAGCTGTAATTGCAGTGAAAGGGGGTTCTATAAAGTATTTATCATTTTCCTTCCACTTCACAATTATGTGCCACTTTGTGTTGGTCTATCACATAAAATCCCAATAAAATGCATTTACTTTTTGGTTGTAACAAAATGTGAAAAATTTCAAGGGTTATGAATACTTTTTCAAGGCTCTGTATATGCAGCCCTCTCTCTTCTCTACATCTGTTTTAAAGTGCTGCATTTATAAAGCTTGTCTGAGAGTTCAGAGAAAGGGGGAAGAGAGCTTTAGTTACATCCTGAAGAAGCTCAGCGAGGAGAGCTCACACAGGAACAGAGCTGGGACTGTCAATCAGCTGGAGGTCCCTCCCCTGTCACCATTATTCTCTTGGTGTCAGGAAAACCTGTAAGAAGTGATTCATGCAGAGGAAGGAGACAGAAATGACACTTAGACCCCTTTCACACTGAGGCGCTTTTCAGGTGCTTTCACGCTAAAAAAAGCACCTGAAAAGCTCACGAAAACCTATTTCCATTAAAATCAATAAATGCTTTTACACTGGGGCAGTGGGCTGGCAGAGAGGTGAAAAAACGCCCCTCTCCATTGAAATTAATGGAAAGCTCTTCAAAAGCGCTCAAATGTTTTACTTGCAGTTTAGAAGCGCCTCAGTGTGAAAGGAGCCTTAGTGCTCTGGATTGAGACAAGTACACACTATACAGGGATATGCTTTGTTCAGATTTCATGTCTGAGGTTTACAACCATTTTATGTCAAAATGTCCTCCAATGTCTTTGAACATTCCAGGTCTCTTCTAATTAAAGTGAATTAATTAACTTGGCTCTATAGATGTCAGTCTAGTAATCCAATTACCATTTTTTCGTTTAGCTTGCGCTCAGCTTATCTCTCCAGCCACGGGACAAATGCCCGACCAGATGTTGGCGCTAGCTCAGCCAGGGCAATCTCAAGGAGATGGGCAGTCTGTGACGTCACTTCTATCCCAGCAGAATTCCTCAATGGTGAATGATGAGAATATGGAGAAGATCAGCAACCTACTGGTGTCTCTCCACAACCAGGGGAACGGCATGTCTGGATCTTACTAAATGGTAAATACGGTGGGAGCGCCTGCGCCTCTTTCTGCCCTCTCTCAGGTGTCTTGGGGAAACACTTTTTTTTTTTTTTTTTTTTTAAATCAGTTTGATGAAGGTTATGACATTTTATTAAGAAATGTTCAGAGCTTCTTCCATAGTAATTGGTGTCCATTATAGGCCAGTCCTACATACTCCTGCCCTACTTCAGTCAAACTTTCTTGTATCCCCCAGAAAAGCCACCAGACTAGTGGTTTTGTTGTCATTCTTTATAGGCTACAAAAAAAAGATTTTTCTTTTTTTTTTTTCAATTAATATCATGCAGTATTTTATTCCACCAGTAGTTGGAGCTGTAGTTTCTTTTTTACATTGTTAGCTATGTCTTCTTTTCACCTGTGCAGAAGCTCAATCAGCCATTGGAGCAGCAGCTTGTCCCTCATCAGACTGCCCAGTATGAAGTTTTAATCAGAGACTCCTAGTAAAGCCTGATATACACTATGGGGGAGATTTACTAAGGCTGGAGCACTCAGAATCTGATGCAGCTGTGCATGACAGCCAATCAGCTTCTAATTTCCGCTTGTTCAATTAAGCTTTGGCAATAAAACCTGGAAGCTGATTGGTCTCTATGCAGAAGGGAGCCTGATTTTGCACTCTCCAGCTTTAGTAAATAAGCCATGGGCTCCCGCTGCTGTCAAACAAAGCCAATGACGAGGGAGCGGGGACAGGTGGCAAGTCCCGTTGTCTGTGTCAATGTACGCAGCAGCGTGGCTTGGGAGCTGCTTCCCATGGGGGGCACTGGACAGAGGAGGCGCCAGGAGCGCTGGCGGGGGACCCGAGAATAGGAGGTTCGGGGCCGCTCTGTGCAATTCCATTGCACAGAGCAGTTAAGTATAGAGATGTTTGTTATATATAAAAAAAAAAAAATCCTTTACAATCACTTTTAAGTCCTGTTTCAAGCAGCATGGCCTGCAGCCTCCCAGTGTGTTTACACCCTGCCATCTCTAGGGGGTGCTGTTTAAAGACAAGTCAATCTCTATTGCATTGAACCTACAGCGCTCCTCCCAGGTGAGGTCAGACTGCGATGTTTGAAGCTGGATTTATGTTCAGTAAAGATAAAAGATAGACCACATCATAGGTGGTAGAGCTCCATCCTCTACCCCTCAACTCCCCATCCTTTTTTTCCCAACCCCCTTTTCTCACCCTCTTTACCTGCCTTCTTTTTTCACCCTCTTTCCATCCTCTTTATGTACCTTCTTTTCCCCCAGCCCCTTTTCTCTCCCTACCTTCATTTTCCCCAACCCCCTTTTCTCACCCTCTTTACCTGCCTTCTTTTTTCACCCTCTTTACACTCTCTTTATCTACCTTCTTTTTCCCCAACCCCACTTTCCCAGCCCCCTTTTCCCCCAACCCCACTTTCCCGGCCCCCTTTTCCCCCAAACCCACTTTCCCCGCCCCCTTTTCCCCCAACCCCACTTTCCCGGCCCCCTTTTCCCCCAACCCCACTTTCCCGGCCCCCTTTTCCCCCAACCCTACTTTCCCGGCCCCCTTTTCCCCCAACCCTACTTTCCCGGCCCCCTTTTCCCCCAACCCCACTTTCCCGGCCCCCTTTTCCCCCAACCCTACTTTCCCGGCCCCCTTTTCACCCAACCTTACTTTCCCGGCCCCCTTTTCCCCCAACCCCACTTTCCCGGCCCCCTTTTGCCCCAACCCCACTTTCCCGGCCCCCTTTTCCCCCAACCCCACTTTCCCAGCCCCCTTTTCCCCCAACCCCACTTTCCCAGCCCCCTTTTCCCCCAACCCAACTTTCCCGGCCCCCTTTTCCCCCAACCCAACTTTCCCGGCCCCCTTTTCCCCCAACCCCACTTTCCCGGCCCCCTTTTCCCCCAACCCCACTTTCCCGGCCCCCTTTTCCCCCAACCCCACTTTCCCGGCCCCCTTTTCCCCCAACCCCACTTTCCCGGCCCCCTTTTCCCCCAACCCAACTTTCCCGGCCCCCTTTTCCCCCAACCCAACTTTCCCAGCCCCCTTTTCCCCCAACTCAACTTTCCCAGCCCCCTTTTTCCCCCAACCCAACTTTCCCAGCCCCCTTTTCCCCCAACTCAACTTTCCCAGCCCCCTTTTTCCCCCAACCCAACTTTCCCGGCCCCCTTTTCCCCCAACCCAACTTTCCCGGCCCCCTTTTCCCCCAACCCAACTTTCCCGGCCCCCTTTTCCCCCAACCCAACTTTCCCGGCCCCCTTTTCCCCCAACTCAACTTTCCCAGCCCCCTTTTTCCCCCAACCCAACTTTCCCAGCCCCCTTTTCCCCCAACCCCACTCTCCCAGCCCCCTTTTCCCTCAACCCCACTTTCCCAGCCCCCTTTTCCTCCAACCCCACTTTCCCAGCCCCCTTTTCCCCCAACCCCACTTTCCCAGCCCCCTTTTCCCTCAATCCCCCTTTTCCCCCAGCCTTCTTTTTCCCAACCCCACTTTCCCAGCCCCCTTTTCCCCAACCCCCCTTTTCCCCAGCCTTCTTTTTCCCCAACCCCCTTTTTCCCAACTCAGTGCTTTGCAGCCCAGTAGGTGTCACCGGTACATTTTAATGGTTTCCCGTTTTTGTTTTTTTTTCATTTCAGATGCAGCGAAAAAGTTTTTTCCATACTGTTCAAACAAAAACTGGATTGATTTGTATATCCGCCACGGTCCAAGTAGAATACGGTTCTTCGTGTCGTACCCTCTGACCTTCTACCCTCTGACCTTTCCTCGTCTCTCTTCAGTATTTTAGCGACCAAGACTCTCTCTAGTTTAACATGACATCAAACTCCCGAAAGCCGTAACCTCTGAGGCGCTCAGCCGTTACCGCTTTCCTCGGTGGTAGTAATGTTTACCTCTTATTTCATCCTTGTCCGTGTGGTTTTATGTAGGCGTGTATGTATGTATATAGACATTTTGTACATAATATATAAATATATATATATATTTTTCTCTTCTATTTTTTCCCCTGAAGGAATCCATTTAATATCCCTTCTAAGAAACTGTGATAGCGTGCCCGTCGCATTAACCCGCATCCTAACAGAGCTAGGCCGCAAAGTGTTAGCAAGCAAGGCAAGTCACCTCTTTATATGACGGGCACCCAGGATCGGGCTGACGGTGCTCCTCCGTTTCCCGGCACAGGGGACCCGTTTGGCAGTCAGACCAGATTTTCTGTGTCTTGTCATTACCTAGAACGCATAGCATCTTTCTTTACAAAGCACCTTGCTGCATGTGGTTAACGGCCCTCCCATGTTAGGCGAACAATGCTGCACTTAACCTGTCTTCTGTCGCCCCCTAGTGGGGGGCACAGATGCAGCGACTTTTACTTTTTATTGAGCCATGTAGATATATACTTCAGATTTATCTTTTGTAGCTGACCTCTTGTTTCCCTCATCACTCTTTTATGTGTGTGTGTGTAACCTTTAACCTCTCCTAATTGGGGACATCGGATCCGCGATTGGCTGCTACTGATCTTTCGGCTGGCAAGGCTGCAGATTGCCCCACCCACTCTATGAGCCGACAAGTCAGAAGCAGCAAATCCCTGATTTCAGAGCTTTCAGTACCGATATGAAGGGAACTTTTTTTTTTTCCAGTGAGGCCTGATCGCAGGTCAATTCTTTTTTTTTTTCTTTTGTTTTTTTTTTTGTAATAAGTTTTCAATCGTGTAAGTTTTCAGATTCTTTTTTTTTTTTAATCTGTTTTAGTGAATGTTTAATTTTCTCTTTTTGTGTGTTTTTTTTTTTTTTTTTTTCTCGAAAGCTCTATTTTGTATTTAGGAGAACTGATATTTGCTACATGTACTGAACAAAGTGCGTTAGCAGAAGTATATAAATATATATATATATATAAAATAAGTATATAAAATGAGAAGAAGTTTATATATAAATATTATACATAAGATATTCTTTTCTTTTGTTTTTGCACAAGTTTGTGGCAGGTTTTGTCCGTCTTTGTCTCTGTAGCTCCTTTGTGAAGGGGTCAGGGAACAACTGGAAGTGCTGCTTTAGCTGGGATGGGGGATTTTGGGTAAAAGGTTGGGCAGGTGAAGTGATTTTTTTTTTGTGCTGGCCCGTCGCTGATTTTTGTTATCTCCGCATTCATCTTTTTGTAGTTTAAAGGTCCACTAAACTCTTCAGAACTAAATTTGTAAGAATTGCATTGGTCACTTGGACAGGAAGGAAAAGACACCAATTAAAACATTGTCACTTACTAACGCTGTGCCGCTGTTGGAGAGATTTGCCATCACTTCCTGACTTGATAGGAAGTAAAGGGAATTCTGCCTAAAGGGATGCAGATGACAGTAAAAAAAATTCTAAAGTAGTCTCTAACCCAGCCGTTCTCAACCAGGGTTCCTCTAGAGGTTGCCAGGGGTTCCTTGAGCATTCATCAATTAGTACCTCTCAAATAAGTTACCACTGACCCCAATTAACTTTTCAGGTAATTGTAATGGTGACATTCTTCCATTGGCCACCAATGTAAGGAACATTCTTCTCACTGATCACCAATGTAAGGAACATTCTTCTCACTGACCACCAATGTAAGGAACATTCTTCCCACTGATCACCAATGTAAGGAAGATTCTTCTCACTGACCACCAATGTAAGGAACATTCTTCTCACTGATCACCAATGTAAGGAACATTCTTCCCACTGATCACCAATGTAAGGAGCATTCTTCTCACTGATCACCAATGTAAGGAACATTCTTCTCACTGACCACCAATGTAAGGGACATTCTTCTGACTGATCACCAATGTAAGGGACATTCTTCTCACTGATCACCAATGTAAGGAACATTCTTCCCACTGATCACCAATGTAAGGAACATTCTTCTCACTGATCACCAATGTAACAATCCCCAGCAGACCCCCCCCCCTTACACCAGGATCCCCATCAGACCCCCCTCCCTTTACATCAGGATCCCCATCAGAAGCCCCCCTTACATCAGGATCCCCATCAGACCCCCACCTCCCTTTACATCAGGATCCCCATCAGAGCCCCCCTTACATCAGGATCCATATCAAAGCCCTCCCTTACACCAGGATCCCCATCAGAGCCCCTCTTACATCAGGGTATCCAACAGCACACCCTGAACATCAGGGACCCCATCAGAGTCTCCCTTAATTTAGGATTCCAATCAGCGGAGCCCATCTGATCTGTGTCCATAACCCTTCTAGCAGTACTCGGCAGAATTATGTTCTTTCCTGACACTTTCATATTTATCCAATAATTTTATTTAAAATCCCATTTTCTTCAGTCAAGTTTCAGTGAAGGTTTAGTGGTCCTTTAAACTTTTTGTAAACTGTATTAAAGTGATTCACGTGTTCCCAATGAAATGATGATTTTCCAAAATGGCATCTGAGTCTCCGTTTCTTTTATCTAATCTAGAATCGTCTGATCACATGACTCCGCCCCTACCCCACCCCCGTTACCCTACCCCCTTTATAATCCAGCACCGCACTATGTAACTGGTCACATGGCCCCAAAGTCCAATGAGTCTAACTGGAACACTGACGCATTTCAAAAAAATTCTGTTGCACCCAAACTTGTGACATCTCCGAAACCTTCTGATATGTTTGCTGAACTTACTGTTGGATGCAGATTAGAATTTTAGACCATGTAATCAGTTCCTACGGTAGACTTCCTTTCTACTCTCTCGTTTTCATTCTAAGAATGTATTTTCTACTATTAGCAGTAGGTACTTCCAGAGTACTTAAAGTGTTACTAAACCCAGGAGCCTGCAGTCACTATATCTGGTCTCCCACAGTACACAGAACATGGAAATGCAATTATTTTAGTAAATATAAACTGCAAAATACCTTTTCTCATCAGCAGTATATTGCAGTCTTGTAACTCCTATCAGTGTCTGGTTAAAGCTTGTAGGAGTTTTCATTCAGCTCTGACTGTCCTATGAGGCTGCAGGACCCCTGACCTTCTGTCTGGACAGTGCTGATTGGCCCTGTGCTGAACACATGCACCCTCCTAAGAAAAAAAGAAAATCTAGCAATACAAACTGAGCATGTGCAGAGTGCTCCCTAGGCTCTGTTCTATCAGCAGATGGACAAGGGGACAGTGGAAGAAGGGGAGGATCTGTAGTGAGTTTAGGGCATATACAGGCTGATTTTACTGTTGTGGGTTTAGTAGCACTTTAAAGCGGAACTAAACCCCTCCTATCCTTTTCAGCCAAGGAAGCTGCCATCTTACCCTCTGTGTGATCAGCTGCCATGGTGCTGCACATGTGATCAGTTATTTATGCCATTTCATGGATTGACAGTTGGGTTGAGAGCACAACCAATGTGACGGCATGCTGGAAATGTAACTGTTTTTTTAGAAGCCGTTAAATTGATGGGTTTAGTTTTGCTTTAATAAACTGAGAATGTATTTTTTTTTTTTTTTATGTCTGGCATTACCCTGTGCTGTCATCCTAGTATACCCTCCCCTCCGAGTACAGTGGGGGGGTGGCGGCGGGGTACCATCCATGTTTTAGGCCTCAAAGCTTCCTGACCAGTACAAGGAGCCTAATCAGTGCTGGATTATATCCTACTTTTTTCAGTTTAGTTCTGTTATTGCTTCTCCTGGACTAACTCCCCTTATGTAAATGTTTTAACAAGCAAGAGACTGACAAAATAGGAACCTTTCTAGAGCAGATGATTCTCATTTATAAAAGGGTTTTCATCTGTAAGCGAACTACAACTGACAGATCTGTGTCGCTTTATGCAAAGATCTCCACTAAAAACACATGCGCCATTATTCTACAGTGATCGGGGGGGTGTTTTATATTGGTGCAGTACCACTGCTGAGCAGCAGAGGGAGCTCATGCATCAACCTGTAATCTCATCAATACATCTCGTTTCCCTGCATCAAGATTAAATCTCCCCCCATTGATCCTGCCAGGTTTTTTTTTTTTTTTTTTTTTTTTAGATAATGGTTGTCATCTGCAACAGAAGTGGTTTGAATTTATTTGTTGCTAGGCGGACTTGCATACCCCAGCCAAGGCTCCGCTACGTTTTGTATCCGCTTTGAACGTTTGCTCTTGAGGCTCTTTTTTTTTTTTTTCTATCTCGGCAGCCATGTTCACTTTTGCAGGAAGACGTTTTAATAGAATGATGCTATTTTTTTGGTTACTCCTTGTTATAATGTATTTTTAATAATGATCACGTTTGAAGAGTGTAGTTGGCCATTGTCAAACTATATGCTTTCCATTAGATAACCCCCAGATAGGGGTGCATGCAGGGAGGATGGAACGAAGGCTCGAGGTGTTAGTACTCTTCCATACAAACCAGTTCGTTGGGTATGCTCCTGCTGGCGCTGCTTCACAAGCTTTGTCAACGTAATCAGTTGTCAGACATCTTCTGAATTTTGGCAGCAAGGACACTTGAACGGCACATGAGAGATTCCTGATGATGTCATTAAATCAATCACCCACCTAAGAATCAGATCGTTGTTTAGATGTGCTTTTAAATCCACTTCCAGTTCTGATCCAGACATTGACACTAATGGGCATATTGCACAAGGCAGAGTATTTTTAACCTCTTGGCGCTTACTGGCCCTTTAAGGGGCTTCAGATGCTGGGAGACGGGTTTTATAATCATGTGACCGCCATGATTGACTGTCACATTGATCACATGGCTCCCGATCGCAATTAGGGGGGGGGGGATCAGGAGCTTTCCGTTAGCCGCCAGGATAACTGTGCCCAGCGCACTTTGGGTACAGCTGTGTTTGCAATGTGGTACGCAAATATGCAACTGCTTGGCACCAAGGCCCACCCCATGAGAGGCTGCCTATTTGCATGCCGTCGGTGCCACACGGTTAAGGCTGCCCACAGATGGAGTGATTTTCTTGCCTGCAACCAGCATTTGCAGAAGAGAAAATTGCTTGATTCCCATTGATGGAGGAATCCCTCGCGCACAGCCATTGTGTTCTCCCCGGTGGAGGGGGAGCCGACCCTGTTGGGAGAACACTGTGATTATTGCTAGCGGCTATAACAGCTGCTAGCAATAATCGCATATAAAATCCAGCAGGCTGGTCGCGCCCAAGTTGATTGATCAACTTGGTACATTCAACCTGGCAAAGCTTTGGTTCGAATCTTGGCCGGTTCAGCAGGAGATTTGAACCCTTTTAAGACCAGCCCAACTCCCATCAGAATTTATCTCTCCTTAAAGTGTAAGTAACCCCCCCCCCGTCGTTTTCAGCCAAGGAATCTGCCATCTTTGCCTCTGTTTAATCTATAACTGCCATGATGCTGCACATGTGATCCGTTGTAACACCGGCCATTGGATGGTTTGACAGTTTGGTTGAGAGCACAACCAATGGGAGTGTTACATTTCCGGAACGTGCCGTAAATGAAACTTTTTTATGGATGGGTTTACTTCTGCTTTAAAGAGGTGTTCGCCCCCCCCCAAAAATTAAGTCAGCAGGTACAAATACTGTCTATGGACACCTACCTGTCCAGGGTTCCCGCAATGTCGGCACCCAAGCCCATTTTCGGATCGGCTGTCGGATGCTGACGCCACCATTCCTGTTAAGGGAAACCGGCAGTGGAGTCTTTCACCTTCACAGCCGGTTGCTCTGGGCTTTTTAATTGGCCCGGCGGCTGAGGAAGGGGGTTGAACTTCCGAAGGACGGCGCCGTCTCCGGAAGTGGGGAAAGGAGGACCTGTCAAAAACAGGCACTTGTTACCCCTCCCCCCTGAAAGGTGCTGAAGGTGGCACCAAAGCGAGGGGGGGGGGAGCAAATAAGCAGAGGTTCCACTTTTGAGTGGCACTCCCCTTTAACTCACCTTTACAGAAAAGAACAAAATGGAAAGGTGAACTTGTGTAGTACACCCTCCCTACCCCCCTTATCCCCTCTGTACTTAACTTCAGGGTTGCTGATTTGTCGGCATCCCCGGGATTTAAAAATCCCCATTCATCGCTTCCCAGATCAATTCCCTGTTGTGGCGCTGGCCAATCAGAATTCATCTGGAAGTGCTGCATGAAGGTCAATATCCATTTTTTTTTTTTAAATGGAAAGGTTATTGCATTGTCGGTGTTCTGGAAGATAATGACGCTTATGCTGCAGTGAACAATAATAAATGTATATGTGGAATGTATTACAGTTTCCACTTTCCATCTGTCATCCTCCGTTGCACAGCAGGAGCCATTGCTGTGTTAAACTGGACCTCAGCGGATTCTATGTAATAACAAGACCAGGTGGGCACAGATTATAGGTCATACAACTGATGGCCATTAGGGGGCACCAACTGCATTAAAAACAAAAACAAAAAAACAAGGCCTTTGAATAAGTCATTCCAGCAGTGACCACATGGGGGCGACTGTTGGCAATGTGCTGCTAGTTTTTGAAGTTTCGGCTTCTTGATCCTCTCTCTCCATCCTCCTTCCATGAAGGGCAGTGCAGAGCACCGCTCCCCGGAGTAACCTGCAGCAGCAAACCTTTTCTACCGGCTACGCAGATTTGGTCTGTCGCGGGGCAGAGGTATTTTTATTGTTTTTAGCAATCTTGTAATAACGTGTTAAATATTAAACAAAGGATATTTTGCTTCTATTGGGACATTTGTATACTCTTTGCAAATATATTTCTGTAAACAGCTCAAATCGACAAATAAAATGTTGAAACTTTTCAGTGTTTTTGTTGTGTCCGTGCTTTTAACCACTTCACCTCCGGAAGGTTTTACCCCCCACGCTTCATGACCAGGGCATTTTTAGCTATTCTGCGTTGCTTTAACTGGCAATTGCGCGGTGCAACACTGAATAAAAATGATATACATTTCATTTGGGTATTTTGTTCACACAAATAGAGCTTTTGGTGGTATCTGATCACCACTGCGTTTTTAAAAAAAAATTTTTTTTTTATTATATAAACCAAAAAAGGCTGAAAATTGAGAAAAAAAATTTCTACTTTTTTTAGAACATATCCGATAAAATAAAATTTCTTCATAAATGTAGGCTACATAAAAACTCCCAAAAAGTATATTTTTATTGGTTTGCATGAAAGTTTTATACATAGTCTACAAACTATGATAAAAAAGTAAAGTAAAGTTTGATCTCCCCCCCCCGATTTTGTAATGATCAGTCTATAATTTTATTGGTCGGTTTATTTTACCAGTGAGAGACAGAATAACAACAAAAATATCCAGGGAAACGCATTTCAAAAAAGTAAAAAAAATTGATTTGCATTTTAATGAGTGAAATAAGTATTTGATCCCCTATTGATCAGCAAGATTTCTGGCTCCCAGGTGTCTTCTAATACAGGTAAGGAGCTGAGATTAGGAGCACTCTCTTAAAGGGAGTGCTCCTAATCTCAGCTTGTTACCTGTATAAAAGACACCTGTCCACAGAAGCAATCAATCAGATTCCAATCTCCACCATGGCCAAGACCAAAGAGCTGTCCAAGGACATCAGGGAGAAGGTTGTAGACCTGCACAAGGCTGGAATGGGCTACAAGACCATCGCCAAGCAGCTTGGTGAGAGGGTGACAACAGTTGGTGCGATTATTCGCAAATGGAAGAAACACAAAATAACTGTCAATCTCCCTCAGTCTGGGGCTCCATGGAAGATCACACCTCGTGGAGTTTCAATAATCATGAGAACGGTGAGGAATCAGCCCAGAACTACACGGGAGAATCTTGTCAATGATCTCAGCTGGGACCACAGTCACCAAGAAAACAATTGGAAACACACTACACCATGAAGGACTGAAAACCTGCAGCTCCTGCAAGGTCCTCCTGCTCAGGAAATCACATGTACAGGACAGTCTGAAGATTACTAATAAACATCTGAATGATTCAGAGGAGAACTGGGTGAAAGTGTTGTTGTCAGATAAGACCAAAATCGAGCTTTTTGGCATCAACTCAACTCGCCGTGTTTGGAGGAGGAGGAAGGCTGCCTATGATCCCAAGAACACCATCCCCCACCATCAAACATGGAGGTGGAAACATTGTGCTTTGGGGTGTTTTTCTGCTAAGGGGACAGGACAGCTTCACAACATCCAAGGGATGATGGACGGGGCCGTGTACAGTCAAATCTTGGGTGAGAATCTCCTTCCCTCAGCCAGGGCGTTTAAAATGGGTATTCCAGCATGATAATGATCCAAAACACACGGCCAAGGCAACAAAGGAGTGGCTCAAGAAGAAGCACATTAAGGTCCTGGAGTGGCCTAGCCAGTCTCCAGACCTTAATCCCATAGAAAATATGTGAAGGGAGCTGAAGGTTCGAGTTACCAAACATCAGCCTTAAAACCTTAATGACTTGGAGAGGATCTGCAAAAAGGACAAAATCCCTCCCGACATGTGTGCAAACCTGAAGGCCAACTACAAGAAATGTCTGACCTCTGTGATTACCAACAAGGGTTTCTACATCAAGTACTAAGTCATGTTTTGGGAAGGGGTCAAATACTTATTCACTCATTAAAATGCAAATCAATTTTTACTTTTTTTTTAAATGCGTGTTTCTTGATATTTTTGTTATTCTGTCTCTCACTGTTAAAATAAACCGACCAATAAAATTATAGACTGATCATTTCTTTGTCAGTGGGGCAAACGTACAAAATCAGCAGGGGGTCAAATACTTTTGTTCCCCTCACTGTATATATATACTGGAATGTATGCAGCTATGACACTATACTGTATTGGCGGTGATCAGTGACTTATAGCAGGACTGTGATGGGCAATCTGGTGCTAACAAACACTGGCTGGGAGGTACACTAACACTGACGTTGCTAGTGACACATATAGAGTGATCAGTAATAATAATGTGCTAATGACACTAATAGGTGACAGAGGCAATCAAGGGGTTAACAAGTGTATACGTAGGCTGCTTTTACTTACAGGATCTGGCTGTCCTTCTTCTCCCTAAAATCAACTGAGTTCACAGAGAAAACGGCCAGATTCCTGTTCTGTGCGTTTGTAAACTTGTGCTGTGATATCACAGCTGATCAGCAGGTATACAGCCAAAATCATTGGTTGTATACCTGCTCGCAATGTATTTAATCACAGCACAAGTCAGCAGGGGGCGTGCACACAACGCACCAGAAAACCAAGAAGTGGGTCTTGATGTGCGTTGCTGTGCCGCCCGCTAGCAGTAAATGGTACTGTTAGCAGGCGGCAAGTGGCTAACGAGTGCCTTGTTACCCTTTTATTGTTTTGCTTTCATTTCTACAGAGAGTTATAGCTTTTTTTTTTTAATTGCTGCACTACAGCAATGTGTCCACAAGAGGGAGACAAAACACAGTGGTTCTGTTCTTGTTGGAAGCAGCTATTGGCCTGATTTAAAGTGTATTTCCATTTTTGCAGCCACATTGGGATTACACCAACTTTTTCTTACATGTCCCCATTCACATAGCATAACTTAAAGCCCAACTCCAGGTAGATAAAAAAAAAATATCGCTTGGAATGGGGCTTTGCTTGGTTTTTGTCTACGGGAACTGTGAAAGAAGGTCTACACCAGGGATATGCAATTAGCGGACCTTCAGCTGTTGCAAAACTAGAAGTCCCATCATGCCTCTGCCTCTGGGTGTCATGCTCGTGGCTGTCAAAGTCTTGCTATGCCTCATGGGACTTGTAGTTCTGCAACAGCTGGAGGTCCGCTAATTGCATGTCCCTGGTCTACACCGATCAGCCATAACTTTGACCACCCACCTAATACTTTGCTGCCAACACAGCCCTGACCCATCGATTCCTGGACACCACTAGACCTTGGAAGTTCTGCTGTGGTATCTGGCACCAAGCTGTCAGTAGCAGATCCTATCAGTCCTGTAGAGGTTGTGAGCCTCTATGGATTGGACTTGTTTTTCCAGCACATCCCACAGAGGCTCGATTGGTTTGAGATCTGGAGAATCTGAAGGCCAAGACAACATCTCAAATTGTGTTCCTCAAACCATGCTTGACCCTTTTTTGCAGTGTGGTGGGGCGTATTATCCTACTGAAAGAGGCTACTGCCATCAGGGAATACCGTTTCCATGAAGGGGTGTACTTAGTCGCCAACAATGTTTAGGTAGGTGGTACGTGTCAAGTAACATCCACATGAATGGCAGAGACAAAGTTTCCCAGCAGAACATTGCCCAAAACACCACACTGCCTCCGCCGGCTTGTCTTCTTCCCATACTGCATCCTGGTACCATCTCTTCCCCAGGTAAGTGATGCACACACATACACACATACACACACATACACACACACACACACACACACACACACACACACACACACACATACACACATACACACACACACACACACACACCCGGCCATCCACATGATGGAAAAGAAAACGGGATTCACCAGACCAGACCACTTTCTTCCATTGCGCCGTGCTCCAGCTCTGATGCTCACATGCTCATTGTAGGGTGTTTTTTTGGCTGTGGACATAGGTCAGCATGGACACCCTGACCGGTGTGCAGCTGCTCAGCCCCATATACAACAAAATTGTATGCCCATTTTTCTGCTTTAACATAACTTCGGGGACAACATGTTCACTCAAAGTGTAATGTTATACCGTGCTAGTGTTCAAAATATAAAAGATAACTTGTAAAACAGCAGTCAGTACTACAATGGATAACTTGTGCAAAAGAAATGGATTATAAACAGAGCAGCTCTAATCATGAAAACATAAATGTAATAAATAGTAAATCTTGTAGGAGTACACATAAATGTGGAAATGGTGTCACAATCATAAGTGATCTAATGAAAAGTTCATAATAAAGAGAGTTCATATATATATATATATATATATGAAAAACGTTATCCAAATATTGATGATTGGTCACCTAAGGAGAAGAAATCACCACTGTGAGAAAATTTGCCACCAAATGGAATATAAAGAGTCTCACCAGAACACATGGATCCAATCCAGCTTATACTAAATGGGTCAAACGGGCAATGGTGTCTTAACACCTAAATATGGACGTTCAACTCCAATAGACTGCATGTTGCTAGGGAGATTGCCAACCACCAATGTAGTCTTTATATATATATATATATATATATATATATATATATATATATATTATATGATATACAGGGCCTTTCAGACTCAGAAGTGGAGTCTTCTCATCAATACTCCATTAGAACATGAATCCAAGGAGAGAGGATAGAAGACTCGACATGGAGTAAAACCATCTATAGAAATTCATTAAAAAGCATAGACCACTCACATTACAGTATACAGTATCGAGTTGAACGATGCATGGTAAATCAGAAAAACGAGCTGTAATAGCATAGACTGGACAGTAGGATCTGACGCGTTTCGTCTGCCAGACATCATTTGGATTGGGACGAAACGCATCTGATCTACTCTTCTTTCTATGCCATTTTTTTTTTTTTTTTTTAGCACATTGAAGCCAAACTCCAGATCACACTTCTTAAGCAGGTACAGCAAACAGTTTTTTCCTTTTGGCGTTAAAGGTGTATCTGTGCTGATGCTGTTTCAGTGAGTATCCATACTCGCTCAAATGCTCCCAATGCTTTGCACTGCGATTTGCGTTAACAACAAAATGAATGAGCGCAAATCACACTGCAAAGGATCGCATGGGATTTCCCCCATTGCTCGTGTGTGTGTGTATAGAAAGGGATTAACACGCCATCTAGGGGGAAGTTTTAAAAAAAGAAAAATGTAGAACTCACTGTACATATCTGGCCACATGCCAAACAATCTACATAGGTGTCCCGGTTCACCGATGATGGCAAATCAGGGCCGCTGGAGGTGCTCACAGGGTTGGAGGAGATGTAGAAGTGGTCCGATCCCAACATTTATTTTTATTTATTTATTTTTAACCACTTCAATACCGGGCACTTACTCCCCTTCCTGCCCAGAACAATTTTCAGCTTTCAGCGCTGTGGCACTTTGAGTGACAATTGCACGGTCATGCTACACTGTACACAAACAATTTTTGTATCATTTTGTGCCCACAAATAGAGTTTTCTTTTGGTGGTATTTGATCACTGCTGGGGTTTTTATTTTCTGCGCAACAAATAAAAAAAAGACCGAAAAGTTTTGAAAAAAAAAAAGTTTTTCTTTGTTTCTGTTATAAAATTTTGTAAATAAGTTTTCTCCTGCACTGATAAGGCAGCACCGATGATGGGCATGGATAGGCGGCACTGGTAGGTACTTATTGGTGGGCACTGATGGATGGCACTGATAGGGAGACATTTGGCAGGTAATGGGCACTGACTGGCACCATTTGTGGGCACTGATTGTCATATTTTGGGCACTGTCATCCCTGGTGGCCTGCCTGGTCATCCATCCGTTGTGTGCCATCTCTGGTGGTCCAGTGTGGGCATCCGCGGGGGGCTGCACTGATAATCGATCCGAGCAGACCCCCCCTATCAGGGGAGCAGCTCTCCTATACTCGCGTCTGTCACAGCTTTTCCTGTTTACGTCGTAATTGGACACGGCTGATCACGTGGTAAAGAGCCTCCGTCAGAGGCTCTTTACCGGGATCGGTGTAGCGGTGTGTCAGACTGACACGCTGCACCACCGATCGCCGCGTCCAGTCAGGATAACTGAACCACTGCCCGGACGTCATTTTGCTGTATGCCGGGTGGGAAGTAAATAAACAGTATCGGTGCAACCCTGTCAGTGTTAAATAGTTTGTCTCAACCCTCTAACAGCTACATCTGCCAAGAAAGAAAACTAATGCAGACAACACCTGTAAGAATTGGTAAGCTGCAATGTAATACACGTTTGCTTTTGGGATGAATACAACTTTAAGCTGTTGTATTAGTTATTGCCAGAGCTATCTCTGTGTGGTGAGGCTCCACCCAAAACGCGTTCTGTCCTCCAAGGCAGGGATCTCCAAACTATGGCCCTCCAGCTGTTGTGGAACTACACGTCCCATGAGGCATTGTAAAAAAACTCAGCCATTCACAGGCATGACTAGGCATGATGGGAATTGTAGTTCCTGCACAACTGGAGGGCCATGGTTTGGAGACCTCTGCTCCAAGGGATAGGACAGGTTTAGTTTTCAGGAGCAGCTACCAACCTCCTGGAAGGTCCTGGAAGGTCTTGCCTCCATCCTGCATCACAACACCCCCTCCCAATGCTCATTGCTTTGATTTGTTTCCACTACCCCCTTAGTATTGCAGATTGGCATCTGGACATTAAAGCCCAACTATGGGCTTTGACTGCCCCTCCTCTTCTCCCGGATGGTCCTGCAGTGGCCCGGTTCTGTTCCTTTCCTGAACTTCTCAATGGGCTGACCTCAGATGCAGAAAATGGCACCGAATATGAATAAAGAGGGCTGTGATGACTCCTCCCCCTGGGGGTGGGGCCAACACTCCCTGAACTCATAGAACAGGGATATGCAATTAGCGGACCTCCAGCTGTTGCAAAACTACAAGTCCCATCATGCCTCGGCCTCTTGGTTTCACGCTTGAGGCTTTCAGAATCTTGCTATGCCTCATGGGACTTGTAGTTCTACAACAGCTGGAGGTCCGCTAATTGCATATCCCTGTCATAGAATGTCCTCAGTCTTCTGGATTGAATTACACACGACTTTTTTATTTTTTTTTTTGCAGCTTTTCCTGGTTTGCGTATTAGTTCTGGGTTACCATTTCATGACAGGTTTCCTTTAAAGCCAGACTGAAGTTTCAATGTAAATCTGCTAAATACATTCCATGTGCCTCATAAGAAGAGGAGTGCAAAGTCTTTCTTGACCTTAGAAAGCAGCCACAGCCTGAGTAGAAGAGCCTGTCCCCTGCCAGCATTCTGTGAAGAAGGGCTCTTACTCTCTGTGGGGAAGCAGTGTCTCTCTGCAAAAGGTCCAACACATCCCCTGCTGAGTCACACTTAAACCTCTGCAATCCACAAAGCTTATGCACCCTGATGACAGGAGGCCTCTAGCTCCGACTCAACAGGGACCTCTGCAGAGAGACCACTGTATCCCCACTGAGAAACAAGGGTCCCTCTCTACAGAATGCTGGCAGGGGACAGGCTTTTCTACCAATGCTGTGGCTGCTTTCTAAAGAAAACAAACTGAGACTTGGCACACCTAGTTTTCTTATGCATCTGGAATGTATGTAACTGATTAAAACAGAGTTAAATTGGGCTTCAACATGACTTCACCAACCCCCCCCCCTCTCCACCTCATCCAATCAGAGGACGCTTTGCATTCATTCAGAAAACGCATAGCAGTCTCTGAATGGTGCCTGTGCTGAGCGGCCAACCTCCTGTGTTCACTGGAACTGACCGCACTGGTGTGAACTATGCCATTGGAAACCATATAACCTAATTTCCATGCATTTTTTTTATGCAGGAACAAAAAAAATCACTGGACTGCATGTGGTGTGAATTGGCCCTTAAAGAGTAAGTCCACTTTTGCTGAGCAAGCCCGCATTCATCCTCCCCTTGCACCAACTGTACAATTGGGTCCCAATGCTAGCCGGTTGAAGAGTTAAAAGAGTAACTCCACTTGTGTTGAGAGAAGCCCCTCCCCCCTCTGGGTGATCGCTGTACATTGCAGGGATTGTAACAAACTTTGTTGCAGATTCCGACCTTTTGTTATTGTGAAGAAATTAGCTGTTTGTTTCTCTGTGTCCGTGTGCACAATGAATGGGAGTGATTTTATAATTATCAGCTGCTGCACTTGCAGGGCGCTGAGGAAGGTAGCAGGGTCTGCACCCCTTTAGATGTGATTCTTTTCCTTTGGGAGTATCTCACAAAAATGACATTTTTGTTGCAGGGGATGTCAAAAATGTGACTTGTATCTTAGTGCAGACTTCTGGGAAAATCAGTGAGCCAATCACACAAGCAGGAAATGACATTTCTGGGGGGGCTCTGTATACCGTCTATGTACAGAGCGCCTCCAGGTGGCCATATTGCATTTTATAGAGAATAACAGCGGCTGCAGATTGAAAAGGTAAAAGGAGTTTTTAATAATATTCAATTACAATAGGACTTGTGCAGAAATTGTATACGCTATATTATTTTTATTTGCTTTTGCCCTGGTGATTGATCAATTGATTGAATATTGTGGAATGCATGTTGTTGTCTAAGTGCAGAAACATCAGTCCAGTCAGTAGAAAGCACTGGCCTAGTTTATTTCCAATCGAAGAAGAACAATGATCAATACACAGAGAGAGCTCAGAGCCTTGTACAGCCGGCCTTCACCTGACTGTCGGGCGGCAGCGGTTTCCCCATGTGCTGCCCCACGCTGGGCCCATACTGCTCCTTGTGCTTCTCCATCACCTCCTTCTTCAGCACGAACCCCCCGGGGAAGGTCATGTCAAAATTCTCATTGGGCACGAAGCTGATTGGCTTCTCCTCCCAGATCTTGGCCAGACGAGCCTTCCAGGCGTCCAGGATGACGGACCGTTTCTCAGGAGGGGTGTGCCCGATGCTGTAGCCGATCTGAGGTTCAAGTACCTGGAAACCACAGAAGTGCAGGACTCCTCTCTGCGGGAGACACAGCGGGAGAGTCAGCAGAACGTCCATCTACACCACACAGTCTACATGGCATAAGGGCAAAGGCCAGGCACTGGATTTATAGCAACATTGTACATAGAAATCCAAATTCCACAAAAACACAAAGGTAATAGCATTTGAATTCCTTACAGTGGACCCATCATCCCTTTACAGGTCCTTATTACCGATTACATATGACCGTGTCTTCATCTGCCTTTCTCATCATATGGATCTCCAAACTCTCTAAACAATGGGCCGGATTACAGTCCTTCAAACTTGATGGGGGCCGGACCGTGGCCAGTGGGGGTAAAAAATGTCCTATCTTTGGTATTAGGTGGATGACTAGTGCCCCATCGTTGGTGTCAGTGGGAGGAATAGTGCCCCATCATTGGTGTCAGTGGAAGGAATAGTGCCCCATCATTGGTGTCAGTGGGAGGAATAGTGCCCCATCATTGGTGTCAGTGGGAGGAATAGTGTCCCATCATTGGTATCAGTGGGAGGAATAGTGTCCCATCATTGGGGTCAGTGGGAGGAATAGTGCCCCATCATTGCTGTCAGTGGGAGGAATAGTGCCCTGTCATTGGTGTCAGTGGGAGGAATAGTGCCCCGTCATTGGTGTCAGTGGGAGGAATAGTGCCCCATCATTGGTCTCAATGGGAGGAATAGTGCCCCATCGTTGCTGTCAGTGGGAGGAATAGTGCCCCGTCATTGGTGTCAGTGGAAGGAATAGTGCCCCATCATTGGTGTCAGTGGGAGGAATAGTGCCCCATCATTGGTGTCAGTGGGAGGAATAATGCCCCATCATTGGTGTCAGTGGGAGGAATAGTGCCCCATCATTGGTGTCAGTGGGAGGAATAGTGCCCCATCATTGGTGTTAGTGGGAGGAATAATGCCTTATTGTTGATGTCAGTAGGAGGAATTATGCCCCATCGTTGCTGACAGCAGGGGAATGTAGCCCCAAGGGCAGGATAAAAGCAAGCAAAGGGCCGCAGCTCGGAGACCCCTGATATAAACGGTACCATACTCTCAGCAACAACAGATCCTTTCTCCAGCAGCAAACGACCCCCACCAGCAACAATAGATCCATCAGCCCATCAGCAGCCAGCATCAATAGACTCCTCCCAACATTAGTAGATCCTCTCCAGCAATACAAGTTTCCCTACCCCCACCAACAGTAGATCCCCCACCAACAACAACCCTCCAGCCTGCCCCCCTTGCCATTACATACTTTCAGTGGTGGACGTGCCGCACTGTGTACCCACTGAGAAATAATCCCTGAATATAATCAGGTTTTATATGATAGGTCAGGAATTCATGGAAAACATAAAGTGGCTAAAAGGCCCACACTAATAAAGCCTAACATTTTCTAACTCACATTTACAGCAAGAAAAACAAAAAGTACACGCAGATCTACAAACCCGTTACCTGGATTGGCCAGAGTAGAACATTCATATCTCCATTGACCCCAATTGAAGAGTACATGGACTCCAGCCCCCCGGTGGTGAAGGAAAGGATAGCTTTTTTATTCTGAAAAGAGAAAAAGTACATTTACAGACGGCATATTAAATAAAGGGAAGAGCATTTATTAAAATGTAACCTTTTTTAAAAAGCAGGAAATCTGAATTACTGAAATAACACGGAGCTTATAGAGTACAATAAAGACTACTGATCCCTACATACACCAACACAGGAACTACACATATACACTACACAAATACACCACAGGAGGAACTACAGCAGAGCCTTTGGGCCATTGGCCGAAGGTAATCTTCATGGACACTGCAAATAAAGTCCAGCCAGGAATGTCCCCTACAAATAACACCCCCTCCCTCAGAGTAATCACCCCAATCCTTAAAGCGTAACTCCGCTTTTGTTGAGGGAAAAAAAAAACAAAACAAAAAAAACAACAACATTGCCCCCAGAGTGATCTCTGTACATTGCAAGGATTATACGAAACTTTGTTGCAGATTCCAACCTTTTGTTATTCTGAAGAAATCCCTGTGTGTTTGTCTGTGCTCAGTGGGTCTAATGGGAGTGGTTTCATAATTAACTGTCAGGTGTGAAGCTGCAGAGCACTAAAGAGGAAATCTGCTGGGCCTGCATCCCTTTAGACGTGTAAATATCTCAGCAAAAATGACATTTGTGTTGCAGGGGATGCCTGAAATCTGACTTGTATCTTAGGCAGACTTCTGGGAAAATTGGTAAACCAATCACACAAGCAGGAAATGATGTTTCTGGGGGCGTGGTCAGAACACATTCTGTGTAAAGAACAACTCCCGGTAGCCATATTGTATTGCATTTATAGAACATTACAGCGGCTGCAGATTGAAAAGGAAAAGGTCATTTTTAATAACATTCAATTACAATATGATTAGTGTCACAATTGTACGCGCTGTGTTATGTTTTCCCCACAAAAGTGGAGTTACCCTTTAAGACAAAGCAAAGCGAAAAGCCCCAAATACATGATTAATTTAGTTACAAATCGAAATTCTGACAACATTTTCGCTTCTCTGAGATTCGGATGTATCTGAACAAGGATAGTAACAAAATTTCAACAAAACCAAAATAAATTATAATGAAATTAGTTATTCAAATTCGAAAAAGAATTTGAATTCAAACATGAAAACATATTGCAATACTTACAGGAAGGTTAAAAGTGAAATAAAATGATGATTCCTACTTAGTCTGCTTTATAAAATAGAACAGAAAACAAAAGGGAAAAGAATAGAAAATAAAGATAGAATAGAATATATCCCATTCTGTTTTATTCTATTCTATTGTTTTATTCCATTCTATTCAGCAGCCTAAGTAGGAATCATCCTCTTATTTCACTTTTATACCTTACTGTATTTATTGCAATTTGTTTTATATTTCAAATTCATTTTCAAATTCAATTAGAAAAGAACAAAATATACAAAACGAATTCCGAAAATGAATCATTCTAACAAAGATAATAATTTTGTTTTGTCATATTCGTTATGTTAGAATGATTCATTTTCGGAATTCGTTTTTGTATATTTTGTTATTTTCTAATTGAATTTGAAAATTAATTTGAAATATAAAACAAATTGCAATAAATACAGTAAGGTATAAAAGTGAAATAAGATAATTCCTACTTAGGCTGCTGAATAGAATGGAATAAAACAATAGAAAAGAATAGAATAAAAACAGAATAGGATATTCTGTTTTATTCTATTTCTTTATTTTCTATTCTTTTCCCCCTTTTTTTTTTTCTATTATATAAAGCAGCCTAAGTGCGAATTATCATCTTAGTTCACTATTATACCTTACTGTATTTGTTGCAATTTGTTTTATATTTAAAATTCATTTTCGAATTCGACAAAATGAATTATATGCCAAAATGAAATTAATAAATTAAACCAATTTTTCCGTTGGGCACATCGCTATCGACTATCATGTCATGGGTTGGGTTACACTTGCTTCTTCACTGCAGAATGGGGGAGGGTCTTTCTTCAGGTGCTCATGTTGCTGGCTTGCTGACGTCAACAATTTTCCACAGGGCCTGTCACCAGGGTTCACACACGGTCCTGAAGGTTCCAGCAGCATGGGTGAGGAAGGCATTTTGTATGTGAATAGATGGTAGGGTTTGCAATTTTGCTCAGACATGGACTTTAGGGTTCCCCCTCTTTCTCTGCTGCCACGTGTCTCATTCTGTCTAATCCCGATCACTCTAATTTTAATCTCTTATTCCAACTGATGCCCCACTATGCACCTTCCTGATCATTCATGGTGATGACAAAGTTCCAAGTTCTCTACTGTCCCTTTGCTCCTCACAGACACATCCCAATGCCTCCTATAAGCACTAGTGAGTATTTAAAAGTGCCTCCTGGACCAGCGAGTGTCCTGATCAATATGGGCCTTATGTAACAAGTTGTCCTTTCTAATAACTAGATATACTGAAAATTTCAATGTGGTACCTGTGAGGAAATATTTCCTGTTTAAGTCACATCGATAAATAAGCCCCAAATGAACTTTAATTTGTGATCCAAGCATCAGATATGAAATGCATTGGGGGGTGATATACGGTATGTCTGAAGAACCAAACCCTGAATCTGAGCTAGATAAAGCAAAGTCCTCTGGAAGACGGGGAAATCTGCCAGTGACCAAGGGGTAAAGCCACAGGGGATCAACCTGATGCTCCATGCCAGGACAGAAGAGACCTTCAGGCAATGATGAAGAATGAAGAATGACTTCTCCTCGAGCCTGAACCTGCAAGGGGTTGCGAAACTCACTAAAACAGGTGCAACAACATAACTACCTGATAAGGAAGAGAAGTGATAAACGCTAAAAGGACACTGGAAGAACAGATCCCCAGAGGGAACCTTGGACAAAAGCAGGTCCACTAGGAGAAGAACAGTCGGCCCACATTTGAAGGCCCAGGCCTTATACCCTCAACCCCTAGGATTCAGAGAAGGGCGGTTAAATCATAAGAATGGCGTTGCCTGGCCAGACAACCAGTTTCACAAGAAGATAACCAATAATATGAGAATCCAAACAGTGTAATAGTCCGTAAATATAGCAATGTGACCCCTGAGACTGAAAACCCAAGGGTATCAACTATAAAGTCAGCCTGACTAAAGAAAGGGGGTGGGATTTGCTAAATGGTACCCTACACGGGTAGGCAGGAGAGATGATGTACTGCAAGCCAAGACTGGTGTACATGAATATTATAAGAATAAGATGGTGAGCAAGGAACCAACACCCAGAGGTGTCTATGGAGTTTAACTCTGTAAGACCTGCCCAACCTTGATCCATAGCATGCTTCTAAGAATCTTATAAACTGCCCCGGAGCACCGAAGCATCCACAGCCATGGAGCGAGGGGCAGGAACCCTAGTCACACCACTAAGAACATTCACCTGATTAAGGACAGAATCGAGGAAGGAACTTAAATAAATTCCTCGGGAGATTGTGGATCTGCCATGGAAGTAAGGCTTATCTCCAGATGATCAAGTCCCACAATGGCCTCTGGATGTACTTTATACACAACAAGGGGGTACCTGCAGCGGGATATAAGCATGTACCTTCTGCTGACAACCCAGGGGAGTAGAGAGCCCTCCAGCAATGAGCCCTTTGTACCATGCAAGAGATGAGGAGCACCCAAGTGCGAAAACCTCTCCCTTCGGTGTGGAGACCACCAGCTGAGATAAGACAAATTTCAATTTCATTGTCCTAAGAAAGGCAACACAGTCAAGTACTACACTTCTTAATGTTGTCCAGCGTAGTGACCAGACCATTTGACTTGTCACAGGAAGAAACTCCCAGACTTTCCTGCAAGTGAAAGAGGCTATTAGGAAGGTTTTCTCTTAACACCCCACAAGCCCCTAAAGGGGAAGGAGGGGGATTTTCAATGATCCATGGGGTGTAGACTTCAGCGACTGATATTTACCAAAACTAGGCCCCTATGAAGCCCTAGGCAGACACCTTGCACTTATTAGGCCCTTTAAAAAAGGTTCTGACTGCAAAGGACTAAAAAATGATCCCTCTACAGGTAAGGTCACCTGAGTGTCACACAAATGAGATGCCAGAATAAGGTACTAAGGTGGGCATAGGGGTCCAGTGCTTCAAGAAAAAGCATGTGCCTTCTGAGGGCCCTCTTATTTTAAAAGGCAAGTGCACTTGCAGCTACTCCCCTGCCAGAGGCGGCTCTAGGCTTTGTGAGGCCTTAGGCAAAACTTACACATGAGGCCCCAAGGACTGGGACGCTCCGTGGTGAGGCCGCTATTCCTCAGGCTGCGGGCAGTATCTGATTTGTCAGTCAGCTCCTAAGCCACAGAGTCCCAGTGGGGGTAGGCGGAGCCGCCAGTGTCAACTTCAGTGATTGAGAACAGGCAAATTAGGCGGCCGCGAGGCCCCTGTGACTGCGAGGCCTTAGGCGACAGCCTAATTTGCCTAGAGAGCCGCCTCTGTCCCCTGCCACTCTGGTCACCCACTAAAGTGAAGTACCTCCAGGAATGGAGAACATGCGTGGCCAATTGCCTGGCCCATTGGAGAAGGGCTACAGATCACTAGGGCTGCACGCAATGATGATGAAGTTTGAGCTCAAGCTTTCGAAGCTGCGTATAAGTAATGTTGACAGCTACTAAATAGATAAGGCAAGTCATTTCCCAGCTCACCTTGAATGGTCCATTATAGTACATTTCTGAATGGCTGTATGCAAATCCCCCAGTTAAAACACGATCAAACCAGCCCTTCAGAACAGCTGGAAGTCCAAACCAATACATCGGGAACTGTTGAAACAAAACCAACATAAAAAAAAAAAGTCATCCATCTTGGCGCCTAATTTTGGTCATAAAAACTTTTTTGGCCTTTTTAGCCCACCAAAAATAATCATGCACCTGAAATATCACCAAATCGGCATCTGCCAGCTTCTTCTGTTCCTCTACAATGTCTTTACTCAGACGGCCTTCTTTGTAGGCGTGGGAGGACTCAGCCGGGTATTTGAAGTTCTCTGGATCACGTGGACTTCCTGTATGAAAAAAAAAAAATAATGAATGAGGTAAATGAATATATATAGTCTGCCTAAGGAATTTCCTTGCAGAGTCGTTCACTATGAAGGTCACATACGGGATGCAGCAGTATGGTGCAAGATTGGTGAGCACTTTGGCCCCGGGGTCATGAACCGCCCAGGGTCATAAAGCTGCATTAAGTTTGTGAAGCTTCCCCCTTGATGGTGGTAGGGAAAATAGATTATCAGCTCCTATGGCATGGTGCGGTGTTATATGTTGATGCTAAACACATCTGTGACAAAAAAAAAAAAAAGGTTATTAAATGTGTAAATCAGAGATAAAACCAACTTTATGGGGAGTATTGGTATATTTTTTGCTACTGGATGCCCAATAGACAACTTACCACACTTATAAAACACATTTGGCTGTGGTAAACCATGGACAAAGCACAGGACCCAGCAACGTGTTTCGAGGGCTCTGCCCTCTTTATCAAACCCCTTTTGATAAAGAAACCGGGGCACACAAAACATGTTACTGCCCCATTCTCTCTCGTACCTTGGACTGAGTTTACCTGTGTGGACTCGCAGCAGGAGCAGCTGTAGATGCACCGATAACACACTGACTGCGCTAAGTCCTTGGCTTACCGATTCTACAGCTCCCATCTAGCCATGCTAATATTTTGCCTCCCTGCACAGTGAACCCATTAGAGATATCTTCTATGTAAGTGATACTATTGTTTGTCAATAAATCTGCTACAAACTATGGCAGGAAGGGGGTGCAGAGAATGTTGAGAAGAGTCAAAAGACTCTTTACAGTTCAGGAAACAAACTCTGACTCAGACTCCATGCTCCATCAATGGACAAAACAGGTGGAGCGTGTATAAAGAGGCTTCAAGGGCCGCATGGTTTCAAGGGCCGCATGGTTTCTACACACAGCCCTGCCTGTAGGTATTTGGTTGGAAAGCACCCTGTATGATATCTGAAACATGACATCTTTTTAATGCACATGGCCTCAGTTCCTATTTGGAATCTGCTGAAAAATGGAAGGTTCATAATGTAATGCAATGTACCTGTGATGTCATCCCGTGACACAAGAGGGTTGAACTTCATGGCATAGAGGTCAGACACCGTGACGACCCAGCCTTTCTTCTTCAAGGCTTCCACAGCTGCCTCCATCATGGCGTAACTAAATGAGGTCCGTTCCTGGTGAGCCAGCACCACCAGAGCTTTCTTACCTGGAACCAAAAACATGGGAACAGACTGCTGAGAAATTCAGTTCATGGGACTGCAGGTCATATACACATTGTATTGTCAAAAGTATTGGGACGCCTGCCTTTACACGCACATGAACTTTAATGACATCCCAGTCTTAGTCCGTAGGGTTCAATATTGAGTTGGCCCACCCTTTGCAGCTATAACAGCTTCAACTCCTCTGGGAAGGCCATCCACAAGGTTTAGGAGTGTGTCTATGGGAATGTTTGACCATTCTTCCAGAAGAGCATCTGTGAGGTCAGGCACTGATGTTGGACGATGTTGGCTTGCAGTTTAAGCTCTAATTCATCCCAAAGGTGTTCTATCGGGTTGAGGTCAGGACTCTGTGTAGGCCAGTCAAGTTCCTCCACTCCAAACTCGCTCGTCTATGTCTTTATGGGCCTTTCTTTGTGCACTGGTCCAATCATTTGGTGGAGGAGGGATTATGATGTGGGGTTGTTTTTCAGGGGTTGGACTTGGCCCCTTAGTTCCAGTGAAGGGAACTCTTAAGGCGTCAGCATACCAAGACATTTTGGGCAATTTCATGCTCCCAACTTTGTGGGAACAGTTTGGGGATGGTCCCTTCCTGTTCCAACATGACTACGCACCAGTGTACAAAGCAAGGTCCAAAAAGACATGGATGAGCGAGTTTGGGGTGGAAGAACTTGACTGGCCTGCACAGAGTCCTGACCTCAACCCGATAGAACACCTTTGGGATGAATTAGAGTGGACACTGCGAGCCAGGCCTTCTCATCCAACATCAGTGTCTGACCTCACAAATGCACTTCTGGAAGAACGGTCAAACATTCCCATAGACACACTCCTAAACCTTGTGTACAGTCTTCCCAGAAGAGTTGAAGCTGTTATAGCTGCAAAGGGCGGGCCAACTCAATATTGAACCAGAGACAAGCAGACTAAGGACATGGATTACTGGAACCATGTCCTGTGGTCTGATGAGACCAAGATAAACTTATTTGGTTCAGATGGTGACAAGCGTGTGTGGCGGCAACCAGGTGAGGAGTACAAAGACAAGTGTGTCGTGTCTATAGTCAATCATGGTGGTGGGAGTGTCATGTTCTGGGGCTGCATGAGTGCTGCCGGCACTGGGGAGCTACAGATCATTGAGGGAACCATGAATGCCAACATGTACTGTGAGATACTGAAGCAGAGCATGATCCCCTCCCTTCAGAGACTGGGCCGCGGGGCAGTATTCCAACATGATAACGACCCCAAACACACCTCCAAGACCACCACTGCCTTGCTAAAGAAGCTGAGGGTAAAGGTGATGGACTGGCCAAGCATGTCTCCAGACCTAAACCCTATTGAGCATCTGTGGGACATCCTCAAACAGAAGGTGGAGGAGCGCAAGGTCTCTAATATCCACCAGCTCCGTGATGTCATCATGGAGGAGGGGGAAGAGGACTCCAGTGACAACCTGTGAAGCTCTGATGACCTCCATGCCCAAGAGGGTTAAGGCAGTGCTGGAAAATAATGGTGACCACACAAAATATTGACACTTTGGGCCCAATTTGGACATTTTCACTTAGGGGTGTCCTCACTTTTGTTGCCAGCAGTTTAGACATTAATGGCTGTGTGTTGAGTTATTTTGAGGGGACAGCAAATTTACACTGTTATACAAGCTGTACACTCATTACTTTACATTGTAGCAAAGTGTCATTTCTTCAGTGTTGTCACATGAAAAGATAGGAGAAAATATTTATAAAAATGTGAGGGGTGTACTCACTTTTGTGAGATATACTGTATATATAATTTGTATTATTATTATTACAGTGCCATACAATGTCACAGTGAAAATAGTATTTAGGTCTCATGTACACGGCTGCTTCTAAAACGTCTGTTGAGGAGCCTTTCGTGTTTTTTTGCCTCTGAGTTTAGCGCCAGTTAAATGTCCTTCTCTCTTGCACAGAAGAAGAATTGCCTTCAGGAGAGGAACGTGTTGGGCAAATAAAATGCCAAATGCAGCAAAAACGCATGTAGACGCCCTTAAATACTTGCCACGTTTAGCGCTTGGGCATTTATCCATTTCAATGGCAAGTACTCTGGTCAATGAAATGAATAAATTTCCAAGCGTTAAAACGTGATACCGCGTTTACACACTTTTTGCCACATTTAGCGTTTTTCTTCTGCCATGTCTAGGGGAGTTCCAGTGTACATGCAGTCTTAGAGCACAGTTTTTGCAGGTGCGGAATCGCAGGCTCCCAGAAGGGTTTGGTGTCACCTAGGGTCTCACCCATACAGGATGAGGAGGGGCCCCAGAATGCAGGTCTCAGAGAGGAGACTGAATTTGTAAATTCTGGTCGGGGTCCTGGAGCCTAGAGACTTTGCAGAGTCTTGCGTGGGATTGAAGCCTCCAACTCTGCATCCAAATTTTGGATGGCAACCAGCACACTGATTGTACCGATGTGTGAAAGGGTTCTTTTTGTAGGGAAACCCACTACAGTTCAGCGCTCTATCTGGGGGACAGGAGGCTTCCCCCTGGGGTCAGGGTGCAGGTCCAGCGCAGCCAGGAGCCGCAGGGTGTACAGCGTGCATGTGAGAAGGTCTGGAGGAACAACAAGGGTCAGGCCAGAGAAAAGACGATGCAAGAGAAAGCCAGGAGGCTGATGGAGTATTTTGTTGTGTCCATGGAAGAGAGGCACAGAAAACTCCGGCAAGGGGAACTTTAAGGGTTATTGTAATAAAACTGGGCAAGAATTTTTTTTTTAATTATATTAAAAAAGGTATTTAAAGAATGTTCTCCCTGCAGTTTTGTGGACATGGCTTTGAATTTTCTTCTTGCATTGTTTCTGTTGGGTGGAATCTTCGAGAGAGTGTTTATAGATGATAGGAAATCCAGGAAGTCTCTTCAGGCAGAAAATGTATTTTTGGATAAAAGCCATTTTTATACAGTAGTCTTGTAAGTGACTTCCACACACATATACTGTCTGGGCGGGCTCACAACACCCACCATGTACAGATAAAAAGGCCCATTCACACACAAGCATTGCGTCAACGTATACTCAGGGCCGGTGCTACCACTAAGGAAAACTAGGCAGCCGCCTAGGGCGCCCGGTCACTGGTGTTTCTACTTTTTTCTCTCTGCAACAAGCAACTAAGTCTCAGCATCAGCGGGCAGTCACCGCTCCGATCACACATAGTGTCAGAGGCGCAGCGGCGGTGGAGGACCGTGTCCGTGCCCCAACTCCCAAATGAATGAAAGCAAGCAAACATTCATTGATGGGTGCTGGTAAGCTGCATTGGATGGGCGCTGGCCAGGCTGCATTGGATGGGCGCTGGCGAGGCTGCATTGGATGGGCGCTGGAGAGGCTGCATTGGATGGGCGCTGGCGAGGCTGCATTGGATGGGCGCTGGAGAGGCTGCATTGGATGGGCGCTGGAGAGGCTGCATTGGATGGGCGCTGGAGAGGCTGCATTTGATGGGCGCTGGAGAGGCTGCATTTGATGGGCGCTGGAGAGGCTGCATTTGATGGGCGCTGGAGAGGCTGCATTTGATGGGCGCTGGAGAGGCTGCATTTGATGGGCGCTGGTGAGGCTGCATTTGATGGGCGCTGGTGAGGCTGCATTTGATGGGCGCTGGTGAGGCTGCATTTGATGGGCGCTGGAGAGGCTGCATTTGATGGGCGCTGGAGAGGCTGCATTTGATGGGCGCTGGAGAGGCTGCATTTGATGGGCGCTGGAGAGGCTGCATTTGATGGGCGCTGGAGAGGCTGCATTTGATGGGCGCTGGTGAGGCTGAATTTGATGGGCGCTGGAGAGGCTGCATTTGATGGGCACTGGTGAGGCTGCATTGGATGGGCGCTGGAGAGGCTGCATTTGATGGGCGCTGGAGAGGCTGCATTTGATGGGCACTGGAGAGGCTGCATTTGATGGGCGCTGGAGAGGCTGCATTTGATGGGCGCTGGAGAGGCTGCATTTGATGGGCGCTAGAGAGGCTGCATTTGATGGGCGCTGGAGAGGCTGCATTTGATGGGCGCTGGTAAGGCTGCATTTGATGGGCACTTCATTAAAAAGCTGGGGTATACATGGGCAGGGCAAAGGGGGTGGAGCCAGGGGGGGGCACAAAAATTCAGTTTCGCCTAGGGTGTCAAAAATCCTTGCACCAGCCCTGCGTATGCTATGAATTGCACCCCAGCGCACCAAAATTGACCACACTCGCTGGGTCTGTAAACCCAATATGAGGGTCTCCCACTCGCCTAGAGTAAGTTTTTGGAGGAGTTGGAAAACCCAAAATGCCCATGTGGACAGGAACAGAGTCAGGATATATGGTAGGAAGATCTCACCTTTGTATGTTAGAAGCCAGTGGCTCATTCAGCTCACCAGATTCCACCTAGAACTGAAACCACTTTTGGGTGGCCGGAATTGGGCTTTAGGTTGGGTTGAGGTTCATGCAGCTCTATGGTGAGGGATATGTGTGTGCAGGGAGCTGGTGCTCAGCAAAGTGACCCGTCTCCATCGCTCCCCCGCAACCTGTATCATCACATGACCCAGCTAGGAAGTGCAGAGAAAAGAGCCTCGCTACTTATGCAGCGCTACCTCCGAAGGAGCCACTTGGTAATTTGGGTTCTCTGCAGTGGCGGCCACCCATAAGGGGCGTCGCCCCCCTATTCCACATGCCTGGCCCCTAACCTCGATGCAGGGCACCGGACGCATTGATTTCAACAGGTTTTTTTTTTTTTTGAAGCACATGATTAGAGCATGAAGCTCCCATTGGCTTCAAAAAAGGGTGGGCTCGGGGGCGCAGAGCACTGCAACCTGAGCCCACCCACTTGTGTGACATTAGCAAATTCATTTTCCTTAATGTCTTCCTGCTTCCCCTCCCTGAGACTCGATTGGCCGGGAGTCGTGCAGTGCAGGCTGGCGGGCGGCCTGGCTGGCGAGGAACAAGTGAAGCAGCGATTGAGGAGGCAATTGATTAAGCACCTGGGGGGGGTTGAGGGGGTCAGGTTTGTTTGTTCCCCCCTCCCCCCCCAAAAAAAAAATTAATTGAGCACCAGCCGCCACTAGTTCTCTGTTCTGCTCCTTGGCTCCAGTCAGCCCCACTGACACACCTGGTTGAGTAAAGTTACCTCAATCACTTATAGGAACACAAAACATGGAGACCTTTAACTTGACTGTGAATTAGTATCGGCCCTTTCCAGCTGTATTGTTAAAACTGTAGGTGGCCGAGGGGCGGTAAAAGAACGGCAGCGTGAAAGAGCTCTTAGGCCCCATTCACACCTGAGCGATTATCTGCTTGAAGCTCAAAAATGCGAGGAAAAAAAAAAAATCTATTATTCTCTATGGAGACGGTTCACATCTCCACTCCAAGTTGCCCTGAAGCCAAAACAAGTTCTTGGCGCTTTTGTATTCCCATAGAAATTAATTGCAATGCGCCAGTCGCAGGTTTTTGTGCGATTTTCTGCTCAAATGAAAAAAAAAAAAAAGTAAAAAGATAATAATAATATATGAATAAATAAATAAATGTAAAATCAACACACAAATAACTAAAAATCATCATAAATTAAAATAAATGAATATGAAATAATACATTAATAAATAATAATTAACCTTAAAAAAAATTAAATACATTATTATATTATTAATAATAAACACCCAAACTCGAACAAAAAAAAAAATACATTAATAATAATCATTTTTTTGTGTTACGGTTAGGATGTTTAGTTGTTTTTTGTTATTTTGTTTTTTTAAAGAGTAAGGGTTCAAGTTAAGGGTTATTTATTTTTACTTAATATTAATTTATTGAATTTATTTTTTACATTTATGACTTTTATTTGTGCATTTATTTTATATCTATTTATTCATTATTATTCGTATAATAAATGAAATAAAGTAAAAAATAAATTAATATTATTATTATTATTAATAATAATAATAATAATAATAACTAACCCTAACCCAAACTCCTAATCCTAAACTCGACCAAAAAAAATACATTGATAATAATAATTTTTTTTGTGTTACGGTTAGGATGTTTAGGTATTTATTATCATTTTTTTTAAGGGGTAAGGGTTAAAGTTAAGGGTTATTTATTGTTACTTAATATTAAATTTATTGAATTTATTTTTTTCCATGTATGACTTTTATTTGTGCATTTATTTTACATTTATTCATTATTATTCGTATAATAAATTAAATAAAAAATAAAATAAAAATAAAATAATAATAAATATTATTATTATTATAATTACTAATAATACCCCTAACCCAAACTCCTAATCCTAACCTTTACCTAAACTGAACTCGAACCCCTTACCTGAACTAAAAAAAAATTATAATTAATGAATAATAATAATAATAATAATAAAAAAAGAAGAAATAAAAGCGAATGGAAAAGCTAAAAAAGCTGAAATACCTAGCAACAAATGATGCAACAGATAATAGTTTTCTCTATTGGATAATAAAAAAAGGTCAAGACATTTTTAGGTACTTAGTTGCATAAAAAAAAAAAAAATAATAATAATAATAATAATAATAATAATAATAATGAACGTATAACTACATCGCATTTATTGACATTTTACATCATTTTTTTAGAGACCATTTAAGCTGCCCATACACCAGAGGATTCCAAGATTAAATGTTCTTACAAAATTATTTTCATTATTTCTGTACAAACTTTCTAAACAAAGTGTATGTCCAGCACCGCAGTTGGCAAATATTTGTGTTGCTAGGCAGAATCTGCTCAGGTGGTGGCACTGGTGCCATATCCAATTCAGCGAAGAGCGTGTTTATTTTGTAGGATTGAATTGTCCCTCCTGGTATAGTTATGATCTCAATAAATAGCTCAGCCCAACTCCCCTGTGTGAGGCATTGCCTGACGGTTCAACCTCCAGCAAACAAATACATTTAGTAAGGCACGTCGCCAGGCTGAGATTTATAAGAATCGCACGTTTGCGGTCTTAGAATTTGCTTTGGCATGCCAAGCTGACCAGATTTCCAGAGCTTACATTTTTAAAGGTGCAAGACAATATTTTTTTAGTTCTTTAGTTTTAGAGCAGAAGCAGAAGAACATTGTCATTTGGAAAGAGAAAGATCTCCATCCATTAGCCAGAAAAGAAAAAAAAAAAAACTGACAGAGCTTCTAACCTTCCTCTACTTGTAGGCAGGGGCAGTCTACTTTCTCCACAGTAAGTGGCACTTGTCCGCAATGCAGGGCTGGTGCAAGGATTTTTGACACCCTAGGCGAAACCTAATTTTGCCGCCCCCATTGGCTCCACCCCTGACTCCACCCCTTTTACCCTGCCCATGTGACAGAAGGCGTTACTACACACGAAGCATCGGCTCTGCTTTATCTAGCGCTGGCTCCAGTGCCGTGTTGCACCTCTAATTACACTACCGATTGGACTGAGTTAGTTACATGCTGCAGCCTGCAGAGCATGCAGACGTGGAGGGAAACCAGCGGCCGGGGGCCCCTAGGCAGCAGTGCGCCCTGGGCGGCTGCCTAGTTTGCCTAGTGGTAGCACCGGCCCTGCTGCAACGGCACTGCAGCTGGAGAGGAACTCAAGGGGAATATGGTTCCCCTATGGTTGCCTCGGTCACCTTGGAAACCATCAGATTTGATCCTGCGGCGCCATTTGACTGGCATCCATCTTGGATCAGGCAGAGCCTATTTAAGGCCCTAGCACCCAGGCTTAGTGCGAATTTTGCAAGTGGGTAGAGGAGGGAAAGCGTATGGATCACAACTCTTCTGGACACCTTCCTGCTTGGGTAGGAGATGGCCAGGCCACTTTCTGTCCCTCCTAACAACTGCTGTCGGTTCGGCAGGGACCTGCTCTGCGCACGCTGTTGAAATTTGTGAATGTTCCCGGTTGGTCTGTCTTCCCTTCTGGGTTTACTGTGAACTGTCGCTGCATTACTTCAAATACAAGTTCCTTCCGTGGTACTTGGACTGTGTGTGTTATTGCCGCCGCACCACGCTGCACCCCACCTACACCATCTACACAGGAAGAGTTTTTTTTGGTTTTTTTAACCAGTATTTCCCTTGAAAATTGGTTTCTACCTCCCGCCAAGATTCAAGCTTGTTGGTACAGGATGTAATTGTCACCTTGTCAGAAGTTCCAAGCCAAAGACAGCAAGCCAAAGAGACTGGAAACCAGGAACCAGAGCGGTGAGCTTCTCATTTGTTCCCAGAGACTTCTTAGTTCTCTAAATGCTTCATACACTGGGCAACCTGTGTTAGGAATAGACTAATAAGGAGGAAGACCCTCGAATCTCAATCTTTATGTCCTTGCTCAGAAGGAAGCAACCTTTATTTCCCTAAAACTTGTAACTGGGTCCATGTGAATATTTCATAATTACCACTTGGAGCCAATAGAGGGGGCTATAAGTATGTCTGTAGTAGAAGCTAAAGTATCATATAGCAGCTGTTGAATTACAAGAGATCTATGGTTACAGCATTGCCTTTCATTTTAAAACATCAGCATTGGAATAGAAACTATAGTTATTATTGACAATCCAATATAAGTTTACTGAGTGCTGCCTGCCCTCTCTTTCCACAACTTTATGGATTCCCGGCATGCTTTGCAGCTTCTTCTCTGCTGTTTACTTTCCATTTCTCAAGACTACATATCCCATGGTACCTTGCTGCCGGAAAGGAGTGCTTCCTGTACTTACTCCGCCTCCTGGAACTCCTCCTCTCAGCACCTGTGTAGTTCATCAGATTAGGCGACCCGTCAGAATTGGTAACAGAAGTGACGTTCCGTTGCCGCCATCTTGCTACACCCCACACTTGTCCACAGTAAGGATAGAGTGAGAAGGCGCCAAGAGGACATCTTGTTACACCCACCGGAGTCTTACATTTCACACTTATTTTTAAACAAAGCTTATATAGTGAAATACAGAATATAGAAATCTGACTGACTGTTTAGATGTTGAATTTTAAAAGCAGCAGCAAACCTGCTCATCTCACAGGTTTGCTAATGTGACAGAACATTCATAGTTACATAGTAGGTGAGGTTGAAAAAAGACACAAGTCCATCAAGTCCAACCTATGTGTGTGATTATGTGTCAGTATTACATTGTATATCCCTGTATGTTGCGGTCATTCAGGTGATTATCTAATAGTTTCTTGAAACTATCGATGCTCCCCGCTGAGACCACCGCCTGTGGAAGGGAATTCCACATCCTTGCCGCTCTTACAGTAAAGAACCCTCTACATAGTTTAAGGTTAAACCTCTTTTCTTCTAATTGTAATGAGTGGCCACGAGTCTTATTAAACTCTCTTCTGCGAAAAAGTTTTCTCCCTATTGTGGGGTCACCAGTACAGTATTTGTAAATTGAAAATCATATCCCCTCTCAAGCGTCTCTTCTCCAGAGAGAATAAGTTCAGTGCTCGCAACCTTTCCTCATAACTAAGATCCTCCAGACCCTTTATTAGCTTTGTTGCCCTTCTTTGTACTCGCTCCATTTCCAGTACGTCCCTCCTGAGGACTGGTGCCCAGAACTGGACAGCATACTCCAGGTGCGGCCGGACCAGAGTCTTGTAGAGCGGGAGAATTATCGTTTTATCTCTGCAGTTGATCCCCCTTTTAATGCCAATATTCTGTTTGCTTTATTAGCAGCAGCTTGGCATTGCATGCCGTTGCTGATTCCTGCTTTGAAAAATCAACATCAAAACAGTGTGAGGGATTTCAAAATACTGAATTTCACAATATAAGCCGAGTGTGCTGTTAAAAATAAATAAATAAAAATACGTGTGAAATGCAAGACTCCGGTGGGTGTAACAAGATGTCCACGTGCCGCCTTCTCACTGTATCCTTACTGTGGACAAGTGCGGGGTGTATCAAGATGGCGGCGACGAAAGGTCACTTCCATTACAAGTGTCGTTCAGTGACGAGGGAAGGCAGCGATCTTGTGTTTCTGCAAAGCAGGAACACAGATCTCTGCCTTCCCACAGTTAGAAAGCCCTGATGTTAACCCCCTTCCTGCCAGTGTCATTAGTACAGTGACCGTGCATATTTTTTTTAGCACTGATCACTGTATGGTGTCACTGGTCCCCAAAAAGTGTCAGTTAAGTGTTTGATTTGTCTGCCGCAATGTTGCAGTCCCTCTATAAGTCGCTGATCGCCACCATTACTAGTAAAAAAAAAAAAAAATCTTTCCCATAGTTTGTAGACGCTATAACTTTTGCGCAAACCAATCAATATACACTTGAATTGGGATTTTTTTTTTTTTTTTTACATAAAATACGTAGCAGAATATATATTGGCCTAAATTGATTTTTTTTAATTGGATACGTTTTATGTCAGAAAGTAATAAAAAAAAAATATTTTTTTTTTTCAAAATTGTCACTCTTTTTTTGTTTATAGTGCAAAAAATAAAAACCGCAGAGGTGATCAAATACCACCAAAAGAAAGCTCTACTTGTGGGAAAAAAATAACATACATTTTATTAATGTACAGTGTTGCACGACTGTGCAATTGTCAGTTAGAGAACCGCAGTGCCGTATCGCAAAAAATTGCCTGGTCATGAAGGGGGGGGGGGGGGGGGTTGCAAACCTCCCGCAGTATTTTTTACTGACAAAACATGGAAAATTTACTGGCAGAGCACCTTTTTTTTACTGACAACCTGAGAAATCACAGAAGTCCTATTGAAAACTAACACAGTGAATATTTGAACAGTATAAACGTGATATGGAAACACTGACAATAACCATAACAAAAGTAATTTGCTTGATTTACACTTAAAAAGTCAATACAGCATGAAATGATCAGCCCCTGATATTTACTGGCAGTTGCAAAAAAAAAAAAAAAGATTTTTACAGTGTCAGTAAATTTACTGGCGGTTGGGAACTCTGGGGGGGGTAAACCTTCCTGAGCTGAAGTGGTTAAGGATAATACCATTTTCAGAGAGCACACCGCAGAGGTATTCCCCTGGTGGATTAATAGTCTAAAAAGATAGTGCTGGACTTTCTTAGTAGAAAGCCAAGCATGCTTTACATACACAGCGTCATGTACACCTATTACAAGTATTTTTTTTTTTATTGTGTTTTTTTGCAAAATAAAGATTTTAGCTGCATCATTAAAAAAGATAATAATAATAAAAAAAACAACTTTAAAAGTAAAGTAAAAAGAATAAATAAATAAAATTGACTAAAAACTATTATATAATACATTTGATGGTCCAGGGTGAATAGAGGATTCATTTTCCAACACAATCATCTAAAGTATTTTCAGCTAAACATTTACCCCGGTGTGTCACATGACTTGTCTAATCCCTCATAAGCCGCCAATAAGACATCACGTGACCCCCCCAGTCTTGTGATTTGCTGCCTGAGAAAAGTTCAGACATTCCTAAGGTGATGGTAATAATACAAGAAGCCTGGAAGGAAGATTCTGAATTTCCTGCTGAGATCTGATTGGATTATCAGGACAGCTGAACAGGATTTGTTAAAAGCGACTTCAGTATATAGAACTGCTGTAGTGTTCTATCAAAAATCAAATGATGGATTTCACAGTTAATCGTTTCATTTCAAGGCTGCTTTTAACATATTAAAAAAAAAAAAAAGAAAAAAAAAAAAAAAAAAAAAAAAAAGGGACACACTGGACGCACAAGGAAAAAATAAAAATATACACCCATCTTCAGGGCCGGACCAGGACCAAAAAATAAATAAATAAATAAATAAATAAATAAATCGGGCCGGGCATTTTAGTCTGAGTAGACCATGAGATTTACCGGGACCCTTTCCCAATCTCCATCCTGACGCAGCCAAAAGGGGGCAAGGCGAGGGAGCGTGGAAAGAGCACTGGGGGCAAAGAGCATGGGGTGCTGGAAAGCATATGAGGAATGGGGGGGGGGGGTGGAGAGCATGGGGAAGGGGACCGGAGAGCACGTGGGGCAGAGAGCATGGGGGGGCAGCATGTAGAGCATGGGGTGCTTGAAAGCATAGGGGGCACTGGGGGGCGGAGAGCACGGGGAAGGGCAGAGAGCATGGGGGGCACATAGAGTATGGGGTGCTGGAAAGCATAGGGGGCACCAGACAGAAAGAAGCTGGATAGGAGAAGCGGCCTGTGGGGGGAGAGGAGAAGTTGGCTTTAAAGAGGCTGCAGGAGGAAAATAGAGAGATTGAGCCGCACTCACTTTCCCTCTGGCGTCTCCTCCAGCTCCTCTCTCTTCATGGTCACAGGTCAGCTGACCTGTAGTCCCCCCCCCCCGCTTTTGCTAAACTGAACTGACAGACGACCGCGGAGAGGCCAAGTGACTTGGGCCCCACAAGGACATGTGGCCCGGGCCCACCGGGCAAGTGCCCAGTTTGCCCTATAGCCAGTCCGGGCCTGCCCATCTTACACCCCGATATCCACCCACGGCCCTGGGGCGAGGGTGATGCCATGGGCGATGCTGCTGGCCTTCCGGCAAAGGCCCTGGGGAGACTGAGGATTACCAATTCTCAATAGAAGATGCTCTTGTACAGCTCTGGAGTACCTCACGAGATTTGGGATCCCGAGTATTTGGACGGAGTATCTGGATTTTGGGCTGGCAGCTCCTCCACTCCATGTCAAAGGATTTCCTCAGTATTCTTCGTATGCAAGTTAATGAATCTCAGATTAAAAAATGCCACAACAGTGTTATCCAGATACAGTTGCAAGAAAAAGTATGTGAACCCCTTAGCATTAACTGGTTTTCAGCAGTAATCAGCTGGTGCTTCTTCTGAACGGCAATCTCAAAAGGTTTGAGTGTCTTATCAAATCAGAGTAGCTGTAAACCAACCACACCTCCAAAGTCATTTCATTGACTCCAGGGCTGCAAACTACTGACTCCAATCAGCTTTCGTTGAAGTAATTAGTCTATGGGTTCACTTACTTTTTCTTCCAGCACTGTGAGCGTTTATTGGGTGTGTTCGATAAAGACACGAGAAAGTAGAATGGTTTGTGTGTGATCGGCTTAAAAGTGATTATGAAGCTCACATTTTTTTTTCCTTTTCTTTTTATAAAAACAAACAACCATGATATACTTACCTGCTCTGTGCAATGGTTTTGCACAGAGCAGCCCCGATCCTCTTCTTCTGGGATCCCCCCCCCCCCCCCGTTGGTGCTCCAGGCCCCTCCTCTTTATCGGGTGCCCCCAAGGAAAGCTCTTTGCTCACTCCAGAGTCCCGCTGCTGCATCCATTAACACGGACATCGGGGTTTGACAGCCAATCACTCCTGCTGCTATCAATCTGTCCAATGAGGAGATATAGAGATATATATATATATATATATATATATATAAAAAAAAAAAAGAAAGAAAGAAAGAAAGAAAGAAAGAAAGAAAGAAAGAAAGAAAGAAAGAAAGAAAGAAAGAAAGAAAGAAAGAAAGAAAGAAAGAAAGAAAGAAAGAAAGAAAGAAAGAAAGAAAGAAAGAAAGAAAGAAAGAAAGAAAGAAAGAAAGAAAGAAAGAAAGAAAGAAAGAAAGAAAGAAAGAAAGAAAGAAAGAAAGAAAGAAAGAGAGAGAGATCTATATATAGAGAGAAATAGTGATATATATAGATAGATATCTATATATATATCTCTCTATCTATATCTCTCGAGATATACATATATATTATATTAATATATGATACTGTAGATAGAGATAGATATACACACACTAGACATGTGCAGAACGAAAAAAAAAAATTGTTTAGTTTCGATTCATTATTTACATAAATTAGTTTCATTCGTTTATTTCGTTTTCGGAATTCGTTTTTGAATCGAAATGAAAAAGTTTTAGAAATTTTTTAAAAAATTTTTTTTACTTTTTTCTTTTTTTAAAACAATTCTAATTCAAAAACTAAAAGAAAATAAAGGAATAGAATAGAAAAAAATATATATTTTTTTCTATTTTATTCCTTTATTTTCTGTTCTATTTTATTCTCTTTGGAAATTGGAAAACTACTTTGACTTCGAAAAATTTTCTAAATTCGAAGAACTATGCGAATCTTGTCCGAATTTTTTTCTTCGTTATTTTCGGATTCGTTTAAATTCTGTACTATTCTAATTCGGAAATTCGCATGCATCCGAATTTCCGAATTTTAATTCGAAACGAACTGCACATGTCCAACACACGTGATCCAGGGCACAGCCGCCACCATGTAGCAGTAACTGCTATTGGGACCAACGGCAATAAGTTAAAGAGATGAATCCAGGCGGTGGCATGCACCTCACTGGACTTGACCCCGTACTAATTCAGAACATTTTTCCAAAGTGGGAGTTCCTGGGGGTTCAGCTTTAGCCCAGCTGTGCCACCTTCAGTCTCAGTTCCATTTTCCAAACGGTTCGGCACCCGCCAAGCAAAGGGGGGTAGCCCACAAGCTGCCACGGCTGGCAGTCAATGAAGCAATCTTCCCTTTTTCTAATCATAGGAAAGCGTCCTCCTAATTTTTTTTTTTTTTTTTTTTTTTTTTTTTTTTTAGGAGAAGCCTGGCAAACCTCGGATCTCACCATGATTAAGCAAAATTCAGCTTTGCTTTCAGCCCTGATTACGTGCCGAGGTTTATGACTATGTGCCAGAATGAAATGAATGGGAGTAAAAGGAGGGCTCTGTTCACTCCCTGCCAGGAGAACGCCCAACATCCAACACAAACATAAAATACAAATCTATCACACACAACACCAAAACCCACGTCTGTTACTCACACGAAACTTACCGTGTTATATTTTGTGACTATTTCACGTCTTTATTGTCTTTTTTTGTAATATGTTTATATAAAAACCCCAAAAAATGAATTGAACCATAAACCCAAAAATGTAATATATTGCAGCTTACCAATCATTAGCTGTGGTGGCTGCAATCGTTTTTTATTTGTGTAGGCTTTTTTCCTCCCTCTGTTCTCACCTGGTGACCTGGCCAGTAACAGACCACTCCTGTATTACAGCGCCCCCCACACTCTGGATGAAGCAGCACAAGGGGGCGCCTTTGGACAGCAGCATTGTCAGTCTGGTTGGAGGGAGCATTAGATGTACTAGCAGCAGAACCGGTATAGGGGGGGGGGGGGGCGCAGAAGGGGCGGATGCCCCGGGCGGTACAATTTATTGGGGGTGGGCAGTAAAGTGTCCTTCTAAAACAGCCATCACTATTTTCCTGGGACCGCGGGTTTCCCCAGCAAACAGTGACGCTGCGTGCGTGCGCCCGCCCCCTGCTCCTCACCGCAGGTCTCGGAGTTGACAGAAGACCAGCTTGCACTCACGGGCCGCGAGTAGGGATGTCATGTGCACGCCCCCCCCCCCCGCTACTCGCAGTTCCCGGGTCCTGGCTCTCCATATCTCGCAGCTTCCGCCCCCTTTGGTATTTCAGTTGTGCCCTTCAAGGTATGTGGGCCACATGTTAACCACTAATGGGCATATTTTTATTGTGCACACTGCTGGGCATATTTTGTTAAAGGTCACGCTGATGGGCACCTTTTTTTTTATGTTAAGGGGCACTCTGATGAACAAATTTTATTTTAAGGGGCACGCTGATGGGTATATTTTTAATGTGCACGCTGATGGGCATATTTTCTTAAGGGGCACACTGATGGACACATTTTGGTGTGCCCATCAGTGTGCCCCTTAAAATAAAATTTGTTCATCAGAGTGTCCCTTAACAAAAAAAAAGGTGCCTATCAGCGTGCACATTAAAAATATACCCATCAGCGTGCCCCTTAAAACATGCCCATCAGAGTGCCCCTTAACATAAAAATAAGGATCACTCTGATGGGCATATTTTATTTTAATAGCAACACCGATGGGCACATTTTTGTATTAAGGGGCACTCTGATGGGCAGATTTTACGTTAAGGGGGCATGTTTTGTTGTGCCCATCAGGGTGTCCCTTAATATAAAATGTGCCCATCAGTGTCCCTTAATATAATAATAATTATATTCTTGTTTTGAAACAATTCTTTCTTAAAAACAGGAGGGGGGGGGGGGGCGCAGTTTGCCATCTTCGCCCTGGGCACCAAATGGCCTTGTCCCAGCACTGACTAGCAGATTTAGATACACTAACAAGCTGAAGCAAAAAAAACCAAAAACCCTCCAGATCCCCGTTCTCGCTCTGTCAGGAGCGATTGCGGGTGCTCGGCGGCTGCAACGTGCATCGGCTCCTGAGGGACACAGCGCCCCCTATACTCCTTAAAGCACCCACTGTACAGCTTCTGCCGCCATCAAATCGATGGCGGGCAGTCGGCAAGCGGTAAAAAAAAAAAAACGAATGCAGACAAGGCCAGGAGCTTGTCCCAGCTCTAGACATCTGATGGAAAAGGGAAAGGTCCTGGAAGTCGCACATCTTTGAAAAACCCCATAAGAAGGTGTATGACAGACTCAGCTCAGGCTCCAACCAGGCCAGGCCCCCCCCCAACGTGTTTCACTCCGTCCACGGATCTTAGTTATGGAGAACCCCCGGTCCACTGGTACAGATCTGCCTATAGTTTGTACCAGTGGATCAGGTCTCCGTTTACCATTTCTTATTTCTATAGGGAATGGTTTGGATGTCTGTCCTTCCATGTACTGTAATGTCTACTCCTCTGCATTCTACCAATCACACACAAGAGATTGTTTGTACCACGAGGTCCTCCCAGTTCAAAGCTTTTGTTTGTTGAATGCAGAACAAAAAAGTTTTCGGTAGACGTGTTATCAGGTGTGGCCGGGATTTTGGCTCGGTGAATGTAGCAGTTGAACACGTACAGTTTGTGAGTCAAACTAACGCGTCTTTAAAAGGATTTCCTGTTCTCAGCGACAAAAAGGAACCACTGCTAACCCCCTCCTCCTGAAAATGCTAGTTTGCTGGTCTAAGGGACCCAAGACCTCCTGAGGATACAAACAAGCATTTCTGATTTTACTGGTCGCATGTACATTCCAGGTCAGTGACTCAGAGGAATATCATGACTGCCAGCAAACTGATCAAACACCGGGGTCACCTCGCTCAAGAACTGTTTACTGTGCATATGAGAAGCAGACCTGAAATTGCTGGAGAATTTGGAGCTTGATAACATTTGGGGGGAAAAGCATCTACAGTCTTAAATATCTGCTCCAAGGTGTGGGGTGGCCTACACCATCCTGCTCCAAGGCGTGGGCTGGCCTCCACCATCCTGCTCCAAGGCGTGGGGCGGCCTCCACCATCCTGCTCCAAGGCGTGGGGCGGCCTCCACCATCCTGCTCCAAGGCGTGGGGCGGCCTCCACCATCCTGCTCCAAGGCGTGGGGCGGCCTCCACCATCCTGCTCCAAGGCGTGGGGCGGCCTCCACCATCCTGCTCCAAGGCGTGGGGCGGCCTCCACCATCCTGCTCCATGGCGTGGGGCGGCCTCCACCATCCTGCTCCAAGGCGTGGGGCGGCCTACAACATCCTGCTCCAAGGCGTGGGGCGGCCTACACCATCCTGCTCCAAGGCGTGGCGCGGCCTACACCATCCTGCTCCAAGGCGTGGCGCGGCCTACACCATCTGCTCCAAGGCGTGGGGTGGCCTACACCATCCTGCTCCAAGGCGTGGGGTGGCCTACACCATCCTGCTCCAAGGCGTGGGGTGGCCTACACCATCCTGCTCCAAGGCGTGGGGTGGTCATCACCATCCTGCTCCAAGGCGTGGGGTGGTCATCACCATCCTGCTCCAAGGCGTGGGGTGGCCAACACCATCCTGCTCCAAGGCGTGAGGTGGCCTACACCATCCTGTTCCAAGGCGTGAGGTGGCCTCCACCATCCTGCTCCAAGGCGTGAGGTGGCCTCCACCATCCTGCTCCAAGGCGTGGGGTGATCTACACCATCCTGCTCCAAAGCGTGGGGTGGCCAACACCATCCTGCTCCAAGGCGTGGGGCGGCCTCCACCATCCTGCTCTGCAAGTAATGGTCTCTACCATCCTCTGTCATAAATCATCACAGCGCCCCACCCACCTTGCCCCACTTTAGTTACGGAGTGTCCCTGCCACCCACCTCACTCCACTTCCGACTCTCTGTCAAAGCCCCCCCCTTTTATCCACCTCACCTTCCCCCCCCATCACAGCACCCATTGCTTTGTCACAGCAACCCCCTCTGCCCACCCCGCTGCTCTCCATCACAGTGCCTCCCAGCTTACAGCACCTCTCCCCCCCTCTCCTCACCCCTGCTCCCTAACCCCTCTCACCCACCTCACCCTCAGCACCTCCAACCCTCCCACCTGCCTCACCCACTCAATCAACTTTTGTTGAAGGAGCCGAGTGAAAAATTGTTGGCCGAACAGCACCTGCAAGCATTACTCTGGTATTGGCGACACCCACTAGTGTCCGCTGTCAAGCCTGGCAGCCAGATGTGCCTCGGGATAGGCCCAATCTCTGGCCTGGCAGCCCGGGCAATACAACACACGTCCACCCAGACAGCCGTCCAGGTGGCACAGAACACCGATCACCTGACTTCACCTGAATATATAAGTTTTCCCAGCAGGCCAGGGAATCCAAGAAAACCCCTGCCCATTGGCTGAGATACCCCACATACCCATAACCTGACCTTGGGTTGCCCTTCTCATACCCAGTACCACCAAGTACCCGGCCACCTAGTGGTAGAAGAGAAAAGTGCAACAAGGCCAAACGTACCGAGAAATCAATAGATCTCTATCAATCAACCAGGATAATTACTCCTGGCAAGTAAATCCGTGAGGAGCAATCCTGCCTAAACTCCAGGGTGCTACACATGCATCCTTACCTTGATTCAAAAGCCGCACTTCCGCTGTTTGTTTACATCAACGCTGCAAGCTTTCCTCTGTCCGGGCTGCGCCTGTGCATTGCAGCTGCAAAGACCCTATGGGACCACCTCTGATCCTCCCCTCTATCCACGGCCGTAACATATGGAATTGAACGGGGAAAGGAGAGGTTTGGGAGTTCATAGATGACGGTACAAAGGAGGCCGAAAAACACAGAGACCGTTGCATGAAAAATAGATCACAGAACCAATAAGTAGTGGATGTAGATGGATCATTTATATGGAGAATAATATATATTAATTATATGGAGAATAAGGATGTTGTTAAACTTAAAGCGGTATTAAACCCAAAAACAAAAATGTCATAGATGTGGTGGCTGCATTTTGTTTTCTTTTTTGCCCCTCTGTCTTCACCTGGTGATCTGGGCAGTAACACACCTCCTGTATTAGAGTGCCCCCCCTCCCCCCACTCTGGATGAAGGAGCAAAGGGGGCACAGCATCAGCAGCACTGTCAGTCTGGTCAGAGGGGGGGGGGGGGTAGCAGGGGCCGTCTTTAAGGCAGGGCAAAAGGAGCAGGCTGTCCTGGGCCCTGTCATTGTTGTGGGGCCCAAAGCAGCTGCCTCATACTTGCCAACTATCCCAATATAAATTCCCTTGTCCCTTGAAGTTTTAGTCCTGTGCTGTGTCCCGATATCTCATTGTGAAGTGCTGCTACTAATGCTGTCCAGCTTTGCCCTATTGTTGTATACAGATGTCTCATCTGCAGACCCTGTGTTTACATGTAAATACAGGTATTCTAATGTAAATAGCTGCATCCGGCGGCATTAATATGTAACTAAAGGTGGCATTCATATGTATATCATGCCCCCCCTGCAGTGAGCAGATGATGAGCGGTAACCTCTAGCAACCAATTAGTGAGCAGTATTACTGTACAGTAATCTCTAGCAACCAATTAACAAGCAGAAATCATTTGCTGTAACCTCTAGCAACTAATCAGTGAGCCTTAATGTGTGCTGTAACCTCTAGCAACCAGTCAGTAAGCGGTAAGGATATGCTGTAACCTCTGGCAACCAATCGCAATTGCTGCCTGATCTGATACAGTAAACTGGGGAGGGGGGGGGGGGGCCCCAAGAAGATTTTTGCCCAGGGTCCAATCAATATTAAAGACGGCCCTGGGGGGGTAGTGTACCAGCAGATTTTGATACACTAACAAACTGAAGCCAAAACTCCAGCTCACACTTTTATAACCAGTTACAGTTTCGGGATAAAAGTTTTACGTAGATAAAAGCTGATCATTGTAAGCTCCCCTGTCAGTGGGGAATGGTTTGTCTTATCCCTGCAACTGCTACATCTGCAGGACAGCTTGTTCCTTTGAAAAAACGACAGACTTACTGGCCGGATCACCAGGTGTAAAACAAAAAGAAAGAAGATGAATGCAGCCGTCGCATCTAAGAATTGGGAAGCTGCAATATAATAAACGTTCGGGTTCATTACCGCTTTATGTTCAGTAAACAATCATAAATCACTCTGCTGAAATCAAATCAGATTCCGATTGGTTGCCAAACGTTAGCGCACTCGGGAAAAGAAAATGCTTTATTAAGTACAGTTGTGTTTACACCCCACCCACCCCCATCGTAATCAGAGATGGTTCGATCCACACACAGCCATCGGGGGGGGGGGGGGGGGGGGTCTCCCTGTGCTCAGTCATTGCTGTGATAGATGAATGATCTCTCCACTGTACAAGGAGAGAATGAAATATCCTGAATAATACATAAGAGATCTGCGACATGACTGTCTACACACACACACTGCAATCTGTACTGTGCAAGATCTACACCCTGATGGAAAGTATATGTATAGATTGCAAGCTTTTGTGCAAAGTTCTGCCCATAAAGTCCTCCCAGAGAAGTAGAAGGGGGACACACATGCAGGAACTCACCGGCCATGTCCTTGTCCTGTGCAGTGCTCTCTGGGTGATGACAGTCCTCCTTGTATGGAGCGAATAGCCAGGATGACAGTAGATGTTGGGGGTGTGGCTGGGTGAGGTTTCTTGGCCCCGCCCCAGGGGAGGAGTTTGATGACAGCTATCCTCTGGGCAGGGATTCCTCCAGTGTGACCATTATACTGGAGATCCCTGGCTGTGAGTAGAGGAGGGAGATACAAACAGATATATACATTGTAACTTTTTCAACTGTTTCATTTATTTCTGCAAATACATTTTATAAAGTTCATGCAGCCCTCAATCACGTCAATGCGCTCAGCACTTACCCCATCCAGGTCTCCGGGCGGCGTTCCCGGCCTCTCCTCCGGGCCAATTCGGTCGCTTCTCCTCCAGGCGAATTTGGTCGCTTCTCCTCCTGGCCAACTTGGTCGCTTCTCCTCCCGGCCAATCCGGTCGCTTCTTCTCCCGCCCAATTCGGTCGCTTCTCCTCCCGGCCAATTCGGTCGCTTCTCCTCCCGGCCAATCCGGTCACTTCTCTCCAGGCCAATCTGGTCGCTTCTCCTCCCGGCCAATCCGGTCGCTTCTCCTCCCGGCCAATCCGGTCGCTTCTCCTCCAGGCCAATCCGGTCGCTTCTCCTCCAGGCCAATCTGGTCGCTTCTCCTCCCGGCCAATCCGGTCGTTTCTCCTCCCGGCCAATCCGGTCGCTTCTTCTCCAGGCCAATCCGGTCGCTTCTCGTCCAGGCCAATCTGGTCGCTTCTCCTCCTAGCCAACTTGGTCGCTTCTCCTCCCGGCCAATCCGGTCGCTTCTTCTCATTGGCCAATTCGGTCGCTTCTCCTCCAGGCCAATCCGTTCGCTTCTCCTCCAGGTCAATCCGGTCGCTTCTCCTCCCGGCCAATCCGGTCGCTTCTCCTCCCGGCCAATCCGGTCGCTTCTCCTCCCGGCCAATCCGGTCGCTTCTCCTCCCGGCCAATCCGGTCGCTTCTTCTCCAGGCCAATCCGGTCGCTTCTCCTCCTGGCCAACTTGGTCGCTTCTCCTCCCGGCCAATCCGGTCACTTCTCCTCCTAGCCAATTCGGTCGCTTCTCCTCCAGGCCAATCCGGTCGCTTCTCCTCCCGGCCAATCCGGTCGCTTCTCTTCCAGGCCAATCCGGTCGCTTCTCCTCCTAGCCAATTCAGTCGCTTCTCCTCCAGGGCAATCCAGTCGCTTCTCCTCCAGGTCAATCCGGTCGCTTCTCCTCCCGGTTAATCCGGTCGCTTCTCCTCCCGGCCAATCCGGTCGCTTCTCCTCCCGGCCAATCCAGGCGCTTCTTCTCCAGGCCAATCCGGTCGCTTCTCCTCGTAGCCAATTCAGTCGCTTCTCCTCCAGGCCAATCCGGTCGCTTTTCCTCCCGGCCAATCCGGTCGCTTCTCCTCCAGGCCAATCCGGTCGCTTCTCCTCCCGGCCAATCCGGTCGCTTCTCCTCCCGGCCAATACGATCGCTTCTCCTCCAGGCCAATCCGGTCTCAGGAACCACTTCCTGTCCTGATTGGCTCGAGGAGAAGAAGCAGGAAGACAACAATAGCGAATGTTGATTCGCTATTGTCACAAGTGGGTGGGCTCAGGGCGCAGTGCTCTGAGCCCGCCCTTTTTGAAGCCAACTAAAATCTCGGGCTCTAATCATGTGCTTCACAAAAAACAAAACAAAAACCCCGTAGAACTCTATGTGTCCGGTGCCCTGCATGGAGATTAGGGGCCGGCGGGCGCATAGATATTAAGGGGGGGCGCCCCTACACCCCTTATGGATGGGCCGCCGCTGCTTTCCGATCATTTGACAGACGATCACGGCGGTCACCTGGCCATAAGCCCCGCTCCGCCTCCCCAGCACAGCAAACCCTTTAAAGGGCTGGCGGTAGCCGACACCAAGGGGTTCAATGAAGGCACAAGCCGCAATGGAATCGGAGATCCAAATCGCACTGATCTACGGCTTTGAAATCGCAATGAAGTAGCGCAATTTCAAAGCCGCCCTGCTGTGAACCAGCCTGTGTATCAGGGCAAAACATTTTTGTTGTTGTTGCGGAGAGGGATTAGCCCCCCTGCCAGGTTTTTATTGCTGTCTGTGCCCCCCGTTAGGGAGATTCTATTTGTCCTGTTTACCATTATCATTGAAAGTAAAAGTAAATGCCAACAGGAAGAGAGGGGAAATCTTCCAATGGGAACACTAGTTCTTCTGGCATATCTCCCAACTTTTTGAGATGGGAATGAGGGACACCTATCAGCAAAAGTGTGCAGGCATAAGACACACCCCTTGCCACGCCCCCTTAAATGAGAATTGGACAAAAACACAAGATTGAATAAACCCACAAGTGCTTTTTACCATTACTGATCCTTTATACTGGCTTTTTATAATTGCAGCAATTTAGAAATCAGATGAAAGGTTTAGCGCCGGGAAACACTTTTTGAAAGATAAAAAGTGCATTTTATATACATCTATATAGATCAGACCAAATGAAGGACAAATGAGGAGGAATGAGGGACAGAGGGACATTGCTCCGAATCAGGGACAGTCCCTCGAAATCAGGGACATTTGGGAGGTATATTTCTGGTGACAACCAGGGATTTCCTCTTACTTCCTGTTTTGGCTCAGGGACAGGAAGTTAAGGGAAATCTCCTTGATGGGACAAATAAAAACCTGACAGATGTTACACCCCCCCCCCCCTCCCGTTTTTTCAGCCAGTGATCCTTTTAATTTAAAAGCCATCCTAGCGGCTAATTAGCAGCTGGATGGCTTTTACAGGCAGTGGGAGGGGTCGTGCCTCCCTCCCATCCTGCCGCCCTCCAGTGCCTCTCTGGGATCTCCCATGCGATCGGGGGGTCTGGCACTGAGGCCAGTGGTTGCACCGGCTTACCGTAGGTTTAAATTTGAATTTTTTGCTAGAAAATTAATTAGAAACCCCAAACATTATATATATATATATATATATATATATATATTATATATATATATATATATATATATATATATATATTTATATATTTATTTTTTTTTAGCAGAGACCCTAGAGAATAAAATGGTGGTCGCTGCAATATTTTATGTCACGCTGTATTTGCGCAGCGGTGTTTCAAATGCAAATTTTTTTGGAAAAAATACACTTTCATTAATTTAAAAGAAAAAAAAACAGTAAAGTTAGCCCAATTTTTTTGTAAAAATGTGAAAGATGATGTGACGCCGAGTAAATAGATACCTAACATGTCACGCTTCAAAATTGCGCACACTCATGTGTACCGACAAACTACGGTACCTCAAAATCTCCATAGGCGATGCTTTCAAAACATTTTTACAGGTTACCAGTTTAGAGTTACAGAGAAGGTCTAGTGCTGGAATTATTGATCTCGCTCTAACGATCACAGCGATGCCTCACATGCGTGGTTTGAACACCGTTTACATATGTGGGCGCGACTTACGTATGCGTTCGCTTCTGCGTGTGAGCTCGGAGGGACGGGGCGCTTTAAAAAATATATATCTATTACTTTTTATTTTTACACTGTCCTTTTAATTTTTATTTTTTTGATCACTATTATTCCTTTTACTAGGAATGTAAACATCCCTTGTATTAGACATAAGCATGACAGGTCAAGATCTGGGGTCAAAAAGATCTCAGATCCCACAATTACACTTAGAAGCTAAATAAATAAATAAAGAAATAAAGAAATAAAGAAATAAAAAAAATGTATTTTACAATTACAAAAAATAAAATAAAAAATTAGCCCTTTAAAGGGGTTGTAAATCCTGTGCATCCTATGCATTAAGGTGCAAAAACTTCTGTCACTGAGCAGAAGCCCAGCCCCCCCCCCCCCCCCCCCGCTTTACTCACCTCAGCCCGTTCGTTTTCACGCCGGAGACCCGCTCACACTCTCTAGCCGTGTGTCTCGGCTCTTGATTGGATAGATTAATAGCAGCGCAGCCATTGGCTCCCGCCGCTGTCAATCAAATCCAATGACACGGGTGGCGGGGGTGCGGGGCCGAGTCCGGCTTTCTGTGTCTATGGACACGGAGCGCGCCTGCACAGTTACCCCCAGGGAGAGCGCTTCTCCTAGGTGGTTTCCCGATGTGGGGAGGAGCCAGGAACACCGCTGAGGGACCCCAGAAGAGGAGGATCAGGGCCACTCTGTGCAAAACAAACTGACATGCTTGTTATTAAAAAAAAAAAAAAAAAAACACGAGGGTTTAGTAACCCTTTAAGGCCATTGGCTCCCGCCGCTGTCGATCAAATCCAATGACACGGGTGTCGGGGGTGCGGAGCCATTGGCTCCCGCCGCTGTCAATCAAATCCAATGACACAGGCGCCGGGGGGGGCGGGGCCGAGTCCGGCTTTCTGTGTCTATGGACACGGAGCGCGCCTGCACAGTTACCCCCAGGGAGAGCGCTTCTCCTAGGTGGTTTCCCGATGTGGGGAGGAGCCACGAGCACCGCTGAGGGACCCCAGAAGAGGAGGATCAGGGCCACTCTGTGCAAAACAAACTGACATGTTTGTTTTAAAAAAAAAAAAAAACACGAGGGTTTAGGAACCCTTTAAGGCCATTAGGCAGAAGTGATGTCGGACATCGCTCCGGTCCCTCAAGGGCATAGAGTCGGGTGGGGGCCATCTTGCCCTCACTCAAATTCCTGCCCATCGCTCCAGGGGATCGGATCGTTTTCTCCCTTTACCGACGGCTCCAGTAAGTGGGGAAAGGACCGGGAAGCGGCAGGAGGGAGGGGTCGCACCTCTCCCGCTGACTAAAAAAGTGATCGGGTGACGACTGCTCCGCCCACTATGTAAAGAAATACGGGGTTATGGCAGCTAGCATAGGTTATAGGAGGAAACTTTCCTCTCTTGTTGGGTGGCTTGGGAAGCGTAGGTCATAGAGGGAAATGTTCCCCCTCTTCGTGGGCAGCTCTAGAAGAGTGGGTCATAGGAGGAAACTTTCTCCTCTTGGTAGACACCTCTATGAGGGTGGGTCATAGAGGAAAACCTTCCTCCTTTGGTGGGAAACTCTGGAATCATGGGTCATAGTGGGAATCTTTCCCCACTTAGCTCTAAAAGAGAGGGCCATGAAAGGAAGCTTCCCCTCTTGGTGGAAATACAGGTCATAGAGGTAAACTTTGCCCTCTTAGTGGGCAGCTCTGGAAGCGTAGGTTATAAGAGGAAACTTCCCCTCTTGGTGGACACCTCAAGAAGAATGGGTCATGGAGGGAAACTTTCCGCTCTTGGTGGGCAGCTTTGGAAGCAAAGGTTGAAACTTTCCGCTCTTGGTAGGCGGCTCTGGAAGCATAGGTTATAGGAGGAAACTTTCCCCTCTTGTTGGGCGGCTCTATAAGCATAGGTTATAGGAGGGAACTTTCCCCTCTTGGTGGACACCTTAAGAAGAATGGGTCATGGAGGGAAACTTTCCATTCTTGGTGGGCGGCTCTGGAAGCAAAGGTTGAAACTTTCCGCTCTTGGTAGGCAGGTCTGGAAGCATCGATTATAGGAAGAAACTTTCTCTTCTTGTTGGGCGGCTCTAGAAGCATAGGTTATAGGAGGGAACTTTCCCCTCTTGGTGGACACCTTAAGAAGAATGGGTCACGAAGGGAAACTTTCCCCTCTTGGTGGGCGGCTCTGGAAGAGTAGGTTATAAGAGGAAACTTCCCCTCTTGGTGGACACCTCAAGAAGAATGGGTCATGGAGGGAAACTTTCCGCTCTTGGTGGGCAGCTTTGGAAGCAAAGGTTGAAACTTTCCGCTCTTGGTAGGCGGCTCTGGAAGCATAGGTTATAGGAGGAAACTTTCCCCTCTTGTTGGGCGGCTCTATAAGCATAGGTTATAGGAGGGAACTTTCTCCTCTTGGTGGACACCTTAAGAAGAATGGGTCATGGAGGGAAACTTTCCATTCTTGGTTGGCGGCTCTGGAAGCAAAGGTTGAAACTTTCCTCTCTTGATAGGCGGCTCGGGAAGCATCGATTATAGGAAGAAACTTTCTCTTCTTGTTGGGCGGCTCTATAAGCATAAGTTATAGGAGGGAACTTTCCCCTCTTGGTGGACACCTTAAGAAGAATGGGTCACGAAGGGAAACTTTCCCCTCTTGGTGGGCGGCTCTGGAAGCATGGGTCATAGTGGGAATCTTTCCCGTCTTGGTGGGCGGTTCTAGAAGAATGGGTCATAGAGGGAAACTTTCCCTTCTTGGTGGACAGCTCTACAAATAAAGGTCATAATGGAAAATTTTCCCCTCTAGGTGGGTGGCTCTGGAAGCATGGGTCATTGTGGGAATCTTCCCCCTCTTCGTGGGCAGCTCTAAATAAGAGGGTCATAAAGGGAAGCTTTTCCCTCTTGTTGGGCAGCTCTAAATAAGAGGGTCATAAAAGGAAGCTTCCCCCTCTTGGTGGGCAGCTCTGGAAATACAGGTCATAGAGGGAAATTTTCCCTTATTGATGGGCAGCTCAGGAAGCGTAGATTATAGGAGGAAACTTTCCCCTCTTGGTGGATGGCTCTAGAAGAGTGGGTCATAAAGGGAAACTTTCACCTCTTGGTGGACAGCTCTGTAAATACAGGTCATAAAGGGAAACTTCCACCTCTTAGTAGGCATCTCTAGAAGAGTGGGCGATAGAGGGAAATTGACCCCTCTTGGTGGACAGCTCTGGAAGTACAGCGTTGAGGGAAACTTTCCCCTCTTGGTAGGTGGCTCAGGAAGCATAGCTTATAAGAGGAAACTTTCCCCTGTTGATGGGTGGTTCTAGAAGAGAGGGTCATAAAAAAATGTTTAAATCTAGATGTACATTTTTTGCCATTGCCCACCACCAAAGAGCAAACCAAAAAAACCTTTCCTACTCCTGGCGTCCGCAGCACCACATATGTGTAATTGTTGTTTGTACCCCGTAGTAGGGCCCAAAAACAGTAACGACGTGCATTTTACTTTTTTTATCCTACCTAAAAAAACACACCGACACTGACAAAGTTAAAAAACAAAACAAAAAACTTCCACTCATTGTGACCTTTGATGCCAACCATGACCTTTAATTCTAACCCTGACCTAGATCAAACCCTGAGCTACCTATTTTAACTTTATTTTATTTTTAACTATTACTGCTTTTTTTTTTTTTGTAATACATTATTTTCCTCTAGCAAGGAGAAAAAGATACAATGTATCTTTTTCTCCATTTAAGAGGAGAAAGAACACAGTGGGGGGTTACATACAAGAGCCAATTCAGCCGGGAGCAAATTACCCCATCAGCATGTCTAGAGCTGCCTTTCTCAACCAGGGTGCCGTCTGAGTTCATCAGGGGTGCCGTCTGAGTTCATCAGGGGTGCCGTCTGAGTTCATCAGGGGTGCCGGGGCGTTCTGGTTGAGAAAGGCTGAGACCAGCTAGTCTAGAGTATGGGAGGAAATCAGAATACCCGGAGGAAACCCTCACATGTGAAGGGAGGTCATACAAAGTCTACACAGGTAGCATCCACGTTGGATCCCAGAAAAAATGCCAATGTGCTGCCCATTTTATGACATTGTTTAGGACCCTGGTACCCAACTTATGGCATGAAGGCCGCGTGTGGCCCTTTGAGGCTTGGTATGCGATCTTTGGACCCCAACAGTTTATAATCGGAGTGATGATTTGTAAAGGGGCAATAGCAGTGATCTCTACTGGCCTCATGTACCACGTCCCCACTTTCACCTGCAGCATGTCCTTAGTCTCCAACCAAACCTGTGACATGTCCCCGGCCATCGTTTCCTCTCGTATGTCCGTGGTTCTCTGACGGTCCTCTCTACTATTACATATGTGCGGCCCTTTAGTGATGTCAGGGGCCACAGCTGAGGCTCTCAATACCTAGCAAGCTGACAACCTGTGAGAAAAAGTTATGAAGCAATTACAAATAAATACTAAGGTATTGTAATTCCTATTGGCACACTGCCCCCTGCTGCCATACACTGGCAATACCAGACTCAGTATTGTAATTCCTATTGGCACACTGCCCCCTGCTGCCAGGCACTGGTAATACCAGACTCAGGACTAAGGTATTGTAATTCCTATTGGCACGCTTCCCCCTGCTGCCATGCACTGGCAATGCCAGACTCAGTATTGTAATTCCTATTGGCACACTGCCCCCTGCTGCCAGGTACTGGCAATACCAGACTCAGTATTGTAATTCCTATTGGCACACTGCCCCCTGTAGCCATACACTGGCAATACCAGACTCAGGACTAAGGTACTGTATTTTCTATGGGCACACTGCCCCCTGCTGCCATACGCTGGCAACACCAGACTCATTCCTATTGGCACACTGCCCCCTACTGCCATACACTGGCAATACCAGACTCAGTATTGTAATTCCTATTGGCACACTGCCCCCTACTGCCATACACTGGCAATACCAGACTCAGTATTGTAATTCCTATTGGCACACTACCACCTGCTGCCAGGCACTGGTAATACCAGACTCAGGACTAAGGTATTGTAATTCCTATTGGCACACTGCCCCCTGCTGCCAGGCTCCGGTATTACCAGACTCAGTATTGTAATTCCTATTGGCACACTGCCCCCTGCTGCTATACACTGGCAATGCCAGACTTATTCCTATGGGCACACTGCCCCCTACTGCCATACACTGGCAATACCAGACTCAGGACTAAGGTACTGTAATTCCTATGGGCACACTGCCCCCTGCTGCCAGGCAATGGTAATACCAGAGACAGCACTAAAGCTTGGTTCACGCCTGTGAAATTTTTAGTTGGTTTGTAGTGCAACAGTGCTAACACCGTAAGCGCGCGTGTGGGGCCCATTTACATCTATGAATTTTTCTCCAGTGCATTTTTGGGAGAGATGCATGCACTTCTTTCGATGCAGGGAGGTGTAGTTTTGTCCCCATGGGCTCAGTTCACACCTGTGCGCTTTTGCTGCAGGGCACCAAAAACACGTTTCCCATTGAAGTCTATGGGTACACACCAAAAACGCACCTTCCATTCAAGTCTATGGGAACTCCCTAAAAACGCACCTTCCAATGAAGTTTATGGGAGTACGCCATAAATGCACTATGCTTTTTTAAAATAAATTTTAAATAAAGTCATTAAAAAAAGCACTAAAAACGCGATGTGCATTTTGCATTTTCCAACACACAGATGTGAACGAGCCCATAGACTTCAATGGGAGCACATGAAGAGCGCATGTACGTGTGTTTTTTTTTTTTGGTGTGTAACAACCAGTCTCCTGCTCCTCTAAAAAGAACACAAATCAGGCCCCATTCCCACCTCCGCGTTCCAGGAACGCGCAAAAGATGCGTCAGATATGCGGTGCCATTGGTCCTTAATGGAAGCCCAAACACGGCCAGCATCTGCGCATTATTGTGTGCTACAAAACATGCAACAAACGCGCTGAAAATATACCAAAGCGCGCGGTAAAAAAAAATGGGACGCTCTGCGCCTGAAAAGGTCCTGGAGCTTCATTGGTGCATTTGTCGCAGAATTTGTGATGTGCCAAAAAAAGAAAAAAAAAAGGGGGGGGGGGGCGTAAAAATGTGTGTTCACTGCCGCTGGATATGAATGGGACCCGAGGCATGAAAGAGCATCAAAAATGCACAAAATCGCACTAAAACTCATGAAGAAGCACCTGAGAACGCAGGTATTGTAATTCCTATCAGTGATGTGCAAAACGGAAACAATTTGTTTCATTTCATATTCGTTTGTTAAGTTAAAATATTTTTTCGTCGTATTCGTTATATAATAATGATTTGTTTCGTATATTCGTTATTTTTGAATTGATCCGAAAATTCAAATTTCAGAAGCCAGCTATATTTGTTCTATTCTATTCTTTTCTGTTTTTTTTTTATTCTGATTTATTCTTTTCTCTTCTATTATATTCTACTCTATTCTTTTCTATTGTTTTATTTTCTATTCTATTCTTTTCCACTTTATTTTAGTCTATCCTATTGTTTTATTTTCTATTCTTTTCTTTTCTTATTATATTTTATTCATTTATATTCAATTCTTTTATTTTCTATTATATTTTATTCTACTCTACTCTGTTCTTTTCTTTTCTATTATATTCTATTCTGTTGTATTACATTATTTTCCATTCTATTCTTTATTTTCTATTCTATTTTATTATATTATTTTTATTCTTTCATTTTCCATTCTTTTATTTTCTGTTCTATTTTTTATTTTCTATTCCATTCTTTTCCTATCTATTATTTTCTTTTATATTCTATTCTTTTCTTTCATTTTCTATTCTGTTATTTTCTATCCTGTTTTGTTCTATTATTTTCTATTATATTCTACTGTATTTTTTTCTATTTTTTATTTTCTATTCTATTCTTTTCCATTTTATTTTAGTCTATTCTTTTGTTTTATTTTCTATTCTTTTATGTTCTATTCTATTTAATTCATTTATAAACTATTCTTTTATGTTCTATTATATTTTATTCTATTCTACTCTACTCTGTTATTTTCTATTATTTTCCATTATATTCTATTCTGTTGTATTAAATTATTTTCCATTCCATTCTTTATTTTCTATTCTATGTTATTATATTCTTTTTTTATTCTTTAATTTTCCATTCTTTTATTTTCTGTTCTATTTTTTTATTTTCTATTCCATTCTTTTCTTTCATTTTCTATTCTTTTATTTTATATCCTGTTCTATTCTCTTCTATTATATTCTACTCTATTCTTTTCTATTTTTTTATTTTCTATTCTATTCTTTTCCACTTTATTCTAGTCTATCCTATTGTTTTATTTTCTATTCTTTTCTTTTCTGTTCTATTCTATTTTACTCATTTATATTCAATATTTTTATTTTCTATTATATTTTATTCTATTCTACTCTACTCTGTTCTTTTCTTTTCTATTGTATTCTATTCTGTTGTATTACATTATTTTCTATTCTATTCTTTATTTTATATTCTATTTTTTTATATTATTTTTATTCTTTAATTTTCCATTCTTTTATTTTCTGGTCTATTTGTTATTTTCTATTCCATTCTTTTCCTATCTATTATTTTATTTCATATTCTATTATTTTCTTTCGTGTTCTATTCTGTTATTTTATATCCTGTTCTGTTCTATTCTTTTAGATTATATGCTACTCTATTCTTTTCTACTGTATTATCTTATATTGTATTCTCTTCTATTTTTTTCTATTCTATTTTCTGCTATTATTTTTTATTCTATTCTACTCTATTCTGTTCTTTTCTTCTATTTTCCATTCTGTTTTATTGTATTCTTTTCCATTCAATTCTTGTATTTTCTATTCTTTTATTTTCCATTTTATTCTAGTCTATTTTATTCTTTTCTATTTTATTCTATTCTTTTATTCTATTTTTTTTTTCTATTCTTTGATTTTCTATTCCATTTTCTTCCTATTTATTGCAATATGTTTCCATTTACAATCATTATTCACTTTCGCAATCGAATTTCGAATTTGGATAATTTGTTTTGTTAGAATTTATTTCAGATTGGTTGAAATTGGTTACTATTGTGATTCGGAAATTCGTCTAAATCGCCAAATAACGAAAATTTCTTACCAATTCCATTCGCACACGTCTAATTCCCATTGGCACACCGCCCCCCGCTGGCGCACACTGCCCATACCAGGCTCAGGGTACTGTAATTCCCATTGGCACACCGCCCCCTGCTGGCACACACTGCCCATACCAGGCTCAGGGTACTGTAATTCCCATTGGCACACCGCCCCCTGCTGGCACACACTGCCCATACCAGGCTCAGGGTACTGTAATTCCCATTGGCACACCGCCCCCCTGCGGCCACTCCAAGGCTCCACAGCCGACGCAACAAAACCCGCCGCTTAGTCCTCACCCGTCACCATAGTAACCGCCACGGCGCCTCCTCGTCCCTGACTGATGACGGCAGCGCGGCGGGGTCACGTGGGGGGGCGCCGTTGCTAGGGAGTGACGCAGCGCTCACGCAATTTTTAGACGTCGGTCGCTAAGGGAACGTCACGGTGACGCGACGGCTGCTGTGACCGGGCAAGGCCGCGAGGAGGCGCCGGGGCCGGAGAGAGAGAGAGAGATAGAGGCCGGGGAGAGCGCCATGTAGAGGCCGGGATCAGGCGGCCTGCGGGGAGTCCATCATGAGAAGATGTACCGGTGAGTGGAGGAGGGGTGACGGCTGTATGGGGGGAGGGGGGGCTCATCCCGGCCAGCTGGTGGGGTTTCCAGGGACATGGTTGGGGGGAGGGGGTCCCCCCCTGGGATTGGCTGGATTTTCCTTCTATAGTCAGCTCTGTCCCTGGAACTCATCCGCCTGGACCGGCCAATCCCTGCGATGTACCCGGAATATTATCACCGGACCGATCCCGGAACTTTCATCGATGTTGTGGCTGGCGAGGGGAACGGGAAGATTTTTTTGGGGGTTTTTTTGTGCCATTTGTGTCCCATTGGAGAGATTTCCCTTCACTTCCTGTCCCGGAGACACAACAGGAAGTGGGAGAAAATCTCCACAAAGTGAGGGGACCGCCATTTTGGTTGTTACGGTAACAAAAGGCCCCCATTGGAAGATTTCCCCCTCCTAGACCTGTTCTGGTGATCAATCAAAACATTGGATTTCTCGTCACTTCCTGTCCTGGAGAGACAACAGGAAGTGGGAGGAAATCTCTACCAAGTGAGGGGAAATTCTCTCTGGGTTGTTATGGTAACACGTCTCCCTATTGGAAGATTGTCGTCCCCCCCCCCCCCCTCCCTCCTGTTCTGGCAGCCAACCAAATTGTTGGATTTCTCATCACTTCCTGTCCCGGAGACACAACAGGATGTGGAAGGAAGTCTCTACCAAAAGAAGGGAACGCCCTCTGGGTTGTCACAAGAACAAATGTCTGCATTAGGAAGTTTCCCCTCCCATTACTGCTTTTGGTGACCAATCAAAATGATTTCTCATCACTTCCTGTCCCGGAGACACAACAGGAAGTGTGAGAAAATCTCCACAAAGTGAGGGGACCGCCATTTTCGTTGTTACGGTAACAAATGTCACTCATTGGAAGATTTCCCCTGCTGGTCCTGTTCTGGTGACCAATCAAAACATTGGATTTCTCCTCACTTCCTGTCCCGGAGACACAACAGGAAGTGGAAGGAAGTCTCTACCGAGAGAAGGGAACACCCTCTGGGTTGTCACAAGAACAGATGTCTGCATTAGGAGGTTTCCCCTCCCATTTCTGCTTTTGGTGACCAATCAAAATGATTTCTCATCACTTCCAGTCCCGGAGGCACAACAGGAAGTGGGAGGAAACATATACAAAGTGAGGGAAACGCCCCCTTGCTTGTTATGGTAACAAGTGTTCCCATTGGAAGGTTTCCCTCCATTTCTTGGCAGCCAATCAAAAAGTTGGATTTCTTGTCAGTCCCGGCCCTCAGGATACAACAGGAAGTCTCTACTAAGTGAGGTTGTTACATTAACAAGTGTCGCCCCCCCCCCCCCCCCATTTCTGTTCTGGCAGCCAATCAAAACGTTTGACTTCTCTTCATGTCTTGGAGATGCAACAGGAAGTGGAAGGAAATCTCTACCAAGTGAAGGGAACACCTTCTGGGTCGTTATGGTAACCAGCATCCCCCATTGGGAGAGTTTCCCTATATTCTTGTCCTGGCAACCAATCATATTGTTGGATTTCTCATCACTTCCTGTCCCGGTGACAACAGTGATCAGGACTGATAGAGAGAAGGTGGATAGAAGAGGTCACCAGCACACCAACAAGTCTGATCACATAGACAGCACTCCGGGACCCCATTACCAGACGGGTCCCTGTGGGGCCCCCAGACATCATCTTTCTAGGTGACGATGGAGTAGAGAAGTTATGCATTTTGTACCCGGGTTGGTGATGTTGATCAGCTGGGTGGCGCTGCAGCTCCCTCTCCATGGAGAATTAAACCCCCCCCCCCATCCTTTACAGTCAAGGAAGCGGCCATCTTTGTCTCTGCCTGAGCCATGGTGCATGAACTCCCAATCCACGGCTCTATGTCCATTTACACACACAGCCATGGCTCAGCTCCACAGCTCCACCCCCTTTGTCCAATGATTGGCTTACTGGTTGTGTTTGACAGCCAATGGCTCCCGCTGCTGCCAAAAGCCAATCAGAAGTGCCAATCAGAAGAGCCAAGGCTCTCGTGGACATCGCTAGATCGAGATGGGGCTCAGGTAAGCATTGGGGGGGGGGGTTGCTGCACACATGCATAGAACATATGAAGGGAAAAAATCTTGAGCCTTTACTATCACTTTAATTGTAGACCGGAATTAAATTGTCAGCATTGAGGAAACCCACACAAGCACAAACTCATTGCAGATAAACTATATTACCAAAAGTATTGGGACGCCTGCCTTTACACACACATGAACTTTAATGACATCCCAGTCTTAGTCCGTAGGGTTCAATATTGAGTTGGCTCCGCCATTTGCAGCTATACCAGCTTCAACTCTTCTGGGAAGGCCGTCCACAAGGTTTAGGAGTGTGTCTATGGGAATGTTTGATCATTCTTCCAGAAGAGCATTTGTGAGGTCAGGCACTGATTCTGGATGAGAAGGCCTGGCTCGCAATCTCCCCTCTAATTTATCCCAAAGGTGTTCTATTGGGTTGAGGTCAGGACTCTGTGAAGACCAGTCAGGTTCCTCCACCCCAAACTCGCTCATCCATCTCTTTATGGACCTTGCTTTAGAGTGGAGACTGCGAGCCAGGTCTTTTCGTCCAACATCAGTGCCTGACCTCACAAATGCTCTTCTGGAAGAATGGTCAAACATTCCCATAGACACACTCCTAAACCTTGTGGACGGCCTTCCCAGAAGAGGCGAAGCTGTTATAGCTGCAAAGGGCGGAGCCAAATCAATATTGAACCCTACGGTCTAAGACTGGGATGCCGTTAAAGTTCATGTGTGTGGCAGGTGTCCCAATACTTTTGGCAATATATTTTGTGTGTGTGTTATATTTTTACGGACTAAGACTGGGATTCCATTAACCACTTGCCTACCAGGCCAATTCTGAGATTTCTCTCCAACATGTAAAGATCATAATTTTTTTTGTTAGAAAATTACATAGAACCCCCGAACATTATGTATGTTTTTTTAGCAGAGACCATAGAGAATAAAATGGCAGTCGTTGCAACTTTTTATCTTGCACAGTATTTGCGCAGCAATTTTTCAAACGCGTTTTTCATGCTTTAAAGAAAAAAACAAAACAGTAAAGTTAGCCCAATTATTTTTTGCATAATGTGAAAGATAATATTACGCCGAGTAAATAGATACCTAACATGTCATGCTTCAAAATTGCACACACTCGTGGAATGGCGCCAAACTTCGGTACGTGAAAATCCCCATAGGCGACGCTTTAAAAAATTTGTACTGGTTACATGTTTTAAATTACAGAAGAGATCTAGTGGTAGAATTATTGCTCTAACGATCACGGCGATACCTCACATGTGTGGTTTGAACATTATTTACTTATGTGGGCGCGACTTACGTATGCGTTCGCTTCTGCGTGCGAGGACAGGGGCGCTTTACTTTTTTTTTTTTTTTTTTTTTGTTCATTTTATTTTTCTAGTTTAAAACTTTTTGTTTACGTTTTTTTTTTTGGATCACTTTTATTCCTATTACAATGAATGTAAACATCCCTTGTAATAGGAATAAGCATGACAGGTCCTCTTTACAGTGAGATTTGGGGGTCAATCAGTCCCCACATCTCACCTCTAGGCTGGGAAGCCTGAAATCAAAAAATGAAAAAAAACGATCTCAGCTTCCCAGCCCAGGTAGTGTCATAGCGCCCGGCCTCCGAACGATCATAGAGACTCCTCCCCTTACGATCAGCTCCAACCCCCTCATTAGCAGGTCTTCGGGATCTGTGGTGACTTGCAGTGATAATTGGACCTTTGTTCTTGCTGGGTGCAGGAAGCCTATAAAATCTCCTCGTTATAGAAGACAATAGAAGATTGTACAAGTCACACAGTTTGATTTAGTTTTACTGCAACAAAAAGTTTACCCCCCCCCCCCGAAAAACAACAACACCGGATAAACAAGAACACCTACACATCTATACATACTACATTGATCAGGCATAACATTATGACCGCCCACCATAAGCTGTCCAGGCATGGACTCCACTAGACCCTCTGAAGGTACCGTATATACTCGAGTATAAGTCGAATTTTTCAGCACATTTTTTTGTGCTGAAAGTGCCCCCCTTGACTTATACTGGAGTCAAGCACTTTTCTGCAGCAAAAAATTTCATTTTCCAAACCGACTTTGGGGCCCCGTATCTCAGGACCACTTGGTGCTAGAAACCCCAAATTTGGTGTGCAAACCCAGTGGAACGGGTACCACAACATATCCAAAGCTTAAGTTCCTAGCACTGAGTGGCCCCGAGATACGGGGCCCCAAAATGGGTTCAGAAAATGTCATTCTCTGCTGCAGAAAAGTGCTTGACATTTTCTGAACTGATATTTGGGGCCCTGTATCTCGGGGCCACTTGGTGCTAGAAACCCCAGCTTTAGAAATTTTATGGTGCTAGTTCCACTGGGTTTGCACACCAAATTTGGGGTTTTTAGCACTAAGTGGCCCCGAGATACGGGGCCCCAAATTCAGTCAACGTTGTCCATCTGCAGCAATGTCATTTCGGGACCCTTTGGGTTCAGAGACCCCAAATTTTGGCTGCAGCTAGGGGGCATCTAGGAACCCTTAACTACCGAGTTTGAAGTTCAGGGGACCTATGGCTGCAAATGGGCACAGTGAGGCTGCAAATGGGCACAGTGAGGCTGCAAATGGGCATTGTTGACCCTCTTTTCCACTTACAATAGCTGTGCATTTCTCACCCTCGTCTTATACTCGGGTCAATAAGTTTTTCCCATTTTTTTTTTTTTTGTGGTAAATTAGGGCCTCGACTTATACTCGGAACGACTTATACTCGAGTATATACGGTATGCTGTGGTATCTGGCACCGTCAGTAGCAGATCGATTAGGCTCAGTTCACATGTCTGGCCAGAAGGAGTCCGGTACAGTTTTGTTCACCAGTTCCGGAGCAAATTTTTTACTTGAAATCGCACTGGAACCGGACTGAAAACTGCACAGGATTCCTTTAAAAAATGCCCTGTGACCAGCCCACAGATATGTGAACTCCATAGAGAAGGATGCCGGTTCACATGTCATGTTTAAAACACATTTTGCATATATATGAACCGAGCCTTAAAGTGATTGTAAAGGCTCAGTTTTCTTTCATAAGATAAAGAAAACATATTATATTTGCCTGCTCTGTGCAAAGATATTGCAGGAACCAACCTCCTCTTCTGACAGCCTCCATTGGTGCTTTCCACTCCTCCTCTTCTTCACATGCCCCCTCAGCAATTGGTGTGCTAAGGGGCCACTTGTACAAACGCGCGCCTGAGCCGGGCTGTGTGTGTCCATAGACACATACAGCATGGCTTGGCCCGCCCCCTGCCTTCCCTCCTCCTCACTGGATTTGACTGACAGCTGCAAAAGCCAATGGCACCCGCTGCTCTCAGAGCCAGTGAATAGAGGAAAATGGAGAAAAATTCCACACAGTGCTGGAATGAGATCGGGTAAGTGTTTTGTAGGGGGGGGGGGGGGGCTGCTATTGAAATGTTTTTTACCTTAATGTAGAAAATACATTAAGGTAAAAAAAACCTTGACTATAGAACAACTTTAGGTCCTGTAAGTTGCGAGGTGAGGCCTCCATGGATGTGACTTTTTTCGTGCACATTCCACAGAATTTGGAGGCCAAGTCATCACCTTAAACTCCTTGTTGTGTTCCTCAAACCATTCTTGAATTCATCAGACCAGGCCACCTTCTCCCATTGCTCCATTGTCGAGTTCTGATGATCATGTGCCCATTGTAGGTGCTTTTGGCTGTGGACATGGGTCAGCATGGACACCCTGACCGGTCTGCGGCTATACAGCCCCCTACACAACAAACGGCGATGCTCTGTGTGTTCTGACATCTTTCTATCAGATCCAGCATGTACTTTTTCAGCAAACTGAGCTCCAGTAGCTCTTCTATTGGATCGGACTACACAGGCCATCCTTTCCTTCCCGCCTCCATCAATAGGAGCCTTCCCTCCCCGCCTCCATCAATAGGAGCCTTCCCTCCCCGCCTCCATCGAATGAGCCTTCCCTCCCCGCCTCCATCGAATGAGCCTTCCCTCCCCGCCTCCATCGAATGAGCCTTCCCTCCCCGCCTCCATCGAATGAGCCTTCCCTCCCCGCCTCCATCGAATGAGCCTTCCCTCCCTGCCTCCATCGAATGAGCCTTCCCTCCCCGCCTCCATCGAATGAACCTTCCCTCCCCGCCTCCATCAATAGGAGCCTTCCCTCCCCGCCTCCATCAATATGAGCCTTCCCCTCCCCACCTCCATCAATAGGAGCCTTCCCTCCCCGCCTCCATCGAATGAGCCTTCCCTCCACCCCGCCTCCATCGAATGAGCCTTCCCTCCACCCCGCCTCCATCGAATGAGCCTTCCCTCCACCCCGCCTCCATCGAATGAGCCTTCCCTCCACCCCGCCTCCATCGAATGAGCCTTCCCTCCACCCCGCCTCCATCAAATGAGCCTCCCCCCCACCCCGCCTCCATCAAATGAGCCTCCCCCCCACCCCGCCTCCATCAAATGAGCCTCCCCCCCACCCCGCCTCCATCAAATGAGCCTCCCCCCCACTCCGCCTCCATCAAATGAGCCTCCCCCCACTCCGCCTCCATCAAATGAACCTCCCCCCCACTCCGCCTCCATCAAATGAGCCTCCCCGCCTCCATCAAATGAGCCTCCCCCCCCACCCCGCCTCCATCAAATGAGCCTTCCACCCCCCTACCTCCATCAATGAGTCTTCCCTCCCCGCCTCCATCAATGAGTCTTTCCTCCCCATCTCCATCAATGAGTCTTGGCCGTCCATGACCTTGTCACTGGTTTACTGGATTTCCTTCTGGGACCACTTTTGCTCAGTCCTGATGACCCGATGCAGACTGAACATCCCACAAGAGCTGCAGTTTTGGAGTTGCCCTGACCCAGTCATCTAGGCATTACAATTTGGCCCTTGTTAGTACCACCATTGTTTGTATATACTGCACTTCGTTGGTGTCCCCTGTTCTCTTCTTAGCCGTACAGATGACTGTACCAGCCTACCCATTGTGTTGTCTGGACCCAGGCGTCCTGCTGTGCTGAGGACTTCCACCAGAGTCCTTTATCTTTTCATGAGCCATTGATGTTGAATTGCTAAAACTGAAGAGTGCATATTCTGGTGCAGCTGTGCATGGCAGCCAATCAGCTTCTAACTTCAGCTTGTGTAATTAAGCTTTGACAAAAAAGCTGGAAGCTGATTGGTTTCTATGTAGGATTGCACCAGATTTTGCACTCTCCATTTTTAGTAAATCAACCACATTGTTTTTATCTGTTAATGTGCAGTTATGTCTTTTCACCACAATAGATGTGTTTATACTACACTTAGATCATGCTCTCCTCTCTGCTAAGCACTTTTTTGGTTTTTGTTTGACTATTTTTTTGGTACAAAAGCATTAAAAAACAGCTACAGCTAAAATGACTAACTCTAGAAGTTCAACAGAGAAACTCCCTCCACACGCATCAAAAGCCTCTATTGTGTAAGTGGCATAAAATAAAATTGTCTAATAAAATCCGGTTACGTGATGTAGCTGACCGTATTGATTTCTTCAGCAGATGCAGCCTGAAGGGAGGGGGTTCCTGCAGAGGCTCAAAGGAGTAACGTGATGTGTTCACATGATCCTGCTGGGAACATACATTTAGTCTGGTGACTTGTGCTCAAATTGACCGGTGACTTCTGTGCTCCCCCTATGGCTCCATACTCACCAGCTCCTTATACCCCTACAGGGATGACAGGCAGTATGGAATATCATAGGCAGTCTTCATAGATGGTTTCCTGTAGTCCCTCTAGCAATGGCTCTTGCTTCCACTAAACCAGGACATCCGGATCAGTCAACCGTACATCACAGCCTCTGCCACCATATCCAGAAAAGGGATCTTCAGGGATGAGTCCTCATATTAAGAGAGACACTCCCATAGTGTAGTATATTGAATAAAAATGCTTATTTAAATTACCATAAAAACACAAAGGTTTTTCCCATAAGTGAATGAAAGCTACAAAACTACCCCGAGTGTGTATTCGGTAACCAGGAAGAGCCATCTCGCAGCGTGCGGTCCAGCTGCGTTCCAGGCTCCCTGACTCCGTACCGGAAGTGGCGTAAGTGCGTAGCCCCGCCTTACGCGTTTTGTCATCGACGTTGGCCGCCTTTGAAAACGTCGATACCTCAGCTCCCGGGGAGGCTTGATATGATGACCCCTGCACACCGGGATTATTCGGAGTTCAGTGTTCCAATGGGATGTAAGTTTGTGGATTTGACCATCTCTTCGCTCTATATATATCTTTTTACATATAATACTTTCCATATCATGGGCCCCATTTTTTGATTTAGAACATCTCCATTATTTACAGATATTCAATATCCGCTCCTGATTAGTCGGCTTACCGACGAAACGCGTTGAGCTTTTGAGGATGTAACCCCTCACATTTCCACCAAGATTTTTATGAATTTTACTGTATATTACAAGTTATACTCATGAAATATGTATTATTGTCCCCGTTATGGCAATCATGTTTTACACTCTGTTTATATGTATGCAATTTACTTCCTAAGATGTCTGCATATGCACTGAGCAATTTTTTGATATATATAACGTTACGCAACTTGATACTTATGTACATTAAAAATATTTATTTATTTTTACTCTCAAATTTGTGTTTGAACCTGCCTCATTTAAAGTCCCATACTCTTTTATTATTTTTTGATTATAATTAGGGATGGCCCCCTTTCCTTGCGCGCTTCATTTAAAGTCCCAGTATATGGAGATATACATCCCCCCCCCCCCCCTCTGTTGTATATCAACTTATAGTGGGACTGTGATAGTGCGGCGGACACACTGACACTAACTGACGCTGGCTGGGAATTGACTAACTGCCACTGATATCACCAGTGACACCAATACAGTGATCAGGGATAATACTATACACTGTCACTGTACTAATGACACTGGCTGGGAAGGGGTTAACATCTCAGGGTAATCAAGGGGCGCCTAACAAGTGCGTAATGTGTACTGATTTTTACTAAAAATCTTTGTTCCTTCTCCCTTCTTTGTTCCTTCTCCCTGCTTTGCAGGGAGAAGAAACAAAGAGATCGTTCCCTCTGTACAGAGCCCTGTGTTGATTGCCAGCAGTGTACAGGTACGTCGCTAGGCCTGTACGGGCCACCCGTCCGCAGTACATTCTGGGTGGTCCTTAAGTGGTTAAAGTTGGTGATGTTTTATGGGGTTCGCTGGGCCCTATTTTCCAGGAGTTTGGCACTTTACTCATGGAAGTGCTGGTTTTCTAGTGCAGACTTCAGGGGACTATACTTTATTAATGGGACGGTAACGGGAAACGTAAGTATTTATTTAAATATTTTTGCTTGTTAGCAGAAGTCATTGTCATTGTAGTGTCTTTGGTTTCATGTGATAACATTGTCTCCTACTAATTCGCATTCTTTTCTTCCAGTTTTTAGCTCAACAAGATGCCCACAGGATACACGTGGTGTCATCACCAGCCATTGCTGCAAGACACCCATGAAGCTGTCCGAAAGCCATAGAGGCCCCACTAAGAGCAGGAAGCACCATGAAGCCTGCACACGAGCGCAGCCAGGAATGCCTTCCACCAAAGAAACGCGATCTGGTCCAGAGCACTATACACATAGAGGAGCCGCCCAAGGTGGATAATGTCACCGCCGCCGCCTCCTCCTCCTCCTCCAACAATAGTCCAGCTACTGAGGCACCTAACAACTGGCCCAGAGGCGTGCTGGTGGCAGCAGGACAAGGACATGGGGTCAGCTATGAAGTGGCCGGGGAAGGCGCCGAGACTGTCACTGTGGATCAGTATGGAAACCTTTACAAACTTGCTGTCCCATCCACTGCCTTCTCCCCGCAGGGCCTCCACTCTGTGGTGGGCTCTATTCCTCCCTCCTTTAATGTAGCATCTCAGTTGATCCAGCATCCAGGAATGACATATCCACCCATCCATTATACTCCCATTTCGCACGCATCTGTTCAGTTTCTTGGGTCTCCTTATGCCGTTCCATATGCTGTCCCCCCTGGCTTTCTTCAGCGAGCTGTGATATCTCCTCCCGCTACCTTGGCTGCTTCTCATGTTCCTCACTATGTGCCATATAACTCCATTTTGTCTGAGGGGGTGACTCCCCCTCCGCAGACTCCATCTCCACACTCTTTTAATAAAGTGAACACAGCACAATCACCCCCTGTGCTCCTGGGTGTCGTACCTGTCGATGTCACAAAGGGAAGGGTTCCCATATTTTATCAGCATTCTTCTCAGCTGCAAGCGGGCTATCCTGTGCATGAAATGGTCTTGACATGTCCTCCTAATCAAGACCATAGTTCGGCCTCTCCAAATCGCAAAGAAGCATTGATCACGCCTAGCAATGGGGCCCAGAGAGGGCCTGATTCTGCCCACATTCGGAGGGGCAGTCAAGCTGTGGACCAGTACATGCATGACGCAGAGCTGCACATGGCAAGGGGTAAGGGTGAAGGTCTGTTGGACTGTGACGTATACTTAGGACATGCACCACAAAGGACAGAAGTCACTTTGATGACCCATCGGAGCACTCCTGATACAGATCTAGAAGTTCAGAGAGTGGTGGGAAGTATGGCATCCCAAGAGTTCTGTGCACCCTCTGTTCAGAGAAAAGACAGAATAAGCCCATTAAACCTTTCCATCGATGGTAAACATGAAGCAGAGCAGGGCAAAAAAACCATGGCAAGTCCATCCAGAGGAGAACTTAGGAGCTTATACAACGTTCAACACCCTCTCCAATACACAGAGAAAAATGCACTTATATCAAATGGAGACTCAACCCAAGGAGCAATGTGTCACAAAGAGAATCTACCTTCAGACGTTCCCCAACATGCCTCTAAAACCCAAAGGACAAAATCTCCTGGAGGCCTCAACAGAGATTCTCACCCAGATAGAAGCTCTCCACCCACAGGACCCACTCAGCCTCCACATTCCACCACCCTTCCCTCCCACTTTATGAAAGGAGCCATTATTCAGCTTGCCACTGGAGAGCTGAAGAGAGTAGAAGATCTGCAGACCCAGGATTTTGTGCGCAGTGCCGAGGTCAGTGGTGGCCTTAAAATCGACTCCAGCACTGTGGTGGACATCCAGGATAGCCAGTGGCCAGGATTTGTGACTCTTCAGTTCATTGTTGGGGAGCAGCAGAGCAAAGTCTGTTTGGATGTCCCACCTGAACATCCATTCTTTGTATATGGTCAAGGCTGGTCATCTTGTAACCCCTCCCAGACCGCTCAACTATTTGCACTTCCCTGCCACCAGCTCCAAGTAGGAGATGTCTGCATCTCCATTAGCCTGCAGAATTTATCCAAGAACGGTGCCTCCCCAGCTAGTGGCATCTCTGCTCATCAAGCCCTGCCACTCCCTAATGAGAAAGCAGTGTTACAGTCTAGGGAGTGCCCAGAGAGAGATGGCGATAAACAGAATCGGCGCCAGAAAGATGGCATGGCACAGAGCTCTCATACCCTGTCCATGTCCTCTCTTCCTTTAGCTCAGTCAAGCTGGCCCAGTTCAGCAGTCCAAAGATACAGTGGGCACGGTTCAGAAACCCGGCCTTCTCCTTCACGACACTCTTTCATTCCGCAGGAGGTGAAGTTGTCCATCGAGGGCCGGTCAAACGCAGGGAAGTAGCGCTACATTAAAAAAAAAAATAAGGCCCCCTCTGCAAGCGGAATAAATTTGCACAGTTAGAGTACAGGGATAATAAAGGAGGAATGCGGACAGGTCCCTGCTGATGCAGGAGTTTAAAGGGGCAGTCCACCCCAAAAGTGATATTTCAGTTCTAAGTAGATGCTGGTTTATTTGGTCACATACTAGCTTCTTAAATTTGTCGGGCATTCAGCCAGAGGAATCTCTGCCCCTGAGCTTCTAATCATACTCCTCCCTTTTGATGTTCTTTTATTTACACTATATGGCCAAAAGTTTGTGAACATCTAACGATCACACCTATATGAGCATCGCGGCTAAAACAGTCTCAACTCACCTGGGAAGGTCATTCATAAGATTTTATAGTGTGGCTTGACCCATACAGCCAAATCAACATTTTTGAAGTCAGGTACTGATGTTGGACAAGGAGACCTGGCTTGCATTTGGCTTTTCAGTTAATCCCAAAGGTGTTTATTAGGGTTTAATCTTTGCAGGACATGCGCTACACACCAGACCCATCAAACCATGTATTTATGGAGCTGGCTTTGTATAAAGAGGCATGGTCATGCTGGAGCAGAAATGGACAGCCGGCAATTCGAAGCACCACATGCGAAAATCTTTATTAGCTAATAGGCTATGATTAAGGCTACGTGCCGAAGTGCGTAAGATTTTTTTTTTTACCTTATATTCACCCTGTAGATAATAGACTTTCTCATGTGGATGTTTTGAGTTGCCGGCTGTCTATTTCTGCTATAGCTTTTGCTTGGGTGCACGGAAGACACTCTCAGCTGGGAATCCGAATAGACGTTGCCTTTTTGCTGCATAGTCATGCTGGAACAGAAAATGTCTTAGACACTTGTGTGCTTCCAACCTTGGTGAAAAACAGTCTTTCTAAACATTTTCAACACAGAGGAACCGTAGAAATAACTTTCCGGTCTCGGGGAACCCTTGCAAAAAAAAAATACTATACAATGTATGATACATTAGTGTGATGGTCAGTGGGAAGAAGGCTCCTTACACTTGTGGTCATTGGGAAGAATTATCCTCCTAAAAAGATCAATGGTGTCAGTGGGAACTTATCAGAGAGGAAGAAATTCTTCATTGCTCAAGGAACCCCTAAAAACCTCTGGAGGAACCCTAAGGTTCCATTGAACCCTGGTTTAAAATGTCTTTGTATGCTGTAACATTAAAAATTACTCTTCACTAGAAACATGTAAACGCCACATACATTTGGCCATATGGTGAATTTTATAGGGAGCTATGGGACTTCTCAGGAGAAGTGCCACTCCAGAATGGGAAGGAGATGAATACTCATTGGAGGGATTTCACTACTGGAGTCCCCTAGCAATCTAAGGAGACATTGGGGAATGTATCTCACCAGCATCCACCAGCAACTGAAGTATCCATTTTACTTGAACTGACCCTTTAATTACCTCCACTAGACAGTTACTGCCTGTTATTTAGATGGAAAACTTAAAAGGTTTTATTTTCTTTGTAACCATGTGAAACATATTGTACTCTTCATAAATTGTCGTTCTCCATGCATTAAACAAGAACTTACCACAACTGCTGTTAGCGGATATGACTGAGGCTCCCAATCAGTGCCAGGAGGATTCCATTGGCCGATTCCTGGAATATGTACTTATTGGCTGGTTTGTCACCGTGTATGATGCCATCCTGGTTTTTGATTCTGGAGGTTGGCCAATGAAAGCCTCTAGCTCTAAATGAGAACCAAGGCCATGTTGAGGCTCCCAATCAGTGCTGGTATGATTCCATTGGCCGATTCTGGAAGCCATGTTTGTTTAAAAGGCTGGTTTGTCACCAAGTGTGATGGCATTCTGGTTTTCTGCCCCAGGGCCAGCATGGGTTCTGGAAGTTGGCCAGTGAAAGCCTGTAGCGCTGGATGAGAACCAAGGCCTTGTTGAGGGTCCCAGTCTGTGTTGGGATGACTCCATTGGCCAATTCCTGGATGCCATACATGTTTAAAAGGCTTTTTTTTTTTGCCATGTGTGATGTCATCCTGATTTTTTCGTTACCAGGGCCAGCATTGGTTCTGAAAGTTGGCCAATGAAAGACTCTAGCACTGGTCGAAAACCAAGGCCATGTTGAGGCTCCCAATCTGTATTGAGATGATTCCATTGGCCAGTTCCTGGAAGTCATGTTTGTTTAAAAGGCTGGTTTGTTGACATGTGCGATGGCATCCTGATTTTCTGCCCCAGGGCCAGCATTGGTTCTGGAAGCTAGCCAATGAAAACCTCTAGCGCTGGATAAGAATCAAGGCATTGTATATAATGGCAGTTGTGATGGGCTCCCATTACAAGTTTTGTGCAAGGATTAGGGTTGGGGAAGCAAAAAGGGGGTTTTAAAATATTGCAGAGTGTGATAATATTTTGCAGAGAAAGAACACTGGCTATTTTTGGTATGCGTCTTCCTGGGTTTTCTAGGCTTCCACTGGAACTGCATGTTCTTCTGCTACGTTGATTTGATCATTCTTCTTTTAGTTTGATAGGCAGCTTTCCAACTCCTTTCTTTAGCACCAAGCAGTGTTGCAGTGCCAGTGAAGATCCATAGCACACCCAAGACTTCAGAGAGATGATGTTTGCTGAGTAGCTGACATTCCCGAGCCAGCACCATAGTCTTGGCACAGCAGGGTTCCTAATCTACCCCAAAACACACCCAGAGTGCAATAAAAAGGTACATGTCCTGTTGTAGCATGGACCCTGGCTCTCCCTGCACCTTGTTTGATTCTGACTGAAAGCTTTACCTGCAGAGACATGTTATGTTATATAATATATATATTGATCTCAGCTCTGGGATACACTTGGTGTTTGGTAGTATGCTGTTTTTTTGTTTTTTATTGAATTTCCACACTGCCAAACCTGCTTTTAGAAGGCACCTGTACCCATTCTGGAAATCACTGGACACTACATTCATTCTCTTCTTGCCCCCCCACCTTTCCCTTACCCTAGTTTCTGTAAAGACTCATACTCGCTAGTGTTATGATGCTTCTACCTTCATCTAATCACATATGAACAGAGACAATGCCGGATGATTTTCCTGAGGCGGTGAGCAGTGGATGCACTGGCTTGCGGTGTCTTCCATGCACCCAAACACAACATGAGAAGGGGAGATAGAAAGCCGAGAACTGGTCCTACTTAATATGAAGATTTTATTATTGCAGGTGGAGTATAGAAAATACAAAGGCTTACGCGTTTCGGCCTCAAGCTGGCTACACATTATACAATTTATTTTTTTTGTTCAATTTCCTTTAGATTTACCTTAAACTGTGTAGTGCAAGGCCCTACCTGATTGCATACAGTTTGAAAGTGTTTGGGATTGACCTCATATTTATATGGTTTTGGTAAATGTAAAGGAAAATTGTATAGTGTGTAGCCAGCTTTAGTCATAGCCATGATGGCTATGACTACGGCTATAGGCTGAAACGCGTAAAGCCTTTGTTTTGTTTTGTTTTTTTGTACTCCCCCCTGCAATAATAAAATCTTTTGCAGATTAACATGTTGCCGGCTTTCTATCTCCTATTTTCATCTGATCACAGGCCTGTGATAAACTAGCAAAGAGCAAATATTTCTCTAAGGCAAGTGCAGTTGGTCTTTTTTTTTTTTTTGGATGGTTTGGTAACCATTGACTGCACCTTCAACACTGGACACTCCTAGGTATGGCCAATAAGCTATTCCTTTTGGCACATGTCCTGTTTAGATTGGCAGTTCTTTGATAAAGTTGCACCATTAGTGAAACTGGTTGTACTTGTGTTTACTGGAGTCGGGGATCTTGCTGAGACTTCGAAATTAGGATCCCATCAAGATGCTACTGGTGTCCGGTAGGGAAAGAGCAAATAACATTAAAGGGGTTCTAAACCCTCGTAGTTTTTCACCTTATTGCACTCTATGCATTAAGGTTAAAAACCTTCTGTAGTGCTGCAGCCCCCCAGTACCCCCGTTTTACTTACCTGAGCCCGGTTTTCTTCTCCCCGGGGACGAGTACACAAGCTCTAGCTGGTGTCTCGTGTCCTGATTGGATAGATTGATAGCAGCACAGCCATTGGCTCCCGCTGCTGTCAATCAAATCCAATGATGCGGGGCAGAGACCTCAGGCCTACCTTTTTGCGCCCACTGTCTGAACAGATCAGGGTGTAAGTGAAAAGACTGAAATATGTGTAGCTTCAGAGAAGAAGTTAAAGTGAACCCATTGCTTTGCCCCCTGCACAAGCAAATCACAACTTCATATTATTGAAAGCCACTTTTGACCAAAACAGTTGCATGATGTTTTGGCTTCTTGTATCTCTTGGTCGCTCCAGTGGATGAGGTTTCCCTTCAGTATTTTGTGGCTATGCCTCCTTTTATTGGGGCTAAAGGATGGGATCACCTAATCATTTGGCATTAAGGAGAATTTGTTGAGGGACCTCAACTCAATGGTTGGGTTTTTTGATGGCCATGGCTATTATGTAGAGTTGAGAATTGCAGTAGGTGTTCTTTCTACTGGAGTTCTTAAGAGCTAAAGAAGACAGCATGTGATTCAGTTCAAGAGCAATGCAAAACGTACCTTCCAAAAGAATTAAAAGCACCTGCATATGCCATAGAGAGCAGTTGTCATGAGGACTATTTTCAGACAGTAGATGAAGGTGGACACGTTAGTATGCTCAATGGAAAGTTTGAAGAAGAGCGGACAGGTCAGAATAATGACCAATGTTGGTTTTATCATGAACTCTAAAGATAGGAAAGCAGATTTTAAGCAATGTTGTTGCTCCATGTTTTAGCATGGGGGGGGGTTAAGTGGCTCCATGTTATAGCATGGGGGGGTTGAGTGGCTCCATGTTATAGCATGGGGGGGTTGAGTGGCTCCATGTTATAGCATGGGGTGTTGAGTGGCTCCATGTTATAGCATGGGGGTGTTGAGTGGCTCCATGTTATAGCATGGGGGGTTGAGTGGCTCCATGTTATAGCATGCTGGGGTTGAGTGGCTCCATGTTATAGCATAGGGGGGTTGAGTGGCTCCATTTATAGCATAGGGGGGGTTGAGTGGCTCCATGTTATAGCATAGGGGGGGTTGAGTGACTCCATGTTATAGCATGGGGGGGTAGAGTGGCTCCATGTTATAGCATGGGGGGGTAGAGTGGCTCCATGTTATAGCATGGAGGGGTTGAGTGGCTCCATGTTATAGCATGGAGGGGTTGAGTGGCTCCATGTTATAGCATAGGGGGGGTTGAGTGGCTCCATGTTATAGCATAGGGGGGGTTGAGTGGCTCCATGTTATAGCATAGGGGGGGTGGGTTGAGTGGCTCCATGTTATAGCATGGGGGGGTTGAGTGGCTCCATGTTATAGCATAGGGGGGGTTGAGTGGCTCCATGTTATAGCATGGGGGGGAGGTTGAGTGGCTCCATGTTATAGCATGGGGGGGTTGAGTGGTTCCATGTTATAGCATGGGGGGTTGAGTGGCTCCATGTTATAGCATGGGGGGTTGAGTGGTTCCATGTTATAGCATGGGGGGTTGAGTGGTTCCATGTTATAGCATGGGGGGTTGAGTGGCTCCATGTTATAGCATAGGGGGGGGGTTGAGTGGCTCCATGTTATAGCATAGCGGGGGTTGAGTAGCTCCATGTTATAGCTGGGGGGGGGTTGAGTGTCTCCATGTTATAGCATTGGGGGGTTGAGTGGCTCCATGTTATAGCATTGGGGGGGTTGAGTGGCTCCATGTTATAGCATTGGGGGGGGTTGAGTGGCTCCATGTTATAGCATGGGGGGGGTTGAATAACTCCATGTTATAGCATGGGGGGATTGAGTGACTCCATGTTATAGCATGGGAGGATTGAATAGCTCCATGGTATAGCATTGGGGGTTGAGTGGCTCCATGGTATAGCATTGGGGGTGGAGTGGCTCTATGGTATAGCATGGGGGGATTGAATAGCTCCATGGTATAGCATTGGGGGGTGAGTGGCTCCATGGTATAGCATTGGGGGGTGAGTGGCTCCATGGTATAGCATGGGAGGCGAGTGGCTCCATGGTATAGCATGAGGGGGGAGGGGCGTGTGGTGCCATGTCGTAACATTGGGAGAGGTGATTGGCTCTATGCGTAGAGGGTCTGAGACAGTGTTTGCTGTTTTTTTTTTTGTTTTTTTTTCAAAGATTATTAGGATATAAAGAGGAACACGAGGACAAGCGCTCTACTGCATTCACCCACTGTGTTAGATGAAGGTACAGCTTCAGACGCAGCCTTTGTTCAGCCCTTTTTTTGAAGATCAGCCCACGTTTTTAAGATTATTCTAATCAGTCCCCAGATCCTACGTTCCGTATAATGAACCAATAACCTATTATGCATCCTTCAAAGCCTTAGATTTTAGGCAGGTGCTTCTATCCTATTATGCTACCTGATCTTTAACAGAGCATTAATCTATATTTTGTTGTGCTTTTTTGTAACAGTTTTAAATAAATCAATTTGTACTGTATATTTGTATTCCAGCTGAGAAGCATTTCTTTTTTTTTCTTTTTTTTTTTTCCTCTTGAAAAATCTCTGTACTTGGGTTGTATAAAGACTGTATTTTCGTGCTAAATCACATTTAACATATGTAAGCATTCTATGTACCAATATGCCTATATATAAACACATAGCTCTTTTTTTTTCTGGGTGTGTGTTACTTGTTCCTGGCCAGATCGTCTCCTGTGTACACTAAGCAGTGCTGAACCGTCCAGGTCATCTACACTCAGCAATGCATTCAAGAGTACCTGTACTGTGGCTAACACCGAACTTGGTTTTTTCCAGTGGGAGAGGTTTTAATAAAAAGAGTTTAACGTTGACCTGTAGCCCTTTAGTAAATGCCACATAAAGCCGACGGCCTAGCGTTTTTTGTGACAATTTCACCCTCCTTTTGTCCGGATACAATGCAGCCGGAAAGTATTCACAGTGCTTCACCTTTTCCACATTATGGTATGTTCCAACCTTATTCCAAAATGCATTAAATTCATTATTTTCCCTCAAAATTCTACAAACAATACAGTGAAAGAAGTTTGTTTGAAATCTTTGCAAATTCATTAAGAATAAAAAACGAAAATATCCCATGTACATAAGTATCACAGCCTTTGCCATGCGACTCCAAAATTGAGCTCAGGTCATCCTGTTTCCACTGATCATCCTTGAGATGTTTCTACAACTTGACTGGAGCCCACCTGTGGTAAATTCAATTGATTGGACATGGTTTGGAAAGGCACACACCTGTCTATATAAGTTCCCACAGATAACAGTGCATGTCAGAGCACAAACCAAGCCATGAAGTCCAAGAAAATTGTCTGTAGACCTCCGAGACAGGATTGTATGGAGGCACAGATCTGGGGAAAGGTACAGAAACATTTATGCAGCAATGAAGGTCCAAAATGAGCCCAGTGGCCTCCATCATCCGTAAATGAAAGATGTTTGGAACCACCAGGACTCTTCTTAGAGCAGGCCTCCCGGCTAAACTGAACGATCTGGGGTGAAGGGCCTTAGTCAGGGAGGTTAAAGAGAGGGATACCATCCAATTATGTCATAAGGGTTGCCGCCATCCCTAATGTAAGGAGAAAGAAGGAATAACCCCTCAAGAGGTGGTGGGACTTTAAAGGCAACAAAGTAAGTAAAATGGATTTTTTTGGTACAAAGATACAAAAAATATATACATGAAGAAAAATCTAATGTAATGACATAGAATAAACAAAGTAGTAAAATCAGGAATATACTGATGTAGAAACCGAATGTGTATTCCTGTAGTCTTCCACCTGAGCCTACGCGAAAGTCAGGGAGGTGACCAAGAACCCTAAGGACCCTCTGACAGAGCTCCAGCGTTTCTCTGTGGAGAACCTTTCAGAAGAATAACCATCTCTGCAGCAATCAGGCCTGTATGGTAGAGTTGCCAGACGGAAGCCACTTCTCAGTAAAAGGCACATGACAGCCTGCCTGGAGTTTGCCAAAAGGCACCTGAAGGACTATGAGAAACAAAATTCTCTGGTCTGATGAAACAAAGATTGAGCTCTTTGGCCTGAATGGCAAGTGTCATGTCTGGAGGAAACCAGGCATCACCTGGCCAATACCATTCCTACAATGAAACATGGTGGTAGCAGCATCATGCTGTCGGGATGTTTTTTTAGCGGCAGGAACTGGGAGACTAGTCAGGATTGAGGGAAAGATGAATGCAGCAATGCACAGAGACATCCTTGATGAAAACCTGCTCCAGAGTGCTCTGGACCTCAGACTGGGGCGAAGGTTCATCTTCCAACAGGACAACGACCCTAAGCCCACAGCCAAGATAACAAAGGAGTGGCTACGGGACAACTCTGTGAATGTCCTTGAGTGGCCCAGCCAGAGCCCAGACTTGAACCCGATTGAACATCTCTGGAGAGATCTGAAAATGGCTGTGCACCGACGCTCCCCATCCAACCTGATGGACCATGAGAGGTCCTACAAAGAAGAATGGGAGAAACTGCCCAAAAATAGGTGTGCCAAGCTTGTAGCCTCATACTCAAAAAGACTTGAGGCTGTAATTGGTGCCAAAGGAGCTTCACCAAAGTATTGAGCAAAGACTGTGATACTTATGTACTTGTATTTGTAGAATGTTGAGGAAAATAATGAATTTAATCAACTTTGGAATAAGGCTGTAACATAACAAAATGTGGAAAAAGTGAAGCGCTGTGAATACTTTCCAGATGCACTGTAGATCACTTCAGGCCTGGCCCCTTTTTGCAGGTATAGCTATATGAAACCTTAAAAATAAGTGCCTATACTGTTTAAAATATAGTAATTTACAATACACTCTGTCTCACTCTGCACATGCTCAGTTGCTTTTTATTTTTAGGCACTGTGCCACAAATGTAGAGCCCGATCTGATGACAGCCTAAAGATTTACTGCTGATTAGGGGCTCTGGGCTTCAGCAAAATAGCAGCTTCCAGCAAGAAGAAACAGGAGCACCTCCTGGAGGCAATTTACAGCACATACTAATTTTGTAGCATAATTATTAATGTGAAATGTATGTTCCTTGTTAAAGAACATTATTTTTTTTATCAAGTTGTTATGTGTAAGGGGTCACTTTTAAAGTGGTGTTCCGGACGAAATTATACTTTTTAAGTAAAAATATCCCTATAATACACATGCTTAATGTCTTCTAGTAAAGTTAGTCTGTAATCTAAGGTCTGTTTTGTTATTTTATAGCAGTAGTTTGTTATTTTATAAACTTACAGCAGGCCGTGGCCATCTTAAGTGTGGGCATCTGAAGCCAGACTGTATTTCTTCCTGGATCTCATCCTTGCAGATCTCGCACATGCTCAGTGCAGCACAAGCAGTGTAATAGGTTTTAGGTCAGGTCTCCATAGCAACGGCAGTTTCAGAGGAAGTTGCCGCCCCTTCCCAGAAGGCATTGCAAACAGGAAATGATGTGATGGGCCGCGGCCAGGGAGCAGGAAGTGAAAAATGAATACAGCAGATATACAGTAAGTGCTGAGAAAAAAGAAAAAAATATCCAATTTGTTTACAGTGCACAGTTTAGTGAGGGATGCTGAAGAATTGTAAAAGTGGGTGGAACTCCACTTTAAGTTCAGTATTTGGCTCCCGTTAAAGTGGTTGTAAAGGCAGAAGTTTTTTTATCTTAATGCATTCTATGCATTAAAGTGGAGTTCCACCCTAAAAAAAAAATTTCATTAAATGACTCCTTTTAACCTAGAAAAAAATCATTTGGAGGAATTTTCTTTATATACTTACCAGAAAGGCACTGTTGCTATGCAGTCCTCGTAATCTGCCACTTCCTGGTCCACGGAGCTCCTGGTGACTTCCTCCCTCGCCTGTGCTCCTGGGAAATGATGACTTATCATTTCCCAGGAGTCTTTGGGCAGTACTGTGCTCTGCGCTACGACCACCATTGAATCGCACATGCGCGAGATCGAGTGGTGCATGCTGGTTACCCAGCATGCACCTCTCCCAAGCTATTCCAGGAAACAATCTCGATTGGGCTTCACATGCCCACATTCAGGATGGCAACGGCCACAAACAGAGCAGGAAAAATAAAACGGTAAGAACTTTATATTTACTAAAAAGCGATCGTGATCATTCTATACTCTTTTTCAAATCTCATTAGTAATAATGCTAGGATGCAAAAAAATAAAGAATTGTTTTAGCCGGAACTCCGCTTTAAAATAAAAAACCTTCTGTGTGCAGCAGCCCCCCTCATACTTACTTGAGTTCATCACGATCCAGCGATGTTGCATGAGAGCCTCAGCAGCTTAAAGAAGAAGTACAGCCAAACCTCGTTTGCCTGTACTTCTCCCACGGATCACAGGAGAGCAGTTTGTTCTGCACTCCTGTGAGCTGTTTTTAGTAGACGGCGAGCTGAAGCCCGCTGCCAGCTGACGTCAGAGCCGGTCCAGGCTGAGGCAAGATAGCGACAATATGGTTGTGATCTGCCCACAACCCTGGACCGGCACCTGGCTCAGCCTCTGCTGCACTTTTATCAGTACAATGTTTATAGCTCTGAATGCAGTTCCATTATTTTCTCAGGGCCCTGGCACACAGCTGCATAAAGTTTAGTAAACACATGCTGCGCTAGGATTGAAAAAAATCTGCGTCTGAGGTCAGTAATTTCCACGTAGACACGTATAAACGTACGTACATTTACAAAGCCAAAAGGAAACAAGAATATTGTACAGTACAAGAATCAGTTCATAGACCTTGGGTCTTCAGGTAATTTGACACTGGGAGAAGTCTTCACTGGGACAACCCCCTAGTACACCCATATAACCCCACCCATGAGGTTCCTGTTTTTTTTGCTAGTGCCCTTGGGTGATGGACACCTTTTATTTTTTTCACCAGATACATTTTACTTCTATCAAGGCTGGAGGGCTTATAAACGTACGTACATTTACCTCTTGGCTTTAAAACAAAGCTAGAAGGAAACCACAATATTGTACAGTACAGGAATACATTCGTAGACCTTGGACCTTCAGGTAATTTGAGACTGGGAGAAGTCTTCACTGGGACAACCCCCTAGTATACCCATATAACCCCACCCATGAGGTTCCAGGTTTTTTTGCTAGTGTCCTTAGGTGATGGACACATTATACTTTTATTTTTTTCACCAGATACATTTTAGTTCTATCAAGGTTGGAGGGCTTATAAACGTACGTACATTTACCTCTTGGCTTTAAAACAAAGCTAGAAGGAAACAAGAATATTGTACAGTACAAGAATCAGTTCATAGACCTTGGGTCTTCAGGTAATTTGACACTGGGAGAAGTCTTCACTGGGACAACCCCCTAGTACACCCATATAACCCCACCCATGAGGTTCCTGGTTTTGCTAGTGTCCTTGGGTGATGGACACCTTTTATTTTTTTCACCAGATACATTTTACTTCTATCAAGGTTGGAGGGCTTATAAACGTACGTACATTTACCTCTTGGCTTTAAAACAAAGCTAGAAGGAAACCACAATATTGTACAGTACAGGAATCCATTCGTAGACCTTGGACCTTCAGGTAATTTGAGACTGGGAGAAGTCTTCACTGGGACAACCCCCTAGTATACCCATATAACCCCACCCATGAGGTTCCAGGTTTGTTTGCTAGTGTCCTTAGGTGATGGACGCCTTCTACTTTTATTTTTTTTTCACCAGAAACATCTTACTTCTATCAAGGTTAGACCGCTTTTGGCCTTCGTGGCTTACTAGCAGTTTCCAGATCATTAACCCTTGGGAACCGTACTCTGTAGACAATTTTAGGCATACAGATGTTTGTTTACGCGTCTATACACGTGTAAAGATGAGAGAACTTTACGAACCAATACAGTTTTCCCAAATCGTCCTCCAGGAGAGTACATGAGAGACACCACCTTCAACAGGAAGAGGAAACACGTCACTAAAAAATATTTTAAAAGGAAGTCCTTCTGCTGAACTGGTCAGTATTTGTGTTTCCTCCTTTTGGACGGGAATGTTCTGCTGGAACTCGGGGTAGAAAAGAAGCTTTTTGGGTTGTTCTCTCCATCTTACTTTATCTTAGCTGCTTACCTTCATGGTTTTAAGTGGGAAAGCAAAGTCCTCTAATCATCCTTCATGCCCCCTAGACCACCTTCCTGACTTCCTAGCTCCACCTCAAAACTATTTATGTACTCCTCGGTTATATCTAGTGGTGCGTCGAAATGAAAATTTTGGAATAAATCCAGGACGCACTTGCACCATTTAGGAGATATTTACTGTATACTGCGCCGATGAAGTCATCGGCACATGCGCTCTGAAGGAACGGCCGCCCGTGCCGTTTCTTCAGAGCTGTGTACCGTGACATCACGCGGCTCTGGCCAGTCACACAGCCGGGGGGTCCGCAGACCTGGAAGGAAGACGGGGGGCGAAGATGGATGCGGCTTCCAGCGGGGAACGACAAGGTGCTTTGTTTGCAGGTAAGCTTCATATAATGTGCTGGTATGCGATGTATACTAGTATATTTTGCCTTTACTTTGCAGGTCCCCCCAAAAAAAGAGGTTTACTTCCTTTTTTAAGATCTCTGAAGATGGACTTGTAACCTTGAGATTGTCCATGCTTTTTCACAATTTCTGTTCTCAAATCCTCAGACAATTCTTTGCTGCTCTTTCTCTTCTCCATGCTCCGTGTGGCACACAGAGACACACAACAGAACGGTTGAGTCAATTTTTCACCATTTTAACTGGTTGCTGGTGTGATTTCTATATTGTCAGCACCTGTTAATTGATAAAGGTTAGTTGAATTACTCACCAAAATAAATTTAATTTATGGGAGCATTACCAACTTGGAATGTAAATATTTCTTACAGTTTTGGGAAGGTGACGATTTTGTCCAGTCCATTTTTTGAGTTTTTTTGCATGGAAAATGTGTCAGATTTGGCTTTTTGTTTCTCCACTTTTTTTGTGTCATACAATACAAACAAAAGAAATAAACATGAGAATACCTAAATATTTGTAATTGGAACAATTTTCTGGGTGAAGTGGTGCGTTATGTGACAGGAATGCAGGGGTGTCAATATTTGAAGTTGTCCAAAGGGTGGTGGTAATGAGCCGAAAAACCACATGATTTGAAGTTGGCTGAAAAAGTCCTGCCGTGTGTATGCATACCAAGTTCACGGCCAACGCCCTTTGGACAGAAATCCACGGAAAAGTTTGTTTGAAGTCCGATCTTCTGTACAAGGCTTAAGTACGCTCCATCAGACAACTTTACGCCAACAAATGTTGGATAGCAGGCTAGTAAATTTTCAGCGGACAACGGTCTGTTGTCAGATTTTCCTATCGTTTGTACACAAGTCCGTCACACAAAAGTTGAAAGTACAAACACGCATGTTTGGGATCAATGCTCACCAAACACGACATTAGCAGAAGGTGCCCAAAAGGGTGGCGCTCAAGAGCTGAAATCCCACGTAGTACATCACTACGGTCGTGTTTGTTGGCCGACAATTGTGTACCGTTTGTATGCAAGGCAAGTTCCTGGCACACGCCCTTCGGACAAAAGTCTGACGCTTTGTTGGCCAACAATCTGATTGTGTGTACGAGGCTTAAAGGGGTTGTAAAGGGTCGTGTTTTTTCACCCTAATGCATCCCAGCCGCCGAGGGACCCCAGAACAGGAGGATCCGGGGCCACTCTGTGCAAAACGAACTGCAGAGTGGAGGTAAGTATAACATGTTTGTTTTTTTTTTTGTTTTTTTAAAAAAACAAACTTTTAGTACCCCTTTAAGTGCTGTGAAAATGTGGAATAGACTCCCTCCAGAACTGGTTATAGTCAGCTCAGATTGCTTTAAGGCCTGGATTCTTTCCTAATGCTGACCATACACTATACGAAAAAAATCGGCCGAACCCATTTTCGAAAACATGAACATTCAGCCGTGAGAGCAAACTATAGTGCCATCTCGTAATGACCGATAAATCGTTCAGTGGACATAAATGGGTCAATTTTTTGTTCGTTTTTTTTTTTTATGTATATACCTAGTGCAAGCAGTTCGGATGGGAAAGACATTAATGTTACAAAAATTGGAAAATTTCCAAACTTGTCCTTCCGTTTTTTTCGGCTCAAAAACGTCCCAACGTTTATCGATTTTGTGCCCAATAACTGGCCAAATGACTGAATTTCATTCGATTTTTTTGTATAGTGTTTGGTCAGCATAAATATTCATAATATATTTGGATACTAACATCTATAGGTAAAGTTGATCCGGGAATATCCGATTGCCTCTCGGGGGATCAGGAAGGAATTTGTTCCCCTGCTTCGAGCAAACTGGATCATGCTTTGCTGGTGTTGTTTTTGCCTTCCTCTGGATCAACTCTGGGTATAGGATTGTATGATTTTTTTTTTTCTTTTTAACTTTTCAACTAGATGGACTTGTGTCTTTTTTTTCATCCAGACTAACTATGTAACTCGGATTGTGTAACCCCCCCCCCCCCCTTTTATTGGTTGAACTAGATAGACTTTTTTCAACCAGACTGGTAACTATGTAATAGATAAGAAATAAAAAAATAGAATAAAACAGAATTGAATATAAAAGAATAAAATAAAATAGAAAAGAATAGAGTAAAACAGAATATAGCTGCCTTCCGAAATTTGAATAGTTTCGAAATAAATAAATATACTAACTGAATCTGAACATACAAATTAATTCCAAAAACAAATTGTTCTAATGAAGGAATCCAAAATAAATTTTTCCGCCATGCACATCTCTAGTTCCAGTCCACAGTTGCGAGGGGAGGGAGCAGGCTTCTAGCCGGCCACTTTCACTTCAGGCTCCGTCGTAGGGGAGCGAACCCAGAATCCTGGGCATTTAGGTAGCCCTTACGCACTCCGCTGTGCCCTCCGCATCAGGTATTCGAGGAGACAAATTAGCATTTCCTCACACCCTGGTGCATGAGCCCTAAAGGCATTTGTCCTTTTCAAATGGACCACTATGACGGTTTAACCACTTCCCGTCCAAGGACGTCATATGACGGCCTGGACTTTGAGTGGGGATATCTGAATGATGGGTGAAGCTGCAGGCATCATTCTTATTTCTTCTTTTTTCTGCTGGCGATTCCCTGTCATGTAAAAACAATCATAGCGGCTGTTCAGCCACCGGCGGCGGGAGGGGATGTCCCCCCTCCTGCCTCCCTCTGGTGCTTCTACCAGCTCGCCCGTGCGATTGGGGAGCCGGAGAATGAATCGGCCGGTGGGGGAAAGTTTACTATAGAGAATACCACGGACCTGAGGGTCCCCGGCAATCTCTATGACCTTCTGAGGCCGGGCGCGATGTTAGGACGTCACATCCGGCCTCGGCAGATGTAAACACTGCCGTTTCTTCGGCTGGGAAGCCGAGATTATTCTTTTTTTATTTTTTTATTAGCACTTTCCAGCCTAGAGGCGGGATCTGGGGACTTATAGACCCAAGATCTCGCTGTAAAGAGGACCTGTCATGCACTATTCCTATTACAAGGGATGTTTACATTCATTGTAATGTGAATAAAAAGTGATTAAAAAAAAATTAAAAGGGAAAATGTCAAAATAAAAGTAAAACAAACAAAAATAAAAAGAAAATTTAAAACGCCCCCGTGTTCCCACACCACAAAACGAACGCATACGTACATTGCGCCCGCATATGTAAACATTGTTCAAACCACGTTATCGCCGCAAACGTTAGAGTGAGACCAATAATTCTAGTACTAGACCTCCTCTGTAAACTAACCTGTAAATTTTTTTAAAGCGTCGCCTATGGAGATTTTTAAAGTTCCACCCAAAAGTGCAACTTCCGCTTATCCGATTTCTTCCCCCTCTGGTGCCACATTTGGCACCTTTTTGGGGGAGGGAGGAGCGAGTACCTGTTTTTTTTGTTTTTTTTTAACAGGTACCCCGTCCCCACTTCCGGGAGACCAGATCACGGCGAATTACGTCAGCAGCTCTGTGCCCCTCCTCCTCTCCAACTGATGGGCCAGTGAGAGAGTGCATGCGCAGTAGGGACCCGGCCGTGAAGCCAAAAGGCTACACTGCCGGCTTCCCTTACCCGCAATGGCAGCACCTGACCAGCTGATGTAAACATCGGCTGCGGTGCCGACAACGCTGGACTCCAGGACAGGTAAGTGTCCTAATGTTAAAAGTCAGCAGCTGCAGTATGTGTAACTGCTGACTTTTAATTTTTAAAGGGGCGGGTGGAATGCCAAGTTCTCTCCAACTCCTTCAAGTACCGAAGTTTGGTGGCATTCCACGAGTGTGCGCAATTTTAAAAGCATGACATGCTGGGTATATATTTACTAGGGGTAACATCATCTTTACCATTATACAAAAAAAAAAAATAACTAAAGTTTAGTGTTTTTTTTTTTAATTCATGAAAAAAAAAACGCATTTTAAAAATTGCTGCGCAAATACCGTGTGACATAAAAAGTTGCAACGACTACCATTTTATTCCCTAGGGTCTCTGCTTAAAAAAAGCATATAGAATATTTGGGGGTTCTGAGTAATTTTTGAACAAAAAAAAAAATGATTTTCATATGTAGGAATGCCAGAATAGGCTTGGGGTGGAAGTGGTTAAAACGCTGACCAGGAAAAGGTTTTGTATATGATTTTGTGTAAAACTAAAGCCATTATCACTCCATATTAAAATAATTTATTGTCTCCACATAACATTTTGTACACAGTTACACTGATGCTGTTGCAATACTGTGTTGCACACACGCACATATAAATAAACCATACTACACACATACTCACGCACTGCAGAGTTCAGACACGTCATGGCATCGGCCATGGAACCTACGTGCCGACTCTGCTTATTTTTTCATACCCTGTTGTATAACACAGTCTGACCACTGCACCGCTTCAGAAGGGCCGGAGTCTGTTCAGCTCTCACATTGCAGTAGAGTCTATGACTTTTGAACCCTGCACAGATATAATAATAGTCTCATTGTCGTTGGGATGGGTGTACGGGATGCGCACACCAAAAATAAAGACATTGACTTTTTTTTTTTTTTCATTCCTCCAGCAGCTTTTTGTAATCCCGATGATTTTCCACGTCATCCACCCCAGGAGGCAGTGCAGGGCTCGTCTCTGTTCTTATGATTCACGGTCAGAGAAACCAAGCAAGAGGTATAGATAAAACCAATGAAATTGTATCACATTCTAAAAGGAATTATTATTCATACTGCTTGTCCCTGTGTGCGGTCTGATTTAAAGTGAACCTGTCATTAAAATTTTAAACAAAGGTTTTGTCATTTTGCAGCACAGCAGGCATGTGCTACATTCCGTCTCCTGGGGGCCTTTCCAGAACTCAAAGGCTCAGTAGATGGCAATAGCCGAGAGGCTGGTAAAGACCCCCCCCCTTCTACCCCTGGGGGCCTTTCCAGAACTCAAAGGCTCTGTAGATGGCAATAGCCGAGAGGCTGGTAAAGACCCCCCTCACCTTCTCCCCCTGGTGGCCTTTCCAGAACCCAAAGGCTCTGTAGATGGCCATGGCCGAGAGGCTGGTAAAGACCCCCCCCCTTTCCACCTTCTACCCCTGGGGGTCTTTCCAGAACTCAAAGGCTCAGTAGATGGCATTAGCCGAGAGGTTGGTAAAGGCCCCCCTCACCTTCTCCCCCTGGAGGCCTTTCCAGAACTCAAAGGCTCAGTAGATGGCCATGTCCGAGAGGCTAATAAAGATCCCCGTCACCTTCTCCCCCTGGAGGCCTTTCCGGAACTCAAAGGCTCAGTAGATGGCCATGTCCGAGAGGCTAATAACGATCCCCGTCACCTTCTCCCCCTGGTGGCCTTTCCAGAACCCAAAGGCTCTGTAGATGACAATAGCCGAGAGGCTGGTAAAGACCCCCCTCACCTTCTCCCCCTGGTGGCCTTTCCGGAACTCAAAGGCTCTGTAGATGGCAATAGCCGAGAGGATGGTAAAGACCCCCCACCTTCTCCCCTGTTCTGAAGTTAAAAAGGCAGGGTAGAATTCACCATCACACAATTCTATAGAACAGTTTGGCCCCACTACAAAATTTAGGCCATGCCTTGAAACGTACAAAGTGCGGAGAACTCCCTTCCGACCACCATATGATAGCACTGGATACCTGAACACCAAGCACTGCTATGTTGGAAGAAGGGGAGCGAGTCACATGATCACCATACATGGGTGGTATTCTCTTTTTCTTCAGGTGGCCAAATGGAGCAGTAGGGGAGACAAAGTGTTGCTGGGATTGGTTTAAAGTGGTGGTGCAAAGGTGACATCTGTGCATGGAGTGGATGGAGGGAGGCGGATGCCGGGGTGACAGCTGTGGGTGGAGGGAGGGGGATGCAGAGGTGACAGCCTCTATATTTCTCGCTTGACAATTTTCCTTTAAAAAGACCCTGCCACAACCAAATTATTACTGGCTGGCATTGCCTCCTAGATCTTGGAATCAGCGCTAGTTATGGGGAAGTGCCTGCTCTGGGGAGTTTGGCTCATGGTGGAGGATCTGTGTAATGCTTCACAAAGACTTAAAGGGAGAGATTTACTAAAGTTAGAAAGTGCAAAATCTGGTGCAGCTCTGCATAGAAACCAATCAGCTTCCAGGTTTTTTTTTTAAAGCTTAATTGAACAAGCTAAAGTGATGGTGCCCATACACTAGACGAAAAATCATTCGAAAATCTGTAATTTGAACAGTTTGTTCATTTTTGGTCCAATTAATGGGCACAAATCGAAAATCAACTGTGATGTTTTAGAGCCAAAAAAAAAAAAAAAATTGAAGGAAAAGTTTGGAAAACTTCTGCCAAACGGACATTGCATTGAAAGATTAACGGGTGAGAAACACATTCAATATTAAACTGTTGGTACTGGGCATGTGACCCAGAAGCCAAAAACGAATGAGAGACTGATTCATTCCTGTCCATTGAAAAATTTATCGTTTGAAATCCAATCAATACATGGTGGCAATATCATTTGCTCTCACAACCGTGTGTTCGTTTTTCGAAAAACGCGTTCAAATTATTTTTCGATTGGTGTATGGCTAGCATTAAAAACTGATTGGCAACCATGCACGGCTGCACTCTCCAGTTTTAGTCAATCTCCCCCAAAATGTCTGACCACCTTGAAGGCAGGTGATGTGCCATTGGGTTCTGGTAGGTCCTAGGGATACAAAGGACATTTTAAACGACCATTGAGGGCCTATTACCCCCCCCAAGCATTTTCCATTGAAAACATTTTGATGAATAGAAATGCATTCCAATGAAAAAAAAACAATGAAACCACCGAGGTTTGAATAGACCCTGTAGGTCTACAAGACACCTTTAGATGTTTGCTAGACGATAGTCAAACATTTGTTTATATTAATGACAGGTTGGCTTTAAAAGGCACCTGTATTGTTGGAGAAAACAAAATCCTGGTGGAAAGATGGTAATAAAGACTGGACTTGTATTCTTTTGATATGAAGGTGATGTAAGGAACCATTGTGGCTTTGTCCTGTATAATGCCTTTTCCTAGGCCACCATCCTGACCCCACCTTCACTACTTAGCCAGTCACTGACCAAATAAAATATGTGTGTGCTTATAAAGATGTCCAGACACCAGATGTACGCACGGTCGCTCCAGGTCAGTGGCTCACCAAGGAAAGAAGTCAGGTTCTGTATGCTTGCCCGGTACGGCCCCTTCAGAAAGAGTTCAACAAGACCTTTAAATCTCTCCCAGTTTTGGATAAGAGAGGTCAGGTTGGTGCTCCTTGCCTGGGTGTTCTGAGGAGCCAATAAGACAGCTGAGTCTATCTCACCCAACCTGCCACAACATTTTCCTACATCCAGACCATTTGAAGGCCCCCATGGCTAGAGGAACACTACACTGGAAGGACAGAGCAAAGGCTACAGCCAGACCAGATGGAGGCCCTCATGGCTAGAGGAACCCTACACTGAAAGTACAGAGCCAAGGCTACAGCCAGACCACATGGATAGCCAAACCACATGGAGGCCCCCATGGCTAGAGGAACCCTACACTGAAAGTAGAGAGCCAAGGCTGCAGCCAGACCACATGGAGGCCGCCAAGGCTGGAGTAACCCTACACTGAAAGTACAGAGCCAAGGCTACAGCAAGACCACATGGACACCCCCATGGCTAGAGGAACCCTACACTGAAAGTACAGAGCCAAGGCTGCAGCCAGACCACATGAAGGCTGCCATGGCTAGAGGAACCCTACACTGAAAGTACAGAGCCAAGGCTGCAGCCAGACCACATGGAGGCTCCCATGGCTAGAGGAACCCTACACTGAAAGTACAGAGCCAAGGCTACAGCCAGACCACATGGAGGCCCCCATGGCTAGAGGAACCCTACACTGAAAGTACAGAGCCAAGGCTGCAACCAGACCACACGGAGGCCCCCATGGCTAGAGGAACCCTACACTGAAAGTACAGAGCCAAGGCTACAGCCAGACCACATGGAGGCCCCCATGGCTAGAGGAACCCTACACTGAAAGTACAGAGCCAAGGCTACAGCCAGACCACATGGAGGCCCCCATGGCTAGAGGAACCCTACACTGAAAGTACACAGCCAAGGCTGCAACCAGACCACACGGAGGCCCCCATGGCTAGAGGAACCCTACACTGAAAGTACAGAGCCAAGGCTACAGCCAGACCACATGGAGGCCCCCATGGCTAGAGGAACCCTACACTGAAAGTACAGAGCCAAGGCTACAGCCAGACCACATGGAGACCCCCATGGCTAGAGGAACCCTACACTGGAGGTAAAGTACAGTGTCCACCTCTTTCCTGCTCCACGGCTTTTGTTTCCTACAAGTACAGGTGCGTTTCCAGGACAAGCAAATCTGCAACTGAGATTTCAGTTCTGAGTGAATGCCAACAGACCGACCCATCTCCAGGCTTCCCGTTTCATGATTGCCTTCACTGCAGGACCCGACCACCCACTGGGGAGACCATTAAAGGCCAGCTGAAGCCAAAAAGTTGTTTTAAATAGAACAGGGATGGGTTAAAATTTCTGGCAGGATTTAAAGTAGTATTAAACCCAAAAGCAAACATTGATTATATTATATTAATAATAATTACCTTCTGTGATCCCAGCCGGTGGGTACTAGAAAGCTCCCGATGCATACTAGCGATTGGGAGCTTTCTTTCTATGTGAGTTCTATGCGTTTCCGTGTATGAGACTGGCACCCCCACGCATCTGCTAAACAGCAACGCGTTTCTGCGGTTGGTGCGGAATGCATGCGATTTACACGTGGCCCTGCACCCGCATAGATGTGAACCCAGCCTAAAAAACAAGAGAGTTAGCCAATCCACCCCAAATTACAACCGCAGTGAAAATGGGGAGCTCAGCAATTTTCCCAGTGGGGGTCAGTACTGTCCGCATTCACTCAAACCGAAATGGCAGATTTGGATCTCTTTACCCTTTAACCGTTGGATAAAAGTGTCAGCTGGTCAGTGAAGAGCGCCATTACTCTGATCGTCCAGTGCAATCTTCCCGAGAATCTGCTGCTCCAGTTCATTGTTACCCACCGGAAGCTGAAAGAAGTTGATTTCGGCAGCTAAAGTGGCCATAGCGGTGGGGTCCTGCCCAAACTGCGCCCGGAGCATCATGTCCATTTTCTCCAGGCGCCGTTTCAACCGCTTGGCCTCTCGCTCCTTAACAAGTCTGGCCTGCCGCTTCTCCGGAGTCTCGTTGGCGCGCTTTAGCCGCATGGCCTCGCGGTCCCTCTGGAGGCGCCTCGCCCGCTGTTCATCCGTTTCCTGCATCCTCTGCTGCCTCTTGGCTTCCCGGTCTCTCATCCTCCTGATCTCTCGCTCTTCGGGGGTTTCGCTGTCTCTCCGGCTTTTCTTGGCAGTGCGTTCTCGCTCCAAGCGCTGCATTCTGGCCTGGACGGGCTCGTTCTGCCTGCGGGTCGACCACTTGCGCACCGCGGGGGTCTGAGATGACACCATCTTCCGGTAGGCCACGCAATTGTTGCACACGAGTAACACCCCCGCTGGGTAGATGGGGGTGAAATCCTCGTCCTTTCCTTCCTCGCTGTTGGGGGATTTGTGATTGTTCTGGTCCCAGGAGTCTGAAGACAAAAGCTCAGGTAGCTTCTCACTGAAAAGGAAGCGGAGGAGACTTAGAAGAAGGGACAGGAAAGCTACGCAAGTCAAGATTTTTTTTTTTTTTACCCAAAAATCCTAAGCAAATATTAACCAATTGGCACTTTGTTTACAAGTAAAAATCTGTATTTTTTGCTAGAAAATTAATTAGAACCCCCCAAGCATTCTACATTTTTTTTTTTTTTTGTTAGCAGAGGCCCTAGGAAATAAAATGGCGATCGCTGCAATTTTTTTATGTCACATGGTATTTGCACAGCGGTTTTGCAAATGCAATTTTTTGGGGAAAAAAAATACGCTTGAACAAAAAAAAACAAAACAAAAAAAAAAAACCCCACAATATTTACCTCAAATATTTTGTATAATGTTAAAGATGATGTTACGCTGAGTAAATAGATACCAAACATGTCACGTTTTAAAATGACGTGAAATGGTGACAAACTTCGGTACTTAAAGCGGGATTCCGGCCGGCTACATTTTTTTTTTTAAGTCAACAGCTACAAACACAGTAGCTGCTGACTTTAAATAAGTAGACTTACCTGTCCTGGGTGCCCGCGATGTCGGCCGCCGCGTCCCTCGGCTCTCGGGTCCCGGCACCGCCATCCTAGGTAAGGGAAACAGGCAGTGGAGCCTTGCGGCTTCAATGCCAGTTTCCTACTGCACACGCGTGAGCGGCGCGGCACTCTGTGAATGGCCCTGTGGTTTTCTGGGAACACACAGTTCCCAGAAGGCAACGGGGCCGCTCACCGAGGAACATTACACGCCGCGGAATAGGAAGAGGCAGATTAGGAAGACTGCCTAGCAACAAGGGTTTCAGGTGAGTACATTTTTTTTTTTTCTCACGTTTTTATTTTTTTTTAAATTTTTGGTGCATTTTTTTTTTTTTTTGTGGGTGGCCCTCCACTTTAAAAATCTCCATAGGTTACAGAGGAGGTCTAGTGCTAGAATTATTGCTCTCGCTCTACCATTCACGGCGATACCTCACATGTGTGGTGTGAACACCGTTTACATATGCGTGCGTGACTTATATATGCGTTCACTGCTGCGCTCGAGCATGGAGAGATGGGGGCACTTTAAAAAAAAATTATTTTACTTTTTATTTAACTTTTTTACACCAATTTTTTAATTTTTTTGTTTTATCACTTTTATTCCTATTACAAAGAATGTAAACATCCCTCGTAATAGAAATAAGGATGACAGGTCCTCTTTATGGAGAGATCTGGGGTCAAAAAGACCCCAAATCTCTTCTTTACCTTTTAAAAGCAAAAGATCAAAAAAAAAAAAAAAAAGTTGATCTTTTGCTATATAAAAAAAAAGATGATTACTTTCAGCCTGGACCGGAAGTGATGTCCTGATGTGCAGGTAGTTCTGGTCCTCCAAGACCATAGAGGTGAACAAAGAGCATCTACTTATTGATCGTCTATGGGAGCAGCTGGCCGCACCTTCATGTGTTATTGTAAATAACATAATAACATAATATAACATAATATCTTCAGCCACTTGCAAACCTCAACAATATATATATATATATATTGCGGTCGGCAAGTGGTTAAACATGCCATATAAAGTGGTTAGAAAGGTTACATTTTTTGTGACATGTCCATTCAGAATGGGAGAGCCATCGCCCAGCTGCCATTTTGCTATAGGCCGAGCGGGATGTGGTCATGTCAAATGTTAGTTCTCTTTAAGTTCACCTCTCACCTGTTGAACGTGGCAAGGGTGGAAAACTGAGCCCCGCAGACGGCACAGTTGGAAAGCTGATCGTCTGAATGTATAAGAAGGTGACGTCCTAAAGAACCCGGAGAGCTGAGAGCGCGGCCACATACCGGACACAGGTAGCTCTTCGCACTGACCACTGCAGCTGTGTGCTGGAAATAAACAGAGACAAGAAGATATATTGTGGAAAGTCTCCATTTGTGTGTAAAACATGCTGTATCCACAGTCACCCCCTAAAACATGCTGTATCCACAGTCACCACTAAAACATGCTGTATCCACAGTCACCCCTAAAACATGCTGTATCCACAGTCACCCCCTAAAACATGCTGTATCCACAGTCACCCCCTAAAACATGCTGTCTCCACAGTCAACCCCTAAAACATGCTGTATCCACGGTCACCCCTAAAACACGCTGTATCCACGGTCACCCCTAAAACACGCTGTATCCACGGTCACCCCTAAAACACGCTGTATCCACGGTCACCCCCTAAAACACGCTGTATCCACGGTCACCCCCTAAAACACGCTGTATCCACAGTCACCCCCTAAAACACGCTGTATCCACAGTCACCCCCTAAAACACGCTGTATCCACAGTCACCCCCTAAAACACGCTGTATCCACAGTCACCCCCTAAAACACGCTGTATCCACAGTCACCCCCTAAAACACGCTGTATCCACAGTCACCCCCTAAAACACGCTGTATCCACAGTCACCCCCTAAAACACGCTGTATCCACAGTCACCCCTAAAACACGCTGTATCCACAGTCACCCCTAAAACAAACATACTGTATCCACAGTCACTCCTAAAACATACTGTATCCGCAGTCACCCCTAAAGCATACTGTATCCACAGTCACCCCTAAAACACGCTGTATCCACAGTCACCCCTAAAACACGCTGTATCCACAGTCACCCCTAAAACACGCTGTATCCACAGTCACCCCTAAAACATGCTGTATCCACAGTCACCCCTAAAACACGCTGTATCCACAGTCACCCCTAAAACAAACATACTGTATCCACAGTCACTCCTAAAACATACTGTATCCGCAGTCACCCCTAAAGCATACTGTATCCACAGTCACCCCTAAAACACGCTGTATCCACAGTCACCCCTAAAACACGCTGTATCCACAGTCACCCCTAAAACACGCTGTATCCACAGTCACCCCTAAAACACGCTGTATCCACAGTCACCCCTAAAACATGCTGTATCCACAGTCACCCCTAAAACATGCTGTATCCACAGTCACCCCTAAAACACGCTGTATCCACAGTCACCCCTAAAACACGCTGTATCCACAGTCACCCCTAAAACACGCTGTATCCACAGTCACCCCTAAAGCATACTGTATCCACAGTCACCCCTAAAACACGCTGTATCCACAGTCACCCCTAAAGCATACTGTATCCACAGTCACCCCTAAAACATGCTGTATCCACCATCACCCCTAAAACATGCTGTATCCACAGTCACCCCTAAAACATGCTGTATCCACAGTCACCCCTAAAACACGCTGTATCCAGTCACCCCTAAAACACGCTGTATCCACAGTCACCCCTAAAACATACTGTATCCACAGTCACCCCTAAAACATCAGCATTTTAACTTGAAACCAACAAATGTCAGAAAAAGGTTTAGTGTTTAAGTGGTAAACTTTCCTCATTTACACACGAAGTCTATTCCACTGCCAAATTGTTACAATGTTTATACTTAAGTTTCACTGCTAAAGAATGTTGTGATTCTTGGCAGACTGCCCGTTTTTTTTTCTTCCTTTCTTTTGACGGCTGTGGCTTCAGATCGCAAAGGGGAAAAAAATTGCGATAACAATTCTTGACGATTAATCGTGCAGCTCTACAAGAGAGCTTTTATGAATGAATTCATTTATAACAGCTTTGTTGGCACTGTGATCACATGATCTTCGAGATCCGCAATCCGCTGTTGCCCTGCGGGTGCTGCCCAGACACGGTAAGATGTACTGCAGCTTGGTCAGCAAATGGTTAATCAACTTGCATAGAGCCGTTTCCAGCCGGGTAACTTTGATTGGTGAAAGATGCTCACTGACCTGATATACGTGACTAATAAGTTGCTCCTGACTTTCACACTCCAGCTGGCAAAGTGGGCACAGATACAGAACGGAATCCAGGTGACCGAGGGCATGGGGAACCTACAAAGGCAGAGAAGAGAGAACCAGTCACATTTGTGTTTAATACATAAAATTATTCATTACAAACCAACTGGGATTTATAGTGTTTCAAGCACATCCTTGAATTCCTTGCCGATGTCGGGTATTTATACAAGGACTCCAGAATTCATGGCGTTTCTGTGCCCAGGAGTCGCCTGTGTTTTTGTACCGCCAGGGCCAGCAGCCTGTACAAATCAATGACAGGCTGACAGATGCCAACGCTTTACGCCCATAAACCGCAGATCCAAGCAGTTACAAGAATGAATGGACTCCCTTAGAATGCAAAGTACTGCCTGTGTCCAGAGCTGCTCATCCACCCTGGTGTGCAGACAACTACTCCGATGTGCGGTTATGGGCACTGGGCACACAGTGTTGAGGTCTGTCAGCCTGCCATTGGTTTGTACAGGTGGCTGTACCCAACCGCTTGTGACTTCCAGGGGTCAAAAAAAAAAACCCCTGAATTCTGGTGGTGTACGGCCCTCTGCCCCATGTGCCCTAATAAAGAACCCTGAGGTTTTGGGGGCCCTACGGCTCCTCTCTAGAAGAAGCATACTACAGACACCTGCTAGGACCTGTTATTGGGTACCAATATCATTATGGCTCCATTACAGGTACAGTGGAACCTTGGTTTACAAGTAATGCGGTTAACGAGCGTTTTGAAAGACGTGCAACTTTTTTTTTTTAGAATTCTGACTCAGTTTGCGAAACGAGCAGAATTCAAGCTAATAGGCGGTGCAGTAACGCATTTGGCCAGAGGTGCGGGGGGCGGCCAGGGACACTTTCGGATTCGGAGCCATTTGGAAATACTCAAATACTCGGTTCACGAGTGTTTCCGAGCCTTCCCAAGTTCAGCCGAGCTGTCCCTGAGTATTTCCGAGGCTCTCCAGCGCCCCCCTAGCTGTGGCCACATGCGGTATTGCATGTAAGTCAATGCGGAACGAATCATCTTTATTTCCATTGACTTCTATGGGGAAACTCGCTTTGATATGCGAGTGCTTTGGATTACGAGCTTTCTCCTGGAACAGATTATGCTCGTAATCCGAGGTTCCACTGTACACTTTTATGGATTAATAAAGAGACACGCAGGACCAACAAAGGCGCCAGCTATTTGGAAGCAATGGTACTTTCGGCATTTTCAAATAACAGGGGGGGGGGTCACCTACTCCACTGACAGAACGGCTCTCTTCCTTCCCTCTGCTGACTCCCGGCTCTTCTTTGTCACCACTGTCCTCTTCTGAAGCCGGAGAAGACAGGTCATCAATGGTGGTCTCGTCTTCATCGCTGTCACCTGCGGGACAGATAGGTGAGGTGCCTTGCAGTCAACAACTAATACAGACAATAATAAAAAGGATAATTGGATAATTGAAAGATTATATAGATATAGTGATAGATATATATCTATCTATATCTATATATATAAAACACACCTCCTAAGGTACATACACCACCTACAAGTCCACGATAAAATGCAAAGGGGCTCATTTATAATAGAGAACAGATATCCAGAGACACACACTTCCTGCCCAGGACTACATGTCCCACGAGGCATTGCTCCTTACACATGCACAAGTTTTCAGACACACACACACAATTTCCAATGCAGGTGGAGCCAAAAGGGGTTCTTTCTGCTCAACACACCAGAGAGAGTTTTGTGATTGGAGGAGAGACAGTCACATGACTTTTTTTTTTTTTGACATGTATGACAATTGATTTTATCACAGAGGATTTATGGGTTGTGCACTTATATAATTTTTGAATATTTAGTAAGTTGTGTATTTGGCCTTTATAAGTAGCACCTTAAAGAGGAACTGCAGTCTGCTCACATAATTTGTAATAAAAAACATCTTTGCCATTCTGAAGCTTCGCTCCAACCACTTTTCATATTATTTTATATATACTGTGATTCTGTACTTGCCAAATATGCTGCAGAAATCTCCCTCCACTGAGTCTGGCTGCAGCCATTGTAATTGTGGGCAGCTGAAGCTGCTGCCTGTTCACTTCCTGGATTTACACAGACACATACAGAGACACACCTCCAGCTCTGCAGCTCTCACTGGCCCTCTTAGGACTCATCCCCCTTCCCTTTCTGACAAACTCACAGAGAGAGAGAGAGAGAGAGAGAGCTGTGCATGATGTCATAATCCTAGGCTAATGACCAGACAAGAAACAGGAAGTGAGCTGTGAAGGGATTTACTGGCAGAAAAAAAAATGTTTTACTATCCAAATCTAAAACAACAACAACAAGGGCAGAAGATTTAATAGATGGAAACATAAAAGAAAAAAAAAAAAAAAAGACTGAAGTTCCGCTTTCAATTATACACATTTTGCTTTTTTTAGGATGAGCGCAAAATATATTTTCTATATACTGATCGCCATTTTATTCTCTAGGGTCTCTGCTAAAATTATATATATATAAAAATGAATGTATGGCCAGACATCAGATACAGCACCTCATCCCAAAGTAACTTAGTGGTTAATCAAATAGGGAGAACAGGGGATTATAACAGTGCCAGAGAAAAAAGTATGAAAAATGAGATAGTGAGTATAAAATTACAAAGAATACTTTATTTAGCACTATTCAATACATACAAAAAACAGTAAAATCATTGGCTGCAATTAGCGTATATATAGTACATGACCACAATGCAGTGGGGTGGGCGAGGTGGAGACGGCCTTCAAAGCAAGAGCTCAGTTTCCTTTCCTACATGTTTCGCCAAGACATTGGCTTCCTCAGGGAATGGTAAGAGCTTGTTGCAATATATATATATATATATATATATATATATATATATATATATATATATATATATATATATATATATATATATATATATATATATATATATATATATATATATATAATGTTTGGGGGTTATAAGTAATTTTCTAGCAAACAACTCGAATTTAAACTTGTAAACAAAAAGTGCCAGGAAATGACCGGTGTGGAAGTGGCTAGAGAACGCAGAGGTGTGAGTAGGAAGCGTGTACATCACTGATACTAGAGTCACCTGTCACTCATCTGCTCCATACTTACTGCTCATCCTGTCATTTGGTTCCATCATAGAAGCTTCCTGTTTTATGAGTTCTGTTTTCATCATTGCTTGACGAGCCTGCTGCTCCAGTCCGGCAAACATCTGCTCCCCTACCGAGGAAACAAGAAGAACCTCTTACAATTCTTTGTACGGTATAAGTACAGAATAAAGAAGGTCATGTGACACTTCTACTATTTATTAGTAGCGACTTAAGGCGGAGTTCCAGCATCAATCACAACTATGGCTTGAATACCACAGGACCCCGACCCTCACTCATATTGGGATATTTTTTTTCTCTTCTCTTGAAGCTGTACCTCCGTCCTACCATCGCCACGGCGAGGTATGTCACTTCCGCTTTCCCATTGGCTGCTGGGATAGCCGTGTCATTATTCCCAGCAGTCAATGGACACACCCCCCCGCGCAACTAGCATCGTATTATTTAAAAACCAGAATGGACGCGATGCTAGGCGGAGATAGGCGCCATTTTTCAATTGGGAATTTAGTCTTGTTTGTATTGGTGATGGGTGGAGGTGCAGCGACTGGCGGTATCAGCAGTGACTGGCGGCTGGAGGGGCAGGCACAACAGGAGCAGGTTTGCTAAGAAGAACTTCCTCCAAGGGGATACTTTTGAGAATTTGTAAAGCAGGAGTGGAGACTGTCAGAAGGGGTTATTCAAAATAAAAAAAAAAATTTAAAAAATAAAAAGTAAAAAACGGACGGAACTCCATTTTAACACATGAGCAAGGAGTACCAACTGGTACCGTAGGTACCAATTTCTCCCTTATGTTATGCATTTTTTGGTGACAGGTTATCTTTAATGGGCCATCAGGTGTCTAAAAAAAAAAAAAAAAAACCTCCTGACGTCTCACCTGTCTAATGAAGTGCGGATCTTTCTCCATTCGTTTCTTCCCCACCTATACTGGCTGGGGAAAGTGACACCAGGACCCGCTGTTAGGAGTTTGGGGATTTTCTCAGTGGCAGCCCACACATTTCTCCCAGTAGAGGTTTGCTTTAAAGCGGATCATCAGAATAAACACTTTTCAGCAGAAGGCTGGATTAAAGCGGAACTCCGGGATCAATAACGTCTAAATCCATTCATCATGAAGATTCTTGAATCTCGGCGAGCTTTGTGTATTCCTTCCAGATCTGTGTAGTAATGCAGTGTGAGACGTCCTGTAATAAAGACCAGTCACTGCTGCTCTCTCTGCCTGTGCAGGGCGACTGGTCTTGTCTCCGCCCTCTGCTGTCGTTTTTCTGCAGGCAGCCTGTCAAGTCCCGCCCACAGCTCTGCTCTCTGCCCAGGCCGTGTACAGCACAGTGATGATGTCACTGCTACTTTTACAAGGGGTTTACAGTGGAACCTCGGATTGAGAGTAACGCGGTTAACGAGCGTTTCCGCAATACGAGCACTTGTATTTTTAGAAATCGTAACTCGGTTTGGGAGTGTTGTCTCGCAAAACGAGCACGATTCAGGCCAAAGCGGTGTGCAGTACCGCTTTTGGCCTGAGGTGGGGGGGGGGGGGCGCAGGAGCTGAGCAGAGCCGAACGTCACGTTCGGAAATGCACCGGAAAGGCCCGAGTACAGCACGGCTGACCTTGGCAAATCTCATGTAGGAAGTCTTTCCGAGGATTGCCGAAGTGTCCCTCGGGCCTTTTCGTCCGTTTCCGAGGCTCTCCGGCGCCCCCCCGCCCGCCTCTGGTCGCATGTGGTATTGCATCCCATTGAAGTCAATGCGGAACTAATTATTTTCGTTTCCATTGACTTCAATGGGAAAACTCGCTTTGATATGCGAGTACTTTGGATTACGAGCATTCTCCTGGAACGGATTATGCTCGTAATCCAAGGTTCCACTGTATATCCTTCGTGGCTATTGTGGAATATACAGCGGGGAAAATAATGATTTGATCCCCTGCAGATTGTGTAGGTTTGCCCACTTACAAAGAAATGAAGGGTCTATGATTTTTATCATAGGTGTATTTTAAATGATAGAGACAGAATATCAACCAAAAATCCTGAAAAAACACACGATACAAATGTTATAAAATGGAGTTGTAGTTCAGTGAGTAAAAAAAGGATTTGATCCCCAAGCAAAACATGACTTAGTAGTTGGTGGAGAAACCCTCGTTGGCAATCACAGAGGTCAAACGTTTCTTGTAGTTGGTGACCAGGTTTGCACACATCTCAGGAGGGATTTTGGTCCACTCTTCTTTACAGATCTTCTCTAAATCCTTAAGATTTCTTGGCTGTCGTTTGGCAACTCGAACCTTCAGCTCCTCCATAAATGTTCTATAGGATGAAGGTCTGGAGACTGGCTAGGCCACCCCATGACCTTAATATACTTCTTCTTGACCCACTCATTTGTTGCCTTGGCGGTATGTTTTGGGTCATTGTCCTGCTGGAAGACCCATCCACGACCCATCTTTGGTGTTCTGGCTGAGGAAAGAAGGTTCTCATCCAAGATTTTACAATATATGGTCCTGTCCATTGGTCCCTCAATGCTGCAAAGTCAGCCTGTACCTTTAGCAGAGGAACAGCTCCAAAGCATAATGTTCGCACCTCCAGGCTTGTCTGTAGGGAGGGTGTTCTTAGGGTCATAGTCAGCATTTTTTGCTCTCCAAACTCGGCAAGTCGAGTTAATGCCAAAGAGCTCAATTTTGGTCTCCTCTGACCACAGAACTTTCTCCCAATCCTTCTCCGACTCATTTAGATGTTCATTGGCCAACCTCAGACATTCCTGTACATGTGTCTTCTTGAGGAGGGGGACCTTGCGGGGGCTGCAGGATTTTAATCCATGGTGGTGTATTGTGTTACCAATGGTTTGTTTGGTGACTGTGGTCCCAACTGCCTTGAGATCATTCACAAGCTCCTCCCGTGTAGTTCTGGGCTGATCCCTCACTTTTCTCATCATCATCATCCTCACCCCATGAGGTAAAATCCAGCATGGAGCTCCAGACCGAGGGCGATTGACGGTTATTTCGTATTTCTTCCATTTGCGAATAATCGCTCCAACAATTGTCTCCTTCTCACCAAGCTTCTTGCTGATGGTCTTGTAGCCCATTCCAGCCTTGTGCAGGTCTACAATATTGTCCCTGATGTCCTTTGACAGCTCTTTGGTCTCCTCCATGATGGTGAGGATTGAATGGAAGAAGGAGATTCTGTGGGCAGGTGTCTTTTATACACATAACGAGTTGTCGTTAGGAGAACCTTCTTACATTGACAGGACTAATCTGTGTACCACATGAGCACCTACTGTAGCCAGTCTGCGGGGGGTAGAATTATTGTTGGTTGGTAGGGGATCAAATCCTTATTTTACTCACTGAACTACAACTCCATTTATAACATTTGTATTGTGTGTTTTTTTCTGGATTTTTGGTTGATATTCTGTCTCTATCATATAAACTACACCTATGATAAATATGATAGACCCTTCATTTCTTTGTAAGTGGGCAAACCTACACAATCTGCAGGGGACCAAATCATTATTTTCCCCCACTGTAACTGAATGCAAGCTTTTGTGCCCGGAGTTCAGCTTTAAGTAATAATAATTTGATCTAATGAGCCCTTCTTTCACCAATCCTATACATACAGCGCAGTAGGCGTGTCTCATTGCTATATAGTGTACAAGCGTAGAGGGGAGACGTTTTATTGGCTTACTTTCCTGATACTCACAATGTACTTTATTTGGAGTCGTTTGTTTCCTCCGGGACATTTTATGACGAATGCTTCACATCCACGCTGTCCCTCTACACAGAGCAGCTCTGAAATGACAAAAAAAGGTGAATTCAACACAATTCCAAATCACTTTTTTTTTTTTTTATTTCGATAAAAATTTTATAAAAAGTTTAAAAATTAAAAAAAAAAAAAAAAAATTAAATAATAATAATAATAAAAAAAAAAAAATCCAAATCACTTTTTAATAACCACTTCAGCCCAAAGCCTATTCTGACATTTCTCTCCTACATCTAAAAATATGCATTTTTTTTTGTTTGCTAGAAAATTACTTAGAACCCCCAAAACGTTATATCATTTTTAAGCAGAGGCCCTATAGAATAAAATAATGGGTGTTGCAATTTTTTTGTCACACGGTATTTGTGCTGCTGGTTTTCAAACAGTGTATTTTCAAAAATACACTTTAATGAATTTTAATGTACAAAAACACAGTGTAATATCCAATTGTTTTGTGAAATATAAAAGATGATGTTGTACCGAGTAAATGGATGCCTAACATGTCACGTTTTAAAAAATTGCACATGGCGACAAACTATGGTACCTAAAAATCTCCATAGGCAACGTTTTAAAAAGTCTTTACAGGTTAGCAGTTTAGAGTTAGGCACGGTTCCCCCCTATGCGTTTTTTACTGCTTTATTTGCAGAAACGCAATACAGTTCATTTAACATGGTTTTCCTATGGGACACATTCGCATCTATGCTTTTTTTCAGCCGCTGGGTTTTTGAAAAGGGCCAAGGGTTTTTAATTTTAAATGCAAAATTGTGGGGTTTTTTAGGTTCAATGGAGAAGCTGCTGAAAGGCATGTAGTGCGTTTTTACCGCAATTCGCGTTTTTAATCTGCCGAAGAACGAATTGTGCAAAAAATAAATACAAAAAAATTAAAATAAAAACCGCAAAAAGCAAATTGCGGCAAAATCGTGTGTGCAAAAAACGCAAAATGCGCAGCAGAAACGACCAAAAGCAAACTGCATAGGCGTGAACCGAGCCTTACACAGGAAGTCTGGTGCTCTAGTATTGTTGCTCCAACGTTCGCGGCGATACCTCACATATATAGTGCGAATGCCGTTTACGTAGGCGTGCGAGACCGATGTGTGCATTCACCTTTGCATGCAAGCATGGTGGAATGGGGGCACTTTTTTTTTTTCACAGTTATTTTTATGATTCATTTTATTTTTACACTGTTATTGCCATCACAAGAAATGAACAACATCCCGTATGATAGCATGGGCAGTGACAGGTCCTCTTTATGGAGAGATCTGTGGTCTATTAGATCCCAGATCTCTCCTCAGGCCTCCAAAGCATCTGATCACACCAATATCGGTTTGATCTGATGCTTGTACAAGCCGGTAATGGCTTGTTTATATCCTGCCGAAAACCAGAAGTGACAAAATGCTTGTCACTTCCGGTCTCTTAGACCATAGAGATGATTGGGGAAATTCGGGTCCTCGGTCATCTCTATGGTCAGCCAGTGGAAACCTGTGGTTTCAGTCCTGGGCTCCTCGGTGGAATGTGAGGGCAGCAGGAGGAAGGGGGGACCCACCAATTGCAAAAGTGATCCAGGGGCCAATGAGCTCCTGGGATCACTTTTACATTGAAGCCAACCAGTGGCTGAAACCAAAGATAACGGGAGGAAGCCTGTAGCTGTAGGCATCTTCCTGGTATAACCACTTCAACTAGGCGACGTACGGGTACATCGTGGAGGCTGAAGTGGTTAAAGTTGACCTCCAGGCAAACATCTACATCAGTGTTTCTCAACCTTTTTTCAGTCAAGGCACCCTTTAAAAAAGTTATGGACAACCTGGAGGCATCCCATTCTAAAATGTAAAATAATGCAGCAACAGCCACACAAGTAGGACACCCAACGTTAGAGGTGATTTATTCTTCCAATGCAAATACACTTTTGCACACTGGTACTGACTAGTATTCCAATGTTTCTCTTCTCCCTCAGTTTTTCTCCTTCACTCAGCTGATGAAGAGTGGAAGGGGAGGGTCAAACAGGGATGCTATGCAGGCGACAGTCATCCTCCTCATCAACTGATGATGCCATTGGTCTTTAGGATGACAGCAGCTAGAAGGTTGTAATGGCGCGCAATGAAAACCCGAGACTTAGTGCAACTAAAAAGTCAGGCTTCATCCACATGCTGGCTTGTATACAATTTTTGGGCATTTTGCCAAGGCACCCCTGAAGAAACCTCAAGACACCCAGGTTGAAAAAGGCCGATCTACATACAGTGTCGTAATACAGACATTGGAGACGCATTACCTGCCAAAGGACTTGTCATTTCACCCTGCGGGTTACACAGACCTGCCATGCAGCAAAACCAGCCTGCTGACCTGACTTTTCTCTGCGGCAATACAGTTTGCTTACTACCCATTCCCCAGCCTGTGATTGGACAGTGGAGGAGCAGCAACAGACTGATGAGCCATCCCTCTGCTCATTTTGTCTTTTCCTCCTATCAGCACCTAGGGGTCTCTATCTATCTATCTATCTATCTTTACAAAATGCTAATGAAGTTAGTGGCAGCAGCCATATGAGGAGCCTTACCTAGGCTACTATTAGACATGGGGCTGTTATTATTGCAATTCTGAAAAGTAATCTGTGGTGGATCGTTTTTCAGAGGCACCAAGGAGACGCGATATGTCCCCTCCTCCCCTCCTGTTTCAATCCTCCGCATTGCAGCCCCATTCGCTCGATTGGGTTGCATTTAGCGGCGGTACTGCCAATAAAATGCCCCTGCCCGCCCGCCTGCTCACGGACGTCTCCGGTGGTATACAGTGAACTGCGCGTGCATGGGAGCGACATCACCCCCTGTCGGCCGATGAAGATGCCAGCTCCAGTGTGGGCCCGTTGGACAGGTAAGTACTCACCTTTTAGTTAAAGGGCCCTTAGCTCCCCATTCACATAGACTGCAGCTGTGACGTGGTGTGACTTCATCTGAAATCGCACGATTTCTAAGCTGCATCTCAGTGCGACTTGGAAGACATCTGTGCAGCTTCATGCACAAATGTCTATTCAAGTGCCACCAAAAAAAAAAAAAAATTGCTAAAAGTAATGCAGGAACTACTTTTCCAAATCGGTGTGGCACTGCAAAATCAGCTTCACATCGATTTAAACATGGCCGTTGCCAGCAATAGGGTGCGACTTGTCATGCGATTCGACCTGTCAATTCGCTCCAATGGGAACGGGGGCTTAGATGCACACAGAACTATACGCATCTAAAACGCAGCGCGTTTTTCTGGGCATTATATCATCTCGCGATTTTAGTAGCGCAACTGAACTGCCAATAAATGAACTGCCCGTGCCGCCACCTGATCAACCGGAACCAATCCGGTGCGGTCGCCTAACCGACGATGGACGCTGCAAGAACAAATCGGAAGCAGATCGTTGGCCGACAATACATCAGTACGATACAGACAGCGCAATTATTAATGATGCATCCAATAAATATCCTGCAGGCTGCAACAATAAAATAAAAAAAATTCTGTCTGCTGATGGTGATCCCATAGAATACCTGCTGTGCACCATTGCAGGGAGGGTATGGAGCATGCATGGTGCGGGGTTGCCCGGATCCCAGCCACCTCCTGCACCCTGCACCGCTCACCAGTCTGCTGCATTAGAATGGGGGAGGAGGGGGCTCCAGGAAGGACACATTACAATGGCCCTGCCGTGCACTGACAGGCGGCCCTGTGCCCGCACCTACCTACCTGCATGGTGTCCCGGTCACCCCGGAGCGGCCCGCCCCCCCTCCCCCGGTATCCCGGGTGTGTCCCGGCTCCCGGCGGCTGCTGGATTCTAGAGGGAGAGAGGCCCTCCGGTGACGTCAGCGTCACATGACCCGGCCGGGGGGTGAAGGAGGGGGAGAGCATTGTGTCTGTGGAAGAACTCCTCACACATACACACAGATATTATATGGTAGTCCTAATAAATCACCCAGTATGAACCCCAATGTGACAGGAAAGTCTATAACACCCCAAAAAATGAGGCTGTTAAAAAAAATTCACACTGAGGGCCCATTTACACATTGCGTTGCAGCAACATGCGCCAAGGCCTCGTTCACACGGGGCGTATCAGTGCGTACTGCGCGTGACGACCATCTTTACCCATGTGCGGGAAAACATGGCCCTCACAGGGGTACAAATTGATATGCCCTGTGTGAACGAGGGCCCGGTCACACTTGTGCGTTGCAGGCCCGCGCGAGCCAAGGCCTCATTTAGACGGGGCGTATGAATGCGTACCACGCATGGCGGCCATGTTTACCCAGGACACTCGTGCATCCATGTGTGGGAAAACATGGCCCTCACAGGGTTACGCATTGATATGCCCCGTGTGAACGAGGGCCCGATCACACTTGTGCGTTGCGGCCGCGTGCGAGCCAAGGCCTCATTTACACGGGGCGTATAAATGCGTACCGCGCATGGAGGCCATGTTTACCCAGGACACCTGTGCATCCATGTGTGTGAAAACATGGCCCTCACAGGGGTACGCATTGATATGCCCCGTGTGAACGAGGGCCCAGTCACACTTGTGCGTTGCAGCCACGTGCGAGCCATGGCTTAATTTACACGGGGCGTATGAATGTGTACCGCGCATGGCGGCCATGTTTACCCAGGACACCTGTGCCTCCGTGTGTGGGAAAACATGGCCCTCACAGGGGTACGCATTAATATGCCCCGCGTGAACGAGGGCCCGGTCACACTTGTGCGCTGCGGCCCCGTGCGAGCCTAGGCCTCATTTACACGGGGCGTATGAATGCGTACTGCGCATGGCGGCCATGTTTACCCAGAACACCTGTGCATCCATGTGTGGGAAAACATGGCCCTCACAGGGTATTCATTGATATGCCACGTGTGAACGAGGGCAAGGTCACACTTGTGCGTTGTGGCCGCGCGAGCTAGGGTTGCCACATCACCCCTTTAATCCAGGACACACATTAATTACACAAGTTCTGTGGCTAATTAAACTCACTTGATGCCTTATTTGCATTAAATCAGCCCCCGGACCTGTGTAATTAATATGTGTCCTGGATCAAAGGGATGATATGGCAACCCTAGCGCGAGCCAAGGCCTCATTTACACGGGGCGTATGAATGCGTAGCGCGCATGGCGGCCATGTTTACCCAGAACACCTGTGCATCCACTTGCGGTAAAAAAAGGCCCTCACAGGGGTACGCATTGATATAGTGCCCCGTGTGAACGAGGCCTGTAAACCCGTACTGATCCAGCGCACGCCATACAAACGCAAGTCAAAAACACAAATGGGGGCAATGATGACAGGGCCAAATCCAAAGCGTAATTAGCAGTCCTGAAATATCACTGTTGCTACTATCAGCTGGTTGGTGAATAAACGTTTTGACCTTAAATATCACACTGAGGGCCCGGTCAAACTTGTGCATTGCAGCAACATGCACCAAGGCCTCGTTCATGCGGGGCGTAGCAATGCATAAGCTGGTGACAGATTGTGCTGCAGCGCGTTCAGCGCGTTCAGGGAGGGACAAGAGGCCAGCCCCAGCATCATTCTCCCATATAGCGGGCGGGTTAAATATCACACTGGGGGTCTAGTCACACTTGCACGCTAAGGCCTAATTAACATGGGGTGTGAGGGCAGTGTTTACCCGCACAGGATTGTATAGGTGTTCTGTGCATCCCTGTGCAGACAGTCCCATACATGTCAATAGGGATGCAGCAGCTGCACTCACACTGCCTACATTCAGGGCCGTGCACCCACACGCATGTCATATTGGGAGCAGCGGCCATGTCCGTGCAGCCGATGCATCCAAATTAACATGAAAAGGACTGTACATCCCAGGGTGGATAAACACATCCCTCACAGGGGCAACATGTGATCAAGCACACTCCATACAGCCTCAGGCCAAAACATCAACTGATGCAATGGGGATGGCGCCATCAAGCAGAGAATTTCCCAAAAAGTCACTGTCGTTACTATCAGCTTGTTGCAAAGAAAATAGTTTGCCCTTAAAGGGTTAATGCACCTTTACCAAAATACTGCCTATATAGATAAGGGGTGTCTGTAGATAAAAAACAAACTGTGCAGCTCTGACTAAAGTTGAATAATGCCCTTGTTTTAGGTGTAGGCCATTTACATACCTCCTGAAGCCTGACTGGAAGACTCCCAGGGCGTTGTTAGGACAATGCTATATGAGGCCTAGTAATTACTGCTCACCTCCTCCATCACAGGAGTGCGCTCTCAAACATTGAGCTCAGAGCTGCTGCATCAGGAGAAAGAAAGAGTGTGAGATGGTCATGGACAGGAGGAAGGGAAGACGTGTAGGAACAGAGAACATGATCTTGGATGGAGGAAGACAGAGGAGGCAGAAGGCAGAGTATGAGATGGTCATGAACAGGAGGAAGGGAAGACACGTAGGAACAAAGAAGATGATCATGGATTCAGAGTAGGCAGAGGGCAGAGCATGAGATGGCCATGGACAGGAGGAAGGGAAGGAGTGTAGGAACAGAGAAGATGATTATGGATGGTGGAAGACAGAGGAGACAGAAGGCAGACCATGAGATGGTCATGAACAGCAGGAAGGGAAGGAGTGTAGGAACAGAGAAGATGATCTTGGATTTGGAGAAGAGAAAGGAGGCAAAGGGCAGGGCATGGACAGGGGGAAGGGAAGGAGTGTAGGAACAGAGAAGATGATCATTAATTTCAGAGTAGGCAGAGGGCAGAGCATGAGATGGCCATGGACAGGAGGAAGGGAAGGAGTGTAGGAACAGAGAAGATGATCATGGATGGTGGAAGACAGAGGAGGCTGGTGGCAGTGCATGAGCTGGTTATGGACAGAAGGAAGGGAAGGAGGGTGGGAGCAGAGAAGATGATCATGGATGGGGGGAAGAGAGAGGCGGCAATGCATGACGTGGTCATGGACAGGGGGAAGGGAAGGAGTGTAGGAACAGAGAAGATGATCATGGATGGGGGAAGAGAGAGGCGGCAGAGCATGAGGTGGTCATGGACAGGGGGAAGGAAAGGAGTGTAGAAACAGAGAAGATGATCATGGATGGGGGGAAGAGAGAGGCGGTAGAGCATGAGGTGGTCATGGACAGGGGGAAGGGAAGGAGTGTAGGAACAGAGAAGATGATCATGGATGGGGGAAGAGAGAGGCGGCAGAGCATGAGGTGGTCATGGACAGGGGGAAGGGAAGGAGTGTAGGAACAGAGAAGATGATCATGGATTCAGGTAAGAGAGAGAAGCTATTGGGATCTGATTATGGACAGGGAAGAGAGGAGGTGGGGGATCTGTTGTGGAAAGAGGACATGACCTGGTCATGGACCATTGGGATCAGCAGCTAAAGTCAGGCTCAGTATGGGAAATATCAAATTTCTTACAAATGAGCTCTGGGGGAAACATTTTTAGAATTTTCTATTTTTCAATATTCATTAGTGTTCTCCTGGGATAAGGCCAGTACGAAAGATATCTACTTAGCCATATTGGCACCCTCAACCTCTATGGTCATACATGTTGATGGTCCTTCTACCTAAAGATCTTATGGCCATCACATCTTCACACTGCCATCTCTGGTCAATGATCAGACATAATCACTATAGCCAGCGACTGTTTCCTTATTGTTCACATGACTACAGGGTGTAATTCAGTAGATATTATAGTCTATATACAATAAGCAGTGCTGTGTTCCGGAAGCAATGTGGACAACTTTCTATCTGCTGCTGGATATAAAGAGAGCTGAGCTGAGTGCTTCTCCACCATTCAGGAGAAGCCTTGTATTTTTATCAATAAACACAAAGCTTCCTCTGATTGGCCGAGGCAGAGAGGCAGGAGAATGATGTCTCTATTTCCACCTCAGCCAATCAGAGGCAGCTTTGTGTTCATTGATAAAAATACAAGGCTTCTCCTGATTGGTGATAAAGCACTAAGTCCAACTTTCTTCATATCCGGCAGCAGACAAAAAATTAGCAGTACTACTGCCAGAACATAATGCTGCTTGTATGTAGCTATTGCCGCTAGGATTTATTACATAGCGGCCATGTCATTATGCAATAAAAATAGATTGGGCCAAGCACACTATTTAAAGTGACATTAAAGATGGAGTTCTACTTAGAACCGAATCTAGAGTTGTTCTTTAACTTTTGAGAGAGAAGAGGATCAGAACCCCTGCCACGTTTTTATTGCTGTCTGTGTCCGCTGCTGGGGAAAATCACCCTCTCTTTTTCTTGTGGTGACCGCAGTCACTGGGAGAGAGTAATGGGAAGTCCAACATTTTAACTGTCAGAACAAGAGGTGAAGAGAAATCTCCAGATGACGACACCTGTTCTGGTGACAACTCTGTAAAAGAGTTTTTTTTCCCCCTAACTTTGGTGGGATTATCTCACTTCCTGTTGTGTCTCTGTGACAGAAAGTGAAGGGAAATCTCCCCTGTTGGGACACAGAAAAAAAAATCTGATAGAGGTTCTAACACTTCCTTACTATATCCAGTCTACAAATAAAGACTGGGCTTTAGAAAGACTGTAAAGCCTCATACACACGGTACGATTGTTGGCCAACCGAGCGTCTAATTTTTGTCAAAAGGGCGTGTGCCGGGAACTTGTTTTCCATACTAACGTTACACAATTGTTGTGCCAAAAACATAAACGTAGTGACGTACTACGAGGGATTTCAGCTCTTGAGCGCCACCCTTTGGGCCCCTTCTGCTAATTTCGTGTTTGGTGAGCACTGATTCCGAACATGCGTGTTTGTACTTTTGACTTTTGTGTGACGGATTTGTGTACTAACCATCCGAAAATCTGACGTCAAAACGTCCGCCGAAAATTTACTAGACTGTCATCCAACATTTGTTGGCCGAAAATTGGACAACAATTGTCAAAAGGAGCTTACTAACGGTAAGATTTTAGGACAACGGTCTGTCATCACACAATTCCCTGCCAACAATGGAACCGTGTGTACGAGGCTTAAAGCGGAGTTCCGCTTAAAAAAAAAAAATAAAAAAATAAAAGTCAGCAGCTACAAATACTGCAGCTGCTGACTTTTAATAATCAGACACTTACCTGTCCCAGGGTCCAGCGATGCCGGGGAACAAAGCATAGCTCCCAACTGTCCTTGATTTTGAGGGACTGTCCCTGATTTGGAACATTGTCCCTCTGTCCCTCTTTCCACCTCATCTGTCCCTCATTTTGGTCTGATCTATATAGTTGTATATAAAATGCACTTTTTATCTTTCAAAAAGTGTTTCCCGGCGCTAAACCTTTCATCCAATTATTAAATTGCTGCATTTGTACATTTTAAAAGCCAATATATAGGAATATAAGTGGTAAAAAAAAAGCCCTTGTGGATTTAACCTTTTTTTTTAGTTAATTTTCCTTTAAGGGGGTGTGGCAGGGGGGGCATGTCCTATGCCTACATACCTTTGTTAGTAGGTGTCCCTCATTCCTATCTCAAAATGTTGGGAGGTATTAATGAAGCCCCGATCTTCTCCTCCTCCTCTCTGAGGCGCCGGCATTGTCACTGTGGGTGCCCGGCTGTGGCTTCACAGCCGGGTACGCACTGCGCATGCGCGAGCCACGCGGCGCGCTGTGACTGGCCGGGCAATCATCTGGGAGCTGTGACGTGTCCCAGACGATTGCCGAGAGGGAGGGGGGGAGAGGTGAGCTGACTTCCGGCGCCCTGGGGAGGAAGTGGGAGCTGGGACCCTCTAAAAAGAGGGTTTCCGCTCCCCCCCCCAAATGTGGCATGTCTGGGGGTCACCTTCCCTTAAAGCGGAAGTTCCATTTTTGGGTGGAGCTCCACTTTAAGAGTAGGACAAGCCACATCCTGAGTACACCGGACCCTTCTTTCCTTCTTTGATGTCTGTGTTCAATTTAACTTCACAATCAGCTTTATTGATCTTTACTGACTACTTTGTATGAAATACATAAAATGAGCACATGGAACTCTCCATAGACCGGTAGCCATGACATTCCTGAACTTTTACACAATTCTTTTAAAAGACAAAGAAAAGCCCAGAAATAGAACATGACACTCCGCTTAATTATTACTTCCGCACATGTGACCACCTACGGGAGGTGAGCGGGCTGTCACATGACGTGACGTCACCCGCAGAAACACGCACTGCCCCACCTATCAGCGGCATGTGTGCCGTCAGATTAGGCGACCGTCGGAATTTGCACCGGAAGTGACGTTCCGTCGCCGCCATCTTGCTACACCCCGCACTCTTCCACACTAAGGATACACCGAGAAGGGGGCAAGCGGACATCTTGTAACACCCACTGGAGTTTTGCATCTCACAGTTATTTTTAACAGGAAACGGAGATTATAAGGTGAAATACAGTATTTGGAAATCCATCAGACTGTTTTCATGTTGAATTATAAAAGCAGCGGTGTTCTGTCACATTGGCAAACCTGTGAAATCAGCAGGTTTGCCGCTGCTTTTAAAAATCAACATCTAAACAGTTCGTCGGATTTTTATACACTGCATTTCACCTTATAAGCTCCGTTTCCTGTTAAAAATAACGGTGAAATGCAAAACTCTGGTGGGTGTAGCAAGATGCCCGCTTGCCCCCTTCTCGGTGTATCGTTACTGTGGAGCAGGTCCGGGGTGTAGCAAGATGGCGGCGATGGAACGTCTCTTCCGTTACAAAATCTGAAGGCGTCGCCTAATCTGACGGACCAGCTGCTGCTCCCTTCTCTGGTCCCGCCTCCCGCCCTGCACATGACTGTGGTGTCAGCGGAGGGGCGGGGCTCCGATACAGTCAGGGGGAGACAGACAGGTAGAAGGAGGAAGAGGCCGATTACCCGGGGAGAGGACATAGCCGGTCTGTATATAGAATATATGTGTATCAGTATATAGAGTAGTGTATATAGAATATATGTGTATCAGTATATAGAGGAGTGTATATAGAATATATTTGTATCAGTATATAGAGGAGTGTATATAGAATATATGTGTATCAGTATATAGAGGAGTGTATATAGAATATATGTGTATTAGTATATAGAGGAGTGTGTATAGAATATAGGTGTATCAGTATATATAGAGGAGTGTATATAATATATACTGTATGTGTGTGTGTGGTCTGTATATAGATAATATATACTGTGTGTGTGTATAAGGATATTTGTACTTAGCATTAGTATATGTATACATAGTGTGTATATGGATAATAATATATACTGTATATATGTGTGTCTACATCCTACACACACACACTTTGCACGAACCACCCATAAAATTATGACCACTGACAGGTAAAATTAATTATCTGGTTACAATTGCACCTGAAACTTCACAGGATAAATTAGGCAGCAAGTGAACATGTTGTTCCTGAAGTTGATGTGTTGAAAGCAGAAAAAAATGGGCAAGTGTCAGGCTGGGTTCACAACTATCTTCGCATGCGGCTCACATCAGGGGTCCGGTGCGTCCCCGTTCACCCTTTCAGGTCTGATTTTGGGCTGAATTCGGACCCGAAACTGACCAAAAGACGCACAGTGCTCCTGTGCAAATTTGCAACGGAGATATGTGAACCGGCTCCATAGGGAGCCGGTCACAATCTCCTACCATGCAAATTGGATGCGAGGAAACCCGCATCCAATTCGCATAGGTGTGAACCCAGCCTAAGGGTTTGAACAACTTTTGACAGGAAGCAGATTGTAGTAGCCGGACAACTGGGTCAGAGCAGTTCCAAAACTGCAGCTCTTGTAAGGGTGTTCCTGGTCTACAGGGGTCAGGACCAACCAAAAGTGGTCCAAGGAAAGAAATCCAGGGAACCAGCATCAGGGTCATGGGAAGGGAAGGCTCATTGATGGAGACGGGGAGGGGAAGGCTCATTGATGGAGACGGCGAGGGGAAGGCTCATTGATGGAGACGGCGAGGGGAAGGCTCATTGATGGAGACGGCGAGGGGAAGGCTCATTGATGGAGACGGCGAGGGGAAGGCTCATTGATGGAGACGGCGAGGGGAAGGCTCATTGATGGAGACGGCGAGGGGAAGGCTCATTGATGGAGACGGCGAGGGGAAGGCTCATTGATGGAGACGGCGAGGGGAAGGCTCATTGATGGAGACGGCGAGGGGAAGGCTCATTGATGGAGACGGCGAGGGGAAGGCTCATTGATGGAGACGGCGAGGGGAAGGCTCATTGATGGAGACGGCGAGGGGAAGGCTCATTGATGGAGACGGCGAGGGGAAGGCTCATTGATGGAGACGGCGAGGGGAAGGCTCATTGATGGAGACGGCGAGGGGAAGGCTCATTGATGGAGACGGCGAGGGGAAGGCTCATTGATGGAGACGGCGAGGGGAAGGCTCATTGATGGAGACGGCGAGGGGAAGGCTCATTGATGGAGACGGCGAGGGGAAGGCTCATTGATGGAGACGGCGAGGGGAAGGCTCATTGATGGAGACGGCGAGGGGAAGGCTCATTGATGGAGACGGCGAGGGGAAGGCTCATTGATGGAGACGGCGAGGGGAAGGCTCATTGATGGAGACGGCGAGGGGAAGGCTCATTGATGGAGACGGCGAGGGGAAGGCTCATTGATGGAGACGGCGAGGGGAAGGCTCATTGATGGAGACGGCGAGGGGAAGGCTCATTGATGGAGACGGCGAGGGGAAGGCTCATTGATGGAGGCGGGGAGCGGGAGGCTCATTGATGGAGGCGGGGAGCGGAAGGCTCATTGATGGGGGAGGGGAGCGGGAGGCTCATTGATGGAGGTGGGGAGCGGGAGGCTCATTGATGGGGGAGGGGAAGGCTCATTGATGGAGGCAGGGAGCGGGAGGCTCATTGATGGAGGCAGGGAGCGGGAGGCTCATTGATGGTGGCGGGGAGCGGGAGGCTCATTGATGGAGGCGGGGAGCGGGAGGCTCATTGATGGAGGCGGGGAGCGGGAGGCTCATTGATGGAGGCGGGAGGCTCATTGATGGGGGAGGGGAGCGGGAGGCTCATTGATGGAGGCGGGGAGCGGGAGGCTCATTGATGGAGGCGGGGATCGGGAGGCTCATTGATGGAGGCGGGGAGCGGGAGGCTCATTGATGGGGGAGGGGAAGGCTCATTGATGGAGGCGGGGAGGAAAGGCTCATTGATGGAGGCGGGGAGCGGGAGGCTCATTGATGGGGAGGGGAAGGCTCATTGATGGAGGCGGGGAGGGGAAGGCTCATTGATGGAGGCGGGGAGCGGGAGGCTCATTGATGGAGGCAGGGAGCGGGAGGCTCATTGATGGAGGCGGGAGGCTCATTGATGGGGGAGGGGAGCGGGAGGCTCATTGATGGAGGCGGGGAGCGGGAGGCTCATTGATGGAGGCGGGGATCGGGAGGCTCATTGATGGAGGCGGGGATCGGGAGGCTCATTGATGGAGGCGGGGAGCGGGAGGCTCATTGATGGGGGAGGGGAAGGCTCATTGATGGAGGCGGGGAGGAAAGGCTCAATGATGGAGGCGGGGAGCGGGAGGCTCATTGATGGGGAGGGGAAGGCTCATTGATGGAGGCGGGGAGCGGGAGGCTCATTGATGGAGGCGGGGAGGGGAAGGCTCATTGATGGAGACGGCGAGGGGAAGGCTCATTGATGGAGACGGCGAGGGGAAGGCTCATTGATGGAGACGGCGAGGGGAAGGCTCATTGATGGAGACGGCGAGGGGAAGGCTCATTGATGGAGACGGCGAGGGGAAGGCTCATTGATGGAGGCGGGGAGCGGGAGGCTCATTGATGGAGGCGGGGAGCGGAAGGCTCATTGATGGGGGAGGGGAGCGGGAGGCTCATTGATGGAGGTGGGGAGCGGGAGGCTCATTGATGGGGGAGGGGAAGGCTCATTGATGGAGGCAGGGAGCGGGAGGCTCATTGATGGAGGCAGGGAGCGGGAGGCTCATTGATGGTGGCGGGGAGCGGGAGGCTCATTGATGGAGGCGGGGAGCGGGAGGCTCATTGATGGAGGCGGGGAGCGGGAGGCTCATTGATGGAGGCGGGAGGCTCATTGATGGGGAGGGGAGCGGGAGGCTCATTGATGGAGGCGGGGAGCGGGAGGCTCATTGATGGAGGCGGGGATCGGGAGGCTCATTGATGGAGGCGGGGAGCGGGAGGCTCATTGATGGGGGAGGGGAAGGCTCATTGATGGAGGCGGGGAGGAAAGGCTCATTGATGGAGGCGGGGAGCGGGAGGCTCATTGATGGGGAGGGGAAGGCTCATTGATGGAGGCGGGGAGGGGAAGGCTCATTGATGGAGGCGGGGAGCGGGAGGCTCATTGATGGAGGCGGGGAGCGGGAGGCTCATTGATGGAGGCGGGAGGCTCATTGATGGGGGAGGGGAGCGGGAGGCTCATTGATGGAGGCGGGGAGCGGGAGGCTCATTGATGGAGGCGGGGATCGGGAGGCTCATTGATGGAGGCGGGGATCGGGAGGCTCATTGATGGAGGCGGGGAGCGGGAGGCTCATTGATGGGGGAGGGGAAGGCTCATTGATGGAGGCGGGGAGGAAAGGCTCAATGATGGAGGCGGGGAGCGGGAGGCTCATTGATGGGGAGGGGAAGGCTCATTGATGGAGGCGGGGAGCGGGAGGCTCATTGATGGAGGCGGGGAGCGGGAGGCTCATTGATGGAGGCGGGAGGCTCATTGATGGGGGAGGGGAGCGGGAGGCTCATTGATGGAGGCGGGGAGCGGGAGGCTCATTGATGGAGGCGGGGATCGGGAGGCTCATTGATGGAGGCGGGGAGCGGGAGGCTCATTGATGGGGGAGGGGAAGGCTCATTGATGGAGGCGGGGAGGAAAGGCTCATTGATGGAGGCGGGGAGCGGGAGGCTCATTGATGGGGAGGGGAAGGCTCATTGATGGAGGCGGGGAGGGGAAGGCTCATTGATGGAGGCGGGGAGCGGGAGGCTCATTGATGGAGGCGGGGAGCGGGAGGCTCATTGATGGAGGCGGGAGGCTCATTGATGGGGGAGGGGAGCGGGAGGCTCATTGATGGAGGCGGGGAGCGGGAGGCTCATTGATGGAGGCGGGGATCGGGAGGCTCATTGATGGAGGCGGGGATCGGGAGGCTCATTGATGGAGGCGGGGAGCGGGAGGCTCATTGATGGGGGAGGGGAAGGCTCATTGATGGAGGCGGGGAGGAAAGGCTCATTGATGGAGGCGGGGAGCGGGAGGCTCATTGATGGGGAGGGGAAGGCTCATTGATGGAGGCGGGGAGCGGGAGGCTCATTGATGGAGGCGGGGAGCGGGAGGCTCATTGATGGAGGCGGGGAGCGGGAGGCTCATTGATGGAGGCGGGAGGCTCATTGATGGGGGAGGGGAGCGGGAGGCTCATTGATGGAGGCGGGGAGCGGGAGGCTCATTGATGGAGGCGGGGATCGGGAGGCTCATTGATGGAGGCGGGGAGCGGGAGGCTCATTGATGGGGGAGGGGAAGGCTCATTGATGGAGGCGGGGAGGAAAGGCTCATTGATGGAGGCGGGGAGCGGGAGGCTCATTGATGGGGAGGGGAAGGCTCATTGATGGAGGCGGGGAGGGGAAGGCTCATTGATGGAGGCGGGGAGCGGGAGGCTCATTGATGGAGGCGGGGAGGGGAAGGCTCATTGATGGAGGCGGGGAGGGGAAGGCTCATTGATGGAGGCGGGGAGCGGGAGGCTCATTGATGGAGGCGGGGAGCGGGAGGCTCATTGATGGAGGTGGGGAGGGGAAGACTCATTGATGGAGGCGGGGAGCGGGAGGCTCATTGATGGAGGCGGGGAGCGGGAGGCTCATTGATGGAGGCGGGGAGCGGGAGGCTCATTGATGGGGGAGGGGAAGGCTCATTGATGGAGGCGGGGAGGAAAGGCTCATTGATGGAGGCGGGGAGCGGGAGGCTCATTGATGGGGAGGGGAAGGCTCATTGATGGAGGCGGGGAGGGGAAGGCTCATTGATGGAGGCGGGGAGGGGAAGGCTCATTGATGGAGGCGGGGAGCGGGAGGCTCATTGATGGAGGCGGGGAGGGGAAGGCTCATTGATGGAGGCGGGGAGGGGAAGGCTCATTGATGGAGGCGGGGAGGGGAAGGCTCATTGATGGAGGCGGGGAGGGGAAGGCTCATTGATGGAGGCGGGGAGCGGGAGGCTCATTGATGGAGGCAGGGAGGGGAAGGCTCATTGATGGAGGCGGGGAGGGGAAGGCTCATTGATGGAGGCGGGAAGCGGGAGGCTCATTGATGGAGGCGGGGAGCGGGAGGCTCATTGATGGAGGTGGGGAGGGGAAGACTCATTGATGGAGGTGGGGAGGGGAAGACTCATTGATGGAGGCGGGGAGCGGGAGGCTCATTGATGGAGGCGGGGAGCGGGAGGCTCATTGATGGAGGCGGGGAGCGGGAGGCTCATTGATGGGGGAGGGGAAGGCTCATTGATGGGGGAGGAAAGGCTCATTGATGGAGGCGGGGAGCGGGAGGCTCATTGATGGGGAGGGGAAGGCTCATTGATGGAGGCGGGGATCGGGAGGCTCATTGATGGAGGCGGGGATCGGGAGGCTCATTGATGGAGGCGGGCATCGGGAGGCTCATTGATGGAGGCGGGGATCGGGAGGCTCATTGATGGAGGCAGGGAGGGAAAGCTCGTTGATGAAGGCGGGGAGGCTCGTTGGTGGGGACAGGAAGGCTTGTTTCCTCAATGGTGGGGACGGGGGGGAGGGAAGGCTCGTTGGTGGGGACGGGGGGAGGGGAGGGTGGGGTTGGTGGCCTGTGTAGTCCGATCCAATAGAAGAGCTACTGGATCACAAATTGCTTAAAAAGTGAAAGTGGAACTAAACCCTCCTGTCTTTTTCAACAAAGGAAACCTTGTCTCTGCCATTCATGTGGATGTTACTTAACACGTACCATCTACCTAAACATTGTTGGTGACCAAGTCCACCCCTTCATGGAGATGGCATTCCCTGGACAGCAGTGGCCTCTTTCAGCAAGATAATGTGCCCTGCCACGCTGCAAAAATGATTTGAGGAACACAATGAGTTTGAGGTGTTGACTTGGCTTCCAAATTCTCCAGATCTCAACCCACTAAGCATCTGTGGGAGGTGCTGGAAAAACAGGTCCGATCCATGGAGGAGGCTCTTTCCTAATTTTTGGAGACAGAACTGTCTGATGTGCAAACCATAAAATTCAGACATGTACTGGAACATGGCAGCTGGTGAAAGGCGCCTGAGTCTAGCTGCTATGGGGAAGTGCTCAGTCTCTGTTCCAAAACCAAGGAAAAAACAATGTAATATATTGCAGCTCCTGAAAGTCAAGCAAAAGACTTCCCTTGTAGTGGGGCTGCACTTGTTTAGTCTATAGGAGCATAAACAGTTTTACTTACCAATCCATGGCTCTCCTGGCAGACGGTGCTCCTCAGTGTTCAGGTAGTGGACCGTCTTTCGCGCCTCATGTCTAATGTAGGCCTATGGTTCCTGCATCAACCCTTTTGTAATGCACACGCATGGTAAGAGGTTGTTTCGCTCCTGAAGAAGCGATGGCTCCATTTTTGATCTGCTGAGAGTTATGTGACTCCTCTAGGCAGCCCCTTCACCCCTGATGCTGGACCATCTCACAGATGTGCAGAAATGGCCAATCGAAAAATGTAATTGTGTTCTAAGGCTGAGCCATCTTACCCCACTGCTGTAGGCCCAGTCCTGGGAATATCTCCTGGTTTATGTGACTGTAGGGCAAGCAGGTCCTTTACTCGAAGAAATGACACCTCCATGTCATGAATAATGTAGAGGATACCTGTGTGTAGTGTTTCTGTTCTCTAGTTAGGCTCTCTATGGCCAGAAATAAGGGTGCCCATATTGCAGTATCTGTGGAGTTATCTCACTGGCTTGGTTCCCTGTGGTCACAATGGACGTGCAATTTAATTTTATTTGTATATATATCATGGACTAGTAATGATAAAGCTGGAAGAGGGTCTATGGATGGAGGAATAGAAATGGTAATGATGGAAGTTGGTCTATGGATGGCTGAGTAGAAATGGATAATGGATGTGGGTCTATGGATGGTGGAGTAGAAATAAGGATGGAAGTGGGTTGTGGATGGTGGGATAGAAATGGTGATGATGGAAGTGGGTCTATGGATAGTGAAATAGAAATGATAGAGATGTAAGTGGTTCTATGTGTGGTGGGATAGAAATGATAATGATGGAAGTGGGTCTATGGATGTTGGGATAGAGATGATAAAGATGGAAGTGGGTCAATGGTTTATGGGATAGAAATGGTAACGATGGAAGTGGGTCTATATGGATGATAAACATGATAAAGGTGGAAGTGGGTCTATGGATGGTGGAATAAAGATGGAAGTGGGTCTATGGATGGTGGGGTAGAGCTGGAAGTGGGTTTATGGATGGTGGAATAAAAATGATAGAGATGGAAGAGGGTCTATGGATGGTGGAATAATAAATGGTAATGATGAAAGGGGGTCTATGGATAGTGGGTTAGAGATGGAAGGGGGTCTATGGATTAGAGCTGCACGATTCTGGCCAAAATGAGAATCACAATTTTTTCGCTTAGAATAAAAAGATCACAATTCTTGCGACGTAATTTTTTTTTTAGGAGAGCGATTGATTGAGAGAGATTAATTCAGAGAGATCGATTAATTGAGCATTTACTGATTCTAAAAAAAAAAAAGTATAGCAGCTCGCATTTCGTCAGTGCTGCAGTCACGCTTGTGCTGGTGCGCTGTCCCCAAGACCTCTGTGAAGAAGAAACATACTTACCCGACCAATCACATTCTTCTTTGCTGAGTGACGTCAGGCGTTTCACGCTCCCAACTGCTTCCCCTCTGCTCCGAAACAGGGAAACGGGCAGCATCCTGGGGACACCATCGATCGGCGCGCGCTTTTCAGCCCACATTCTTACAACAAATTGCTTGATGGTCAGAATCTCTCAAATCCGGAGTTGCGATCGCGGCGGGTGGAGAATCACGATAACCAATAATCATGCAGCTCTACTATGCATGGTGGGATAGAGATGGAAGTGGGTCTATGGATGGTGGAATAGAAATGTGAGCAGCCTAGCTGGAGCAAGTGAACCCGAGTGTGTTTTTTTTTGTTTTTTTGTTTTCTTCCTTAATTACTCCGAAGTCCCGGCGCCACTGATTGATGAACAATAAAGATACCTCAACAATTGTATTGATAATTCAAGCAACTAATGTGCTGTTTACTTACAATGTAGTAGCAGCCAAATATGCCCAACGCACCAGTCACTTTTTCCTCTGTTGCTATGAAAGGCACCTACTTTTCCTTTCCTTCACATTTTAAAGAATAGTCCAGTTAGTACTGTAATGAAACTTTTATTATCACTATTATATTATTATACAGGGTTATTATATAGCGCCAACAGTTTACGCAGCACTTTACAATGTAGGGGGGGGGGCAGTATAATTACTATACAGTTCAATATAGAAGGAATAGGAGGGCCCTGCTCATGGAACTTCTGATCTAAAGGGAGGGCGAGGTGGTACAAAAGGTAATAGCTGTGGGAGATGATCTGATGGGGGTGGCCCGGGTACGGTTCTTGAGTGGAGGTGGGGTAGGCTTCCCTGAATGAGTGAGTTTTCAAGGATCGCTTAAAGGCGGACAGGGTAGGGACTGACTGGACATAATGGGGCAGGGAGTTCCAGAGTATGGGAGAGGCTCTGGAGAAGTCCTGGAGGCGAGTGTGGCAAGGGAGCTAGAGAGGTCCTGGGAGGAGCGGGGAGGACCATTTGGGTGATATCTGCAGATGAGGTTGGTGATGTAGCTGGGGGCGATGTTGTCGATGGCCTCGTATGTTGTGGTTAGTATTTCGAATTTTATACGATGGGGTAGGGGAAGCCAGTGAAGAGATTGGCAGAGCGGGGGGCAGCAGTCACAAATCTGTTAGTAAGGTGTATTAGACTAGCAGCATTCATAATAGACTGAAGGTGGGTTAGTCTGTGTTAAAGGTATGCTGGTGAGGAGGGAGTTGAAGTTGTCAAGGTGTGAGATAGCCAAGGGGTGAATAAGTTGTTTTGTGGTGTCGTTAGTCAGGAAGAGGCAGATTCTGAAAATGTTGAGGAGGTTAAAGCGGCAAGAGGTAGCTAGTGATTGGATGTGGGTGATGTAGTAGAGGTCAGAGTCAAGGATTACACCGAGCACCCTGGCATGTGTGGAGGGACCAATGGTTGTGCTGTAGATCTCAATGGTAAAGTCCTTGATGGGGGAGGGGGGGGGGGATCAGAGAGGAGGAAATATTACAAGCTCAGTTTTAGAAAGATTGAGTGTGAGGAAGTGGTGTGACATCCATACTGATATGTCAGACAGTATGTTTTGTGATACGTGAGGGGGGTGAGTTGAGAAGTCGAGAGATAGATCTGGGTGTTGTTAGCATAGAGGTGGTATTGGAAGCCATGGGAGGTTATCAGCTGCCCCAGGGAAGAGGCATAGGTAGGGCCAATAATTTGGAGCCTTGGGGTACCGCAACAGAGGAAGAATAGCGGAGGAGATGGTGTTGTATGTGACACCGAATAGTGCGTTGAGATAGGTAGGAGGAGGCCAACAGAGTGGAGTTTGGTGAGGAGTGGGTGGGCAACGGTGTTGAAGGCAGCAGAAAGGTCCAAGAGTATGAGTATGGAGTAGTGTCAGTTGATTTTAGCAGTTAGTAGGTTGTTGGTGAGTTTTAGTATGGAAGTTCCAGTGGAATGTTGTTGGGGGAGGCCGGATTGTAGGGGATTGAGAAGGTTGTTGCCAGTGAGGTAGGAGCTCATACGGTTGTGGACAAGGCGTTCAAGAAGCTTAGAGGCAAGCAGGAGCAGGAAGGGAAATGGGTCCTAAGTTATTCAAACGGATGGGGTCCAGTGAGGATTTTTTGAGTACGGGGGCAACCAGTACATGTTTGAGCGGGGAGGGAAAGGTGCCTGTAGAGAGAGAGAGAGAGAGAGAGGGGGGTTTGAAGATGTGGGTTAGAGGGTTTAGGATCGAGCTGGAAGGTGGTTGCAGTAATTGTGAGGGGGACAGGCTCCAGGGTACAGGTGGTGAGGTGGCCCGTGGAAAGGAGTTTGGCAGCTTCCTCAGTGGTAAAACTTTTCTGGTCATTTCTTATTAGCAATGCTGCATGTCTGATTTCATGGTGATATATCAGTATATTATACAAACTCCCTGGCCATGTTGTCCTGGTAGGCGAGTTGTGTGGTTGCTGTAATGGATTTATGGGTGGACCAAGATTCAAAGGTTAGCTTGGATGCTATCAGCATTTGTCATTCTTTTCTTTATCTAAACCTATGTCCAGTTCCTTATGCAGTGTGTGTGTGTTTGTGTCTATCTATATATGTATGTATACTACCAAAAGTATTGGGACGCCTGCCTTTACACGCACGTTCACTTTTTATAGCGTCCCAGTCTTAACATCCTAATGCTTTTCACAATATAGTGTGTGTGTTTGTATATATATTTTATTATGATTTCATTTAGATTTCATGATCTTTTCACAATTTATCTTCACCTCTCTTGGCAGTGATCGGACATCATGTTGGGTTCCGGGTTCAAAGCCGAGCGGCTTCGCGTGAATCTGCGACTTGTGATAAACCGGCTGAAGCTCCTGGAGAAGAAGAAGAGTGAGTTTTTCTTGTACCATTGGTCCTTTTTACATGCCAGAATCCAATAACTCTGAAGAGCCCGGAATAGATGAGGGGTTGCTTGCTACTTTTTTTTTTTCTTTTTTTTTTTAAAGAGACTATTGGGTCCATTGTACCATACTGAGGTTAACGCTTTGTAAGCTTGTTTGTGATAGGTTGCTACAGACTGCTTCTTTGTTGCCACCAACAACCTGCTTTCTTGTACAGGATGATCTCACTGATTCTAATAGTAATAGTGTATGCTAGGAGCCTCCTCCTTGGCTGTGAATGGTCATATATAGTTTAGTGTAGTAGCTCTTGCCAGAAATTTTCATAAACAAGAATATAGCAGAAGTTCTCAGATGTGTTTTTTTTTTTTTTTTTTTTCCTTATGCACCCCGGACATTTTGCTATCTCTCCTAGACGCCTTTCCTCTAGCCAGCAGTGTTTTTTGGGCCGAAAAAAACGCTTGATGCCTGTAAACGTGTGTTAATTAATTTCATTGGCCATAATAATTATTCTGGCCATTGAAATTAAACGAGAAGTCCAGCCTGAGCTTTTTAGGCTGGGTTTTTCCTATGGGTCACAGGAGTGCAATTCGTTTTCCCCTCCTGTGACCCATTTTTGGCGGAGAGCGGTCTGAAGCCTGCTGTGGTCACCAGTATCAGTCCAAGGTAGCGCGTCATCCCGACAATGGAAGTCTGGATCCGCCAACTGCATGGACTGATGGCAGTCTCTGCGTCCCAGCGAGCCGTTGAGTTGCCCCCGCCCCTCCACAGCTCAGCGCTCCAATGAGCGTGGAGGAGCAGAGCAGGAGAGAGAGATGCTGATTGACAGGCAGCATCTCTCCGCTCGGGAAGGATAGAGAACGGCGATGTTCGGTGGCTGTGGGACCAATGCTGGGTAAATATGAATCTTAAAAAAACAAAAAACCTCATACTTCTCTTTTAACAGCAAAGGCACCTAGCGCTAGGGCACGTTTTTAGAGGCGTTTACGAAACAAAAGGATGGGTGTTTGGGTACAGCCCTGATTTTTTTTTTTTTTTTTTTTCTGTGTCCCCGCAGCTGAGCTGGCACAGAAAGCGAGGAAGGAGATCGCTGATTATTTGTCCACTGGAAAGGATGAAAGAGCGAGGATCCGGGTGGAGCACATCATCCGAGAAGATTACTTGGTGGAAGCCATGGAGATCCTGGAGTTGTACTGTGACCTGCTGCTGGCCCGATTTGGGTTAATCCAGTCCATGAAGTAAGACTCTACATTCTCACACATTAAAGCATTGATGGGGTTCAATGTTTCTTATTCCGTCTCCTTCCATTGTAGAGAGCTGGACCCTGGCCTGTCTGAAGCGGTCTCCACCCTCATCTGGGCGGCTCCACGACTTCAAACAGAGGTTTCTGAGCTCAAGACAGTGAGTTAAAGGAGTTGTCTACTTTGCTAGAATAGATTCTGTTCCCATCACCTCTCAAACTTTGATGGTTATCATAATGACATCATGAAAAACACTTGTTTTAGGAGAATGAATAAGCAGCTTGTGGCACTTTAGTTTGTTTTGGCCATAAGATAACCAAAGATACAGTAGAAAAGCCTGTCCCCCCCCCCCCCCCCCCACTGCTATGTGTGTGACAACAGTGGTCTCCTTGCGGTGGTCTGACACCACAGTCACATGAGTTGCATCTCTCCTTACAGCAGAGCTCACACTCCTGGCTGGTTAGGGAGCTCTATCTCTGACTCAGCAGGGGGTCTATGGTTCCGATGCAGAGGCACCACTGCTTACACACATAGCAAAACTAAATTTTCCACTTCCCTTAGCACAGTGGTCTCCAAACCTGCAGCCTGTGGGCCGAATGCTGCCCTTTGCTTGCCTTTATCCGGCCCTCGGGGCGCCGTTCCTTGCACATTGGCGCCGTTCCTTGCGCGCTGCGCTTCCCCCCCCTCCCCTCTAGTACTAATGATGGGGTACTATTCCCCCCCCCTCCCCTCCCCTCTAGTACTAATGATGGGGTACTATTTCTGCTAGTACACCATATAGGCACCACTTCCTTTTTTTTTTTTTTCTCCCCCTGACGCTGGTGTCTTTTCTACTTTTATTGGCCACTCCGGCCCCCCTAAATTCTGAAGGACAGTAAACTGGCCCATTTTGTTCAGAAACTTTGGAGACCCCTGCCTTGGAACATTCCAGAACGTAGGAAATGACTAATGGGGATTGGGTTTCCTTCTCTAACAAGTGATATTCCCTTCTTCTTCTTCTTCTTCCTGCAGGTTGCTGATCAGCTATGCGCCAAGTACAGTAAAGAGTACGGCAAACTGTGCAGGACAAACCAGATTGGAACAGTCAACGATCGGGTATGGCGGGAAGCGCTTATGCATTTATTGTCTCATTTCATGATAAACACAGACCTCCCAGAAGTTGGAAGATAAATGGTGACCTGTTCTTTCCCCTTAGCTGATGCACAAGCTGAGTGTGGAGTCCCCACCTAAAATCCTGGTGGAGAGATACCTGATCGAGATCGCCAAGAATTACAATGTTCCGTATGAGCCGGATTCTGTCGTGATGGTAGGTGAAGATCCTGCTACTGTTAAAGCGATAGTAAATCGCTACGTGTTTTTTTTTTTTTTTTTTCCTGACCTGAAAGGTGATGTCATAATGTGCTAGTGTGCATGGCATACTAGCACATTATGTGAAACTTGTCTGAACACGAAGCCTTTCAGCAATGCACTATCACCGCTGGAGGCCACTTCCATCTTCACCCTTTTTCCTTCCGGGTCTGCGGGCTCCAGCTGTGTGACTGGCTGGAGCTGTGATGATGTCACTCCACGCCGCGTGACTGCCGCCGTATATGGCACAGGCCAGGTGGCCATTCCTTCAGAGAGCATGTCTCGATGGTGCATTTGCAGTAAATATCTCCTAAACAGTGCAGGTTTAGGAGATATTTACAGTACCTTATAGGTAAGGCTCAGAGATGGGAGTTTACTCCTCACTTTAATCTCATCTTTTACTCCAGCTAAACCATCTAAAAAGCTGAACACAGAAGGTTGTTTTTTTTTGTTTTTTTACCTTAAAAGGGTTGTAAACCCTCGTTTTTTCACCTTAATGCATCCTATGTTTCCTGTTTGCGCAGCGGAGCCAACCTGCTGTAGTATTTCTGCGGCGGCTGGTCAGCAAGCGGATAATCTCAGAAATCGCCCAAATGGCCCTGATCAAAAGTTTCCATCCCCCCGGAATGATTGGCCTTGGTGCAGACACAGAAGGTGACGCACACAGGTTACAACCTGTGTGCATCACCCATGCGATCCGATTCTGGTGCGTACAAAAAAAGGGTCCTTGGTCCCAATGTGGTGCAAACTCAGCCATACAGTTTGTATGGCTGAATTTGCATCGAACAGACCTCGCAGGTGATCTGCACAGCAATGTGGTGCGAATCACATGCGATGTCTGGCAACGCACCAGTGTGAACCGGCCCTTTCGTGGAATCGCCGATACTGAGCCATGGGGAGCAGAATAGAACTGTCAAAAGACCTGCGTAACAAGGTAAATGGTACTTTATTAAAGATGGAAAGAGATCTAAAAGGATCTCAATATGCAAGTCAAGGGTCATTTTAATTTGTTTGCTTGTTGCCATTATTTGTTTTAGGATTGCACCATTCTGTTATGACCTTCAGTCACAGAATATGAATCCCAAAAGAAATAAAAGAAATCTGTTTTGTCTGCTCATTACTGGTTACATTTGCCTAACATGATGGCTGAGACAGATCACTGAGTACTTTATAAAACATGATTGTGAATCTTGATAATTACTCGTTCACACAGCATAGCTTCTCATTCTAAACTACCTCCGCCATGCTGTTCTCTGCCTAGGAATATTCGACCTTCCTTCCATATAGAACCAGTCAGTTTGTGTCATGTGACTTGGTGTTGTTTTCTTTTCCTTTTTTATGCTTGAAGGCCGAGGTTCCCACTGGCATAGAGGCAGACCTTATAGATGTCGAATTTTCAGATGAAAAAAAGCGAGGAGGAGGAGGAGGAGGTGGCGGCGGCGGTGGAGGTTTTGCAGCGCCATTGCCAACAATGGGTGCCATGCAGATGCCCACTCCCACGATTCCTTTTTCCTACCCTCCACCTGCTGGTCCGGTATGTGTATTTTGTTTTTTATATTATTTTATTTGAAAAAAAAAAAAAGGGTATGCAATATATTGTATTTACTGCAGGAACAAAAATGATATACAGAATAGATTGACACAAAGACAATGGTTACATTGCAAAAAAACAAAATACATCGCAGTGTCTTCTATTCATTACATGGAAACCTCTGGTAGTATGCTTAGTACTATCTCCGAATATTCATTAGGATGGCTCTCAAAGTAACCCCAGAGAAATACTAGAGAATAAGAAGGGAACAGGGGAAGATTAGGGGATTATAGTCAAAGTAGAGGGGGAAAGGTGTGTTGGAATAGAGGAGGGTTAGGAGGAGGTTATAGTCAACCAAGAGCCCCCTTAGGTCTGAAAGACCGTAAACTGGCCCTTGTTTAGAAAGTTTGGAGACTCCTGGTATATAGCATCAATTACATACAGTATACAGTGCTGTGTTCCGGCAGCAAGATGGGTCTTCCCATCCTGTGGGGGCGCTGTATATACTGTACATAGTATCATTTACATACAGTATACAGTGCTGTGTTCCTGCAGCGGGATGCGTCTTCCCGTCCTGCGGGGGCGCTGTATATAGCATCAATAACATACAGTATACAGTGCTGTGTTCCTGCAGCGGGATGCGTCTTCCCGTCCTGCGGGGGCGCTGTATATAGCATCAATAACATACAGTATACAGTGCTGTGTTCCTGCAGCGGGATGCGTCTTCCCGTCCTGCGGGGGCGCTGTATAAACTGTATATAGCATCAATAACATACAGTATACAGTGCTGTGTTCCGGCAGCAAGATGGGTCTTCCCATCCTGTGGGGGCGCTGTATATACTGTACATAGTATCATTTACATACAGTGCTGTGTTCCTGCAGTGGGATGCGTCTGCCCGTACTGCGGGGGCGCTGTATAAACTGTATATAGCATCAATTACATACAGTATACAGCGCTGTGTTCCGGTAGCGGGATGGTATTCCCGTCGTCCTCCCGCTACAAAATCAAGTTGGGTTGAGCACTACTCCAGTCTTTCACAGGAAGCCTTGTATTTCATCAATGAATACAGGGCATCCTCTGATTGGCTGAGATGGAGAGGTGGGTGTATGATGTCATGATCTCCACCTCAGCCAATCAGAGGAAGCCATGTATTAAACTCGAACAATAAGAGGGATTTCAGACGATACTAAGCTAAGCAGGGCAATAACTTCTCCGCAGGATGTGGAAACCTTGCAAAAAGATCGGAACAAATGAATGGGGTGGGGCAACTACATGGCAAATGAGGTTCAATGTAGAAAAATGTAAAATAATGCATTTGGGTGGCAAAAATATGAATGCAATCTATACACTGGGGGGAGAACCTCTGGGGGAATCTAGGATGGAAAAGGACCTGGGGGTCCTAGTAGATGATAGGCTCAGCAATGCCAAGCTGCTGCTAACAAAGCAACCAGAATATTGGCATTAAAAAGGGGGATCAACTCCAGAGATAAAACGATAATTCTCCCGCTCTACAAGACTCTGGTCTGGCTGCACCTGGAGTATGCTGTCCAGTTCTGGGCTCCAGTCCTCAGGAAGGATGTACTGGAAATGGAGCGAGTACAAAGAAGGGCAACAAAGCTAATAAAGGGTCTGGAGGATCTTAGTTATGAGGAAAGGTTGCGAGCACTGAACTTATTCTCTCTGGAGAAGAGACGCTTGAGAGGGGATATGATTTCAATATACAAATACCGTGCTGGTGACCCCACAATATACAAATACCGTGCTGGTGACCCCACAATATACAAATACCGTACTGGTGACCCCACAATAGGGAGAAAACTTTTTTGCAAAAGAGAGTTTAACAAGACACGCGGCCACTAATAAAAATGAGAAGAAAAGAGGTTTAACCTTAAACTACGTAGAGGGTTCTTTACTGTAAGAGCGGCAAGGATGTGGAATTCCCTTCCACAGGCGGTGGTCTCAGCGGGGAGCATCGATAGTTTCAAGAAACTATTATATAAGCACCTGAATGACCGCAATATACAGGGATATGCAATGTAATACTGACACATAATCACACACATAGGTTGGACTTGATGGACTTGTGTCTTTTTTTCAACCTCACCTACTATGTAACTATATACAATCCTTATGTAGACCTACAGTATGCATGTTTAAATGTGAGAAAAAAAAAATAACTTAAAGGGGTTGGAAACATTCAGGTTTTTTTCACCTTACTGCATCCTATGCAATAAGGTGAAAAAACACCTTGCAGTGACCGAGCCCCGTATTTCCCTCGGCGGAGACGCGCTCTCCCTCTCTCCAGGGGGTCCCGGCTCTTGATTGGATAGATTGATAGCAGCGCAGCCATTGGCTCCTGCTGCTGTCAATCAAATCCAATATCGGGGGGGCGGGGCCGAGTCCGGCATTCGTGTCTATGGGCGCAAATGCTGCACTCGGGAGCGCGCCCGCAAGGTAACCCCCTCGGGAGAGCGCTTCTCCGAGGGGGTTATCAGATGTGGGGAGGAGCCACCGGGGGACCCCAGAAGACGATGATCAGGGCCACACTGTGCAAAACGAGCTGCACAGTGGAGCTAAGTATGATATGTTTGTAAACACTGTTTTTTTTTTTTTTTGTTTTTTTTTTTAAATAACAATCACTTTAAATCTTAAAAAATCTGGCCCTGCTGCAAGTTAATGGCATGTTGTGCTAGTTCTAATTGCATACTAGCACATTATGACAGACCTACCTGTAAAACGGGTCCCTCCAATGGGGCACTGTCACTGCTGACGGGTTCTGGCCTTCCTCCCAGGTTCACGGGCTCCCGGCGGTTGTCAGAACCGCAATGACGTCACTCCCGCACATGTGCACTGGAGCCACAGCCGCAGCACAAAGCTCTGGCTTGACGATACATTCAGTGTACCCCCAATTCAGAGCGCAGTGTGAGTGACGTCACCGGGTGCAGAACATGTGCACGTTTTTTAGGAGATATTCCTTGTACCTACAGGTACAGTAGCTCCCTAAATAACCTCTTATGTTTATAGAGAACAATAGGAAAGCGCTGCCATGTACTTTTGTTTAATGCATAAGAATAAATATTGGAATTTTACCCCAAGATTGTAAAATTGGCCATTTTTAGTTTTCAAATTTGTTTATACAGTATTATAGGAGATACTTTAAATCAACAGACATTTCATGTACTTCTCCAATCATATTGTAATAGGAGACTTTCAATGGACCTGCCGTGGGAATGTACCAGCCTTTTGGCAACCAGAATCCTCCACCGATTGGACTTATGCCACCACCGATCCCATCCATGCCTCCTACATATGAATTTGTAAGTAGTGAGGGATGGTTCCTCCTTCTCTTTTACTGGACTTATATTTCCTTTATTAGATCATGTTACAACTGTAATTCAGGGTTTATAACAAGTGAGACGGGCCCTCCAGAACCTCCTTGTGACGCTTAAAGCCGAATTCCAGGAATTCAGCTCCTTTGTAATAAAAATAAATAAATAAAGGCACACTATGAATTAAGTTCAGCGAGGTGCATGACACCTCCTGGGCTTGTGTCTGTTATTATAGTTCTGACCGCTGCAGCTGCTATGCCCACCCCTCCCCTCCTCCTACCCATTCACAGAAGCCTTTGTATTTATGTGAACACATTTACAAAATACAAAGGCTTCTCCGAATGGGCAGGAGTAGGGGAGGGGTGGGCATAACGGCTCTGTATGTGCCTTTCTCCTCTCACAGTTCCAAGTGTCTCTCAGTGTAATTCCCAGCAGAGCAATAAACCTGTCAGATATAAAGCCCAGGAGATGTCTTGCACCTCCTTGGCCTTAAAGCGTTTGTTCCCCCTATACTTCATATTCCTGATATGTGCCTACTGTACCATGTACTTGTATGAGAGAGTCTCCTGTTCTCTTTGTATTGGTTCCTTTTGTGTGAAATCCCTGGTGATCCAGCTAGTGCCCTTGCTTTCCTATAAAAACTGACCACACTAAGCAGGAGAGGTCCCTCTTCGGTGCTCCTGGCCCCTCCCTTCTGTTGAGTGTTGCTGTGGGGGCACCTGAGCCACATCTCCCTCTGCCCTCTGGGTCCCACAATGCAGTTATGAAGTCCAGTAGAAGGTTTCTTAACCACTTCAGCCCCGGAAGAATTTACCCCCTTCCCGACCAGAGCGTTTTTTGCGATTCGGCACTGCGTCGCTTTAACTGACAATTGCGAGGTCATGCGACGTCCCAAACAAAATTGACGTCCTTTTTTCCTCACAAATAGAGTTTTCTTTTGGTGGTATTTGATCACCTCTGCGGTTTTTATTTTTTGCGCTATAAACAAAAAAAATAGCGACAATAATGAAAAAAACGCTTTTATTTTTTACTTTTTGCTATAAGAAATATCCCCAAAAAATATTTTAAAAAACTTTTTTTTTTCCTCAGTTTAGGCTGATACGTATTCTTCTACATATTTTTGGTAAAAAAAATCGCAATAAGCGTTTATTGATTGGTTTGCACAAAAGTTATAGCGTTTACAAAATGGGGGATAGTTTTATGGCATTTTTATTATTATTTTTTTTTTTTTACTAGTAATGGCGGCGATCAGCGATTTTTATCGTGACTGCGACATTATGGCGGACACATCGGACATTTTTGGGACCATTGTCATTTATACAGCAATCAGTGCTATACAAATGCACTGATTCTTGTGTAAATGACACTGGCAGTGAAGGGGTTAACCACTAGGGAGCTGGGAGGGGTTAAGTATGTCCTAGGGATGTGTTACTAACTCTGGGGGGGTGTGGCTACATGTGAAACGTCACTGATCTCTGCTCCCAATCACAGGGAGCAGAGATCAGTGACACTGTTCCTAGGTAGAACGGGGAGATGCTGTTTACATCAGCATCTCCCCGTTCGTCCTCTCCGTGAGGCGATCGAGTCAGCGGGACCCGCGACCCGACTCACGGAGCTCCCGGCCGGCGCGCGCATGCAATGGCATGGTGGCAAATACAAAGGGACGTACGTTCTGCCAACATACATCGGCGTGCGCCAGTTGGGAACCGGTTAAAACTGAATTTTCGGTGTTGGGAGGTGTGTGTGTTGTTTTTTTTAATAGTAACCTATCCCTTTCATCCAACAGATTGATAATAGTGGACCCCATGCTAACGCTCCTCCAGCACAAGATGGTAAGGAGATCCGGCAATGCATAGCTTGTACTGTTAGCAGTCAGAACTGTATGATTGTAGATATATTGTGACCAGCACCTAATGACATGTCTGAAACTCCTTTGGGAAAATACAAAAAATCCCAAAAACTCAATCCAACTAGTCGGCACAAAAAAACCCAATGAAATTGTTATTAAACTTGGGATAAAACTCTAAATAGAACTCCCTTAGCTTATATCTACAGGCAGTCCCCGAGTTACGAACGGGTTAGGGACTGCCGGTTTGTTGTTAAGTCGGAAATGTTCTTAAGTCTGAGGTTCGTAACTCGGGGACTGCCTCTATCTGTTTATGGAGAGAGATGGAGGGATAGAGAGGGGGGGTGGAGGGAGGGAGTGATGGATGCAGGGAAAGGGATAGAGAGGGAGGGTTGGATGGCTAGAGGGAGAGGTGTGTGTGTGTGTGTGTATGTATGTGTATGTGTATGTGTATATATATATATATATATATATATATATATATATATATATATATATATATATATATATATATATATATATATAATATAGACACAGGCTCAATTTTACACTTTTGGCTCTGTATGCCACCAGAATAAAATTAAAACGAATCAATCCCAATGAATTTGAAGTACAGACTTTCAGCTTTAATGCAAGGGGTTGAACATAAATATTAAGTACAAATATTAGGAACTACAACCATTTTTATACACAGTCCCCCCCCCCCCCCTATTTTCAGGGGCTCAAATGTAATTGGACAAATGAATATAATCATAAATGTTAATTTTTAATATTTTGTTGCAAATCCTTTACTGGCAATGACTGCCTGAAGTCTGGAACCCATGGACATTACCAAAGACTGGCTTTCCTTCGTTCTGATGCTTTGCCAGGCTCTAACTTCAGCTGTCTTCAGTTGTTCTTTGTGGCTCTTTCTGCCTTTAGTTTTGCCTTCAGCAAGTGAAATGGTGAATTGGGATGAGATCAGGTGATTGACTCGGCCATTGTAGAATATTCCACTTTTTTTCCTTCAAAAGCTCCTGGGTTGCTTTTGCAGCGTGATTTGGATCATTGTCCATCTGTACTGTGAAGCGCCGTCCAATCAACTTTGCTGAATTTGGGCTGACGGTATATCTCTAAACACTGCAGAATTCATCCGGCTGCTTCTGTCTTCTGTCACATCAATAAATACCAATGACCCAGTGCCACTGGAAGCCATGCATGCCCATGCCATCACACTGCAAGCTCCACCATGTGACCACAGATGACGTTGTGTGCGTTGGATCATGAGCTGTTCCAATCCCTCTCCACACTTTTCTTCCCGTCATTCTGGTACAGATTAATCTTCATTTCATCCGTCCAAAGAATGCTTTTCCAGAACTGCTCTGGCTTTTTTTTAGATGTTTTTTGACAAAGTCTAATCTTGCTTTTATATTCTTCAGGCTTATGAATGGTTTGTACCTTGAGGTGAACCCTCTGTATTTGCTCTTGCAAAGTCTTCTCTTGATTGTGGACTTTGACAATGATACGCCCCACCTCCTGGAGAGTGTCCTTCACTTGTCTGGATGTTGTGAATGGGTTTTTCTTTACCGTAGCGCGGATCCTGCGATCGTCCACCACTATTTTCTTCTGTGGATATCCAGGCCTTTTTATGTTGAGCTCACCAGTGCGTTCTTCTTTCCTCAGAATGTACCAAACTGTTGATTTGGCCACTCCTAATGGTTTTTGAGGCCTTACAATGGCCTTTTTCATAGACAGCTCCTTTAAACGCATGATGTAGGTTCACAGCAATAGATTTCAAATGCAAATACCACACTTAGTCAGTGCCACCTATCAATGCCCACCAATGGTGCCTCATCTGTGCCACCTAACAGTGGCACAGATGAGGTGCCACTGGTGCTAAAAGTGCTGCCCATCAGTGTCACCTACCAGTGCCTCTCAGTGCAGCCTATCAGTGCCCATCAGTGGAGCCTCATCAGTGTACATCAATGAAGGAGAAAAATTACCTGTTTGCAAAATTTTATATCAAAATATGAAACCAATTTTGGGGGGGGGTCTTCTTTTTTTTTTTTAAACAAAAAATCCAGAAGTAATTAAATGCCCCCAAAAGAAAGCTTTATTTGTGGGGGAAAAAAATGATAAAAATGTCATTGGGGTACAGTGTTGCATGACCGCGCAATTGTCATTCAAAGTGTGACAGCGCTGAAAATTGGTCTGGGCAGGAAGAGAATTTAAATGGTTAATTAAAAGCTGTAACTCCTAAACCCTTCCTCCGATTTGGATATACATACCCTCAAATTAAACCTGGGAGTGTGCACTTCCAGCCCATATCTATTATATAACCATAGCTTAAATGTTTTGGTAAATGCCTGAAAAAAAACTCAAATTGTGCCTGTGTCCAAATATATATGGATATATTAAAAGGAGGTTATGTTTCAAGTTTTTTTTAAAGTGGAAGTAAACCCTCCTATGGTTTTCAGCCAAGGAAGCCGCCATCTTGGCCTCTGTTTAGTCTAGAACTGCCATGATGCTGCACATGTGATCAGTTATGACACCGGCCATTGGATGGTTTGACAGTTTGGTTGAGAGCCCAACCAATGGGAGTGTTACATTTCCGGCACGTGCCGGAAAGGTAGCTGTTTTATGGATGGTTTTACTTCCGCTTTAATTAAATGCAGTAAACACAAATGAGACTGAACAAAACCTTCAACATCGCACTTGAAAATTGTACAAATACATCCGGTACCAGTACCCATGGTCAGGAATGGAGGTTAGGAGAGGCAGGGAGGCAACCAGCAGTTTAGAGAGGAGGGAGCAGCCAAAATGGACAATGAGAAACGGCCCAGCTGCCTACCTGGAACCCCATATTTATATCCATCTCAATGAATGAATTAAGAGCAGGTTTGCCTTGGCAGTAGCCTCATGGAATGTCCCTGGGTGTGCAGAGTTTATAGTTGGGGACCACACTTTGTAGAGATGACATGGCGGTGTGCCTTCACATATATTTGTAAATGTACTGTGCTGTCTATTTCCCTATCCATGTGCATCTTTCCTCCTAGATGTAAATTGATTCTAGTTGCCTTTTTTTTTTTTTCTTTGACATTTCCCTAGGTCCAGGAAGCAACGCTCCTGTTCCCAAGCCACGGGCAAAAATGGCAGATAACTTTGTCCTGCCCGAGTTACCTTCCGTTCCCGATACCCTTCCATCCGCCTCAACCGGAGTGGGCACTTCCAGTTCAGATGATATCGATTTTGATGACCTCTCACGTAGGTTCGAGGAGCTAAAGAAGAAAACCTAAGCAAATGGGGACAGCCTTGATTTTTGGTCAACCTCTCAACTCCTGACCCTGACTCTCTTTTTCTGAGAAGAAATTTTCATATCTAAAACTTTTACTGTAAATCCTGCAATGAGCAGCTCCTCCCAAATACCTCCTGGGAAAGTGGACTCTCCTCTACTTTTGCAGGTTCTTCATGACCCTTGCACTAACGATGGGGTAGCTTTTGGCTATAGTAAGGAAGGGTGTATGTTCTTTTTGTTTGTTTGGTTTTTTTTTTGTCAATTAATTGTCAACAGGGGGGTTTTGTGTCTTAAAGTCTAAACCAAGAACCTGTTTCTCTAAAGCTGATGCCTTTTTTTTTTTTTTTTTGTTAACCAAGAACTTTGGAACTCAACTGTGGAATTATCATCCAATAAAATGTAAGACCTTCCCTTTGCCGGCACGTTAATGAGCTGCTCTTAATACATGATTTTCTAATCTTTGTATATATTATTTACGAACTTATGTTAGGCTTGTTTAAGTGTGCTGATCTTTAAAATAAAGCCATGGCCTTCTTAAATTCGTGTGCAGTCTTATTGGGACAAGCGACGTTTGAGGCGAAGGTTTTAGGCTATACAGAGGCCGATTGTAATGCCCTACCCTGGTGGTAATCCCATGTGAAGGTGACTGTCTTGGTAGAGGAGCAAAGCTTTGAATTTTTTTCATGTCATTCCCATTACTGGTGGTCTGATGACTGGTGGGGGGATCTCAGAACTAGATGGACACTTACACAAATCCCTTGGTAAGTTAAATAACTCCCAAATATCTTAACTGTATATAATTGGCTGTTTTCCTGGCGTTAAACATTAAGGGGCTGGCATGGACATGATACAGTGGCTTGAAAAAGTATTCATACCCCTAGACATTTTCCACATTTTGTCATGTTACAACCAAAAACGTAAATGTATTTTATTGGGATTTTATGTGATAGACCAACACAAAGTGGCACATAATTGTGAAGTGGAAGGAAAATGATAAATGGTTTTCAATACCTTTTTTTACAAATGTATTTGTAAATATTTTTTTTATAACCTAACCCTGCTTTAAATGAGAATGATGGGTTTGGGGGTTTTTCCTCCCATCATACTTGCCTACGTGGATGCAGCATCGGTCCCCCGGCGCCTCTACACTGAGAACTGAGCGATCGAACATCGCCGATGGCTCGGTTCTCACAGCCACCCCGAGCAGAGGGCTGCTGACTGTCCAATCAGCAGCTCTCCGCCCTGCTCCTCCTCGCTCACTGGAGCGCTGAGCTATGGCGGGGCAGGGAGCGGCCGTCTCGGGCTCTCAGCGGCCCGCTGAGAGGCTCAGACAGGGTGACAGTCCAGGCACCTGACGGATCAAGACTCCCATTGTCGGGATGACGCGGTGCCCGGTGCTCTCTGCTGAAAACGGGTCACAAGAGTGCAAAACACCAATTGCACTCCTGTAACCCATAGGAAAAGCCCAGCCAAACAAGCTCATGCTGGACTTCTCCTTTTTAAACTTTCCACAACTTTATCCCTGACCTGCTTGGTGTGTTCCTTGGCCTTCTGTCAGTTCACAGTGCGATATGCGAGCTGAAACGGGGGTGTCATTAACAATGTATTGACACTCCCAGCAGTTCGCATATGGCAGTGTGAACTGCCGTGCGAGTTGGGTGTGATACGGGAACCCGCAGTGGATTCGCAGGGTTCCCGCATCGCACAAGTGTGAACCGGCACTTAATGAGGAGTGGCTTCTGTCTGGCCACTTTGCCATACAGGCCTGATTGGTGGAGTGCTGCAGAGATGGTTGTTCTTCTGGAAGGTTCCCCTCTCTCAACAGAGAAACACTGGAGCTCTGTCAGAGTGACCATCGGGTTCTTGGTCACCTCTCTGACTAAGGCCCTTCTCCCCCGATCCCTCAGTTTGGCCGGGCCGCCCGCTCCAGAAAGAGTCCTGGTGGTTCCAAACTTCTTCCATTTATGGATGATGGAGGCCACTGTGCTCATTGGGACCTTCAGTGCTGCAGAATTTTTCTGTACCCTTCCCCAGATCTGTGCCTCCATACAATCCTGTCTCGGAGGTCTACAGAAAATTCCTTGGACTTCATGGCTTGGTTTGTGCTCTGACACGCACTGGTAACTGTGGGACCTTATATAGACAGATGTGTGCCTTTCCAAATCATGTCCAATCAACTGAATTTACCACAGGTGGGCTCCAATCAAGTTGCAGAACCATCTCAAGGATAATTAGTGGAAACAGGATGTATCTGAACTCAATTTTGACTGTCATGGCAAAGGCTGTTTTTCATAAATTTGCCAAGATTTCGAACAAACTTCTTTCACGTTGTCATTGTGGGGAATTGTTTGTAAAAATGTGAGGGAAATAATGAATTTAATCCATTTAGGAAGGCTGTAACATAACAAAATGTGGAAAAAGTGAAGCGCTGTGACTACTTTCCAGATGCACTGTAAACTTACTTAAATTGCTAATCGGCCAATCCCATGACAGCAACTCAATGCAGGCATCTAGATGTGGTGAAGATGACTTGCTGAAAATCAAACCGGGCATCAGAATGGGGAAGAAAGGAGATTTTAAGTGACTTTGAACATGGAATGGTTGTTGGTGGCAGACGGGCTGCTCTGAGTATTTCTGGGATTTTCACACACAACCATCTCTCAGGTTTACAGAGAATGGTCCGAAAAGGAGAAAATATCCAGTGAGTGGTAGTTGTGTGGAGGAAAATGCCTTATTGATGTCAGAAGAGAATGGGCAGACTGGTTCCAGATGATAGAAAGACAACAGTAACTCAAATAATCACTCGTTACAACCGCACAAGCTGAGGAAAATTGGACAATAGAAGATTGGAAAAGCGTCGCCTGGTCTGATGAGTCTGGATTTCAGCTGCGACATTCAGATGGTGGGGTCAGAATTTGGTGTGAACAACATGAAAGCATGGATCCATCCTGCCTTGTATCACCGGTTCAGGCTGGTGGTGGGGGTGTTATGGTGGGGGGGATGGGGTATCACCGGTTCAGGCTGGTGGTGGGGGTGTAATGGTGTGGGGGATGGGGTATCACCGGTTCAGGCTGGTGGTGGGGGTGTAATGGTGTGGGGGATATTTTCTTGGCACACTTTGGGCCCCTTAGTACCAATTGAGCATGGTTTATACACCACGGCCTACCTGAGTATTGTTGCTGACCATGTCCATCCCTTTATGACTACAGTGTCCCCATCTTCTGATGGCTCCTTCCAGCAGGATAATGCACCATGTCACAAAGCTCCAATCATCTCACCACTGGACAATGAGGTCCCTGTACTCCAATGGCCTCCACACTCACCAGATCTCATCCAATAGAGCACCACACTCACCAGATCTCATCCTATAGAGCAGTGTTTCTCAACTCCAGTCTTCAATGCACCCCGATATTTTGCACAGGTGGTTCGATCAGTTTCACTGCCTTAGTAATTACCACAGCCGTTTCATCTGAGGGAAATACTGAAAACATGACCTGTTGGTGTGCCTTGAGGACTGGAGTTGAGAAACACTGCAATAGAGCAACTTTGGGATGTGGTGGAACGCAAAATTCGCATCATGGATGTGCATCTGAGAAATCTGCAACAACTGCGTGATGTTATCATGTCACTATAGACCAAAATCTCTGAGGGAATGTTTCCAACACCCTCCTAAATCTGTGCCATGAAGAATGAAGGCAGAAGGGGGTCCAACCCACTACTAGCAAGGTGTACCTAATAATAAAGTGGCCGGTGAGTTTATATTTCTAAATTGCGATCCTAGCATAGGAAGAAAACCATTCCATCTCAGGTCACTCAAGATGACACATGGTCACTCGGTGAAGTTGGGTGAGAACCAAATTTACCTTAAACTGCGTAGGGGGCTTTTTACTGTTAGAGCGCTAAGCAGTGGCGGCCGGTGGAATTTTTTTTTTTTTTTTTTGGAGGTGGGGGGGGGGGGGCAAACCATCAGTCGGTCGGTGGGACAGTCAGTCACACTTATCCCATCGCAGCTTCCCATGCTCGGCGGCAGCCTCCCATTTCCCTGCTCACCGCGGCGGCTTCTGTTTCCTCCCTCCTTCTTGGTGGCCAATCGGGAGTCTTCTCTTTTCAGCCAACCTGCTTCTGATTGGCCGGATTGAGGATCAGTGTTACAACAGCAAAATATACATTCGCTGTTGTAACACTTGGGTGGGCTCATGGCACAATGCTCTGCGCTTCGAGCCCACCCTATTTTGAAGCCTATTACAGCCTCTGGCTCTAATCAGGGGCTTAAAAAAAAACCCACCCCCTGCCGCTGTAATTCAGGCGTCTTGAAAGGGGCCGGACGCCTGAACAGGGGGCGCCCATGGATAGATTCATGCTATGCATGAGTTTAATCACTAACTATATAAGAGGTGGCGTGGACAGAGGGCCCCGGGAACCCCTAATGGTTAGGCCGCCACTGGCGGTAAGGATGTGCAACTCCCTTCCACAATTAGTGGTGTCAGTGGGGGAAGTGTTGGTCATTTCAAACAACTTTTTGAGATGGGCATCTTAGCAAACATACAGGAATATGGGAAGTGGTGGAGAAATAAATGCATACATACACCCACACAGGTTGATCTGGATGGACTGGTGTCTTTATTCAACCTCACCAACTATGTAATTGACAGGAGTTCCACTTGAAGCACATCTCAGGGCAGTTGTCGTGAGTGAAACTATTTTTTATTTTCTCTTGGCAAAAACGACTACTTGCTTCCACAGTGGATAAGTAATTCCTACCCCGCTACAAGTAAATGTACTATTATTTAGGGAGAATATTTGATTGCAGGGAACACCTGTACATCCCAGTGCAGGCAAACATGGCCCTCACACGGGAATACAAGGCCTAATTCTCCAGTGCCTACCACAATCTAAACACCAGTTTTGGGTGGGCTGTGGCTTTATGTTTGCATGCAAGTCAGATAGCTCTTGTAATTTATGACCGGTAACATTGGCATTTAGGTGTCACTTCTACGTCTCGCTTTGCTTGGTCAGTAATCGGGCTGTAATGTCATCTCTTCTTGCTGCTCCTTTTCCTTCTTCTCTTCTGCTGTCTCCTCCACCTTCTTTCGTATTCCCAGCGCCCCCGACAGCTTCATCACCAGCAGGTCCACCAGTTCCTTTTCTTTATATGGCTAGAAGGACACAAGGCACTCGTTACTAGAAGGGAACCTTTCTTGAGAAAAATACCTCCACTACCACTTCTCCTTTTTGGAGGAGGCTGGTTCACTGGCTGTCATGATGAACATTTGCCTTCACTAGGGGGTAACTGAGCAGAAGAAAGCTCGCAGTCAGGTTAGTGTGACAGCCAGGCAACTAGCATTTTCGGGAGTGGACGGCCACCGTATGCCTGTCAAGCAAGAGTTTGTTTAGGGCCCTGGTGCCCATCCTGCTGCCCGTGGGCCCCATGCAGCCCATTGGCACTTTTTGTGCAGCCCTTGGGGCCCCTGCAGACACTAATCTGTGTTTCCCTATTTCCCTGTAATAGTAGTAATATGTCTCCAGAAGCATGTCACCACTCTCCAGCAATTCATAGAACGTGTCTGCACTCTGACCATCTCTTGTCCCATTACTGCATTCTGACCATCTCTTGTCCCATTACTGCATTCTGACCATCTCTTGTGTCATGTCTGCAGTCTCTGACCATCTCAAGCATCTTTCTATCACGTCTGCAGTCTCTGACCATCTCTTGTATCATGTCTGCAGTCTTTAATTATCTCTTGTATCATATCTGCATACATGATACAAGAGCTGATCAGAGACTGCAGACATGATAGAAAGATGCTCGAGATGGCCAGAAACTGCAGACATGACACAAGAGATGGTCAGAGACTCTGCAGTCTCTGACCATCTCTTGTGTCATGTCTGCAGTCTCTGACCATCTCTTCTTGTGCCATGGCTGCAGTCTCTGACCATCTCCTCTTGTGTCATGGCTGCAGTCTCTGACCATCTCTTCTTGTGTCATGGCTGCAGTCTCTGACCATCTCCTCTTGTGTCATGGCTGCAGTCTCTGACCATCTCCTCTTGTGTCATGGCTGCAGTCTCTGACCATCTCCTCTTGTGTCATGGCTGCAGTCTCTGACCATCTCTTGTGTCATGCCTGCAGTCTCTGACCATCTATTGTATCATATCTGCATGCATGATACAAGAACTGATTAGAGAATGCAGACATGATACAATAGATGGTCAGAGACTGCAGCCATGACACAAGAAGAGATGGTCAGAGACTGCAGACATGACACAAGAGATGGTCAGAGACTGCAGAGTCTCTGACCATCTCTTGTGTCATGTCTGCAGTCTGGCCATCTCAAGCATTTTTCTATCATGTCTCTGACCATCTATTATATCATATCTGCATACATGATTCAAGAGCTGGTTAGAGACCGCAGACATGATACAAGAGATGGTCAGAGACCGCAGAGATGGTCAGAGACTCTGCAGTCTCTGACCATCTCTTATACCATGTCTGCAGTCTCTGCCTATATCCCGAGCTGTGTCTGCTTTCTCTGATATTGAATATTGACTGAATTTTAGGTGTGTTACTTTGGGGGAGGCACATGAGGCTTGGCCCCCCAATATCAAGAAAGTTGACCACCACTGCTTTAAAGGGACATTACCTCCTTGCCCATTCAGTACAAGTGACAGCGTCTCTGGAAAGGACATTCCCCAACCCACATGAAATATATTTACCTTACCATTGTCCCTTCACAGTTGCCTGCTTCTCCCCAACCAGTGACACTACCTGGCACTTGGGGAGTATGGTGAAACATCTTACCTGCCCCCTGTGATGAGGCCGCCTGAACCTAGCAGCCACTTTCCCAGAGTTTAAGAAAAACAAAAACCTCATATATGTGTAAGTACCGTGGGGTTCTTGCGCTCGCTGGAGAATACGTTAAGCAATGCAGACAAGAAGACGTTCACAACTACCATGACTAGGAATACGACACAAGTGAAGATGAGCAGAGATCCCAGGACTGGGTCCAGGTTGATGACCTAAAATGAAAACAGACAATTTAAGAAGAACTAGAATCTATATAATAGGAGGTGAGCTAGGGAACGACGGGAACTACATGTGAACAGTACGAAACCAGTCTAGCAGGAAGTCTGAACAGCGAATACAAAAATTTACATTTTTAAAATATACATGGCAGTACAATAGTCAACACTGTGGTGACATGGATGGTGTCACATATAGACATTGCACCATACAGAACAAAACTTGGGAGTCCCCAAGAGCTTTTGTCATATTGGAGAGAATAAGCAAAGAGTGGGGCAGGCTTTATGCCTTCACTACTCTTCTCAGCTGAGGAAGTGGAGCAGATCTTGTTCCTATTCAACAAAAGTGGTGCACAGAGAGAGCAGTTCAGCTGGAGATGCATGCCTTGGATCGCTCTACCAGCCTCCTTGTTCAGCTGATATTTTTTTTTTGGGGGGGGGGGGGCTGCAGGCTCTTCTTGTGCAGTTTAATCACTGCATGGGTAGAGAGGCATGTGCACTATCTACAGACACCAGGTCTAATCTGGTGGGAATCTGCGGCAGTTTGGTGGCAGGAAAACATGTCAGAAGCGACTCATGCAGATAGCAGAGGAAGGAAGCAGCAGACAGAAATGACACTTAGTGCTCTGGAGTGAAATAAGTACACACAATAGAGGGATATACAGGGGCAGCCCGTCCATTGTGGGCTCACGGGTGCCGCCTCCCCTCTCCACCTCCACTGCCCTCCATATCCATGCGCCCGGCCTCTTTCAGTACATTGGACGCATCAATTCCTATGGTTGGGGGGGGGGGCAGAGGCACTAATAGGCTTCAAAATAGGGTGGACTCGGGACGCAGAGAATTTTGTCTGGAGCCCACCCAGGTGTGTTGCAACAGCGAATAAATATTCGCTGTTTCAACACTGATCCTCCTTCCGCCCAATCGAGCATGATACCCATCACCTGATTGGCTGAAAGGACAGGCGATCCTATTGGATGCCTAGGAGGAGGGGAGGAGACGCATGGCGAAAACGAGGAAGAAAAGACACAGGAGCCACCGCCCAATGCCCGCCGCAGCCTAATGTCCCCCGATCCCTGCCGCTGATTTGCCCGACGCTGCCCGATGTGCCCACCCCTAGATGGGGTAAGTGCCGGTGGACCGGCAGACAGTGAGGGGGGGAGGGATGGGGGTGGTTGTTTGCTGCCCCCCCACCAAACAAAGAAACACCAGCTACCACTGGGGATATATTTTTATACATATATATATATATATATATATATATACATATATATATGGTCCAAGGAAGGAAAACCGACCAACAGGTGTCAGGGGGTCATGTGTTGCCAAGGATCATTGATGATATAGAGCAGTGATGGTGAACCTTGGCACCCCAGATGTTTTGGAACTACATTTCCCATGATGTTCATGCACTCTGCAGTGTGGTTGAGCATCAGGGGAAATGTAGTTCTAAAACATCTGGGGTGCCAAGGTTCACCATCACTGATATAGAGAGTGAAGACTGGCCTATGGAGTCTGATCCAAAAGAAAAACTACTACAAATTGCTGCAAAAGTGAATGCTGGTCCTGATAGAAAGGCGTCAGAACACACAGAGCATTACAGTTGGTTGTGTAGGGGGCTGTGTAGTCGCACACACCGGTCGGGGTGCTCATGCTGTCCCGTGTCCACCACCAAAAGTGCCCACACTGGGCAGGTGAACCTCAGAACTGGACCACGGAGCAGTGAAAGAAGGTGGCCTGGTCTGATTAATTGAAGAATGGTTTGAGGAACATAGCAAGGAGTTCTAAGTGTTGACTTGGCCTCCAAATTCTCCAGATCTCAATCCAGTCAGGATGTGCTGGAAAAATAAATCCAGTCCGTGGATCCTGTAAAGATCTGCTACTGAAGGCTTGGTGCCAGACACCACAGCATACCTTCAGAGGTCTAGTGGTGTCCATGCCACAGTGGGTTATGGTCATAATGTTATGATCAGTGTAGAGCAGTGGTTCTCAACCCTGTCCTCATGTACCCCCAACAGGCCATGTTTGCAGGTTTTCCTTTATCTTGCACAGGTGCTTCTAAATCAGAGTCAATGGCTTGGAATTTTGGACAGCTATTTTAGAGAAAGTCCCAAAACATGGCCTGTTGGGGGTACTTGAGGACTGAGGGTTGAGAACCATTGGTGTGTAGAGCATGCCAACATGGGACATCCCATGGAGTGTTGTTGGAATGATTTGATATTATGTCCCTTACCTCATTATAATTAAATATCCCAATGAGAAGGCTAAAGATGGTCACAAAAGCTTTCACAGGAGTTCTGTAATCGCTGATCGTCCAGCCAAACAGCAAATTACACTGAAAAGGAAAAGCAAGAAAACATCACACACACGGTTCTTCCTTGAGACAACTGTCCTAGGTGCAAAAATTGACGCAACACAATTTTTTTTGTATTTTATGATGTTAACACAATACAACAACTGTGATATTATAGTGTCAGTGAAAGTTATATTAACCCCTTCGTGCCTGAGGGTAAAACAAACGTTAAAGAGGAAGTAAACTTCTCTGTATTGTTTGTACCTATCAGTCTATAATACGGCTTACCTATCGGTACTGTAAATGTCTCCTAAACGTGTGCTGTCTACGAGATGTTAACTGTATACGCCGCCGAGGACATCATTGGCACATGCGCTCTGAAGGAGCGGTGACCTGTGCCATTGACCGTCCATGTACGTCCTCCCGTGCATGAGCTGTCTGCGGACCCCCTGCGGGGCATGTGAGGTGCGCTCTGTGATCCCGCCCCCTTACCACGTGATCAGCTGTTGGCCAATGACAGCTGATCACGTGATGTAAACAGAAGATCGTAATTGGCTGTTTTTTTTTTCTCCTCACACTGACAGCCAATTACTGGCTTCTGTCAGAGGGACATCGGTCCCATACACAGCGAGCCACTGCTGCTATGCAGTGCCCACCAGTGCCACCTACCAGTGCCCATCAGGGCTGCCAATCAGTGCCTCATCATCAGTGCCACCTATCAGTGTCATCTCTGTGTCACCCATCAGTGTCATCTATCAGTGCCCATCAGTGCCCGCCAATGCCGTCTCTCAGTGCCACCTATCAGTGCCCACCAGTGCGACCTATCAGTGCCCTCCAATGCCACCTATCAGTGCCCACCAATGCCGCCTCTCAGTGTCACCAATCAGTGCCATCTATCAGTGCCCACCAGTGCCACCTATCAGTGCCCACCAATGCCGCCTCTCAGTGTCACCAATCAGTGTCATCTATCAGTGCCCGCCAATGCCGTCTCTCAGTGCCACCTATAAGTGCCCGCCAATGCCGCCTCTCAGTGTCAGCTATCAGTGCCCACCAGTGCCACCTATCAGTGCCCTCCAATGCCACCTATCAGTGCCCACCAATGCTGCCTCTCAGTGTCACCAATCAGTGCCATCTATCAGTGCCCACCAGTGCCACCTATCAGTGCCCACCAATGCCGCCTCTCAGTGTCACCCATCAGTGCCCACCAGTGCCACCTATCAGTGCCCACCAATGCCGCCTCTTAGTGTCACCTATCAGTGCCCACCAGTGCCACCTATCAGTGCCCGCCAATGCCGCCACTCAGTGTCACCAATCAGTGCCCACCAATGCCGCCTCAGTGTCACCTTTCAGTGCCAACTATCAGTGCCCGCCAATGCCGCCACTCAGTGTCACCAATCAGTGCCATCTATCAGTGCCCACCAGTGCCGCCTTTCAGTGTCACCTATCTGTGCCCACCAGTGCCGCCTCTCAGTGTCACCTATGAGCCGTGTGCATGTGACTGACATCGGCATCGCCGCTCGGGTGCATGCCAGTTGCTCGGGTATAAAGGCTCCTCTGGATATCGATCATATCAGTCTACTCACGGAGATGCTATAAGCCACCAGGAGGATGATGATGGTGAGAAGGAAGCCGCTGATTTCATTCCAGGATTTCTGGAGGGTCGCTGTAATCAGATGCAGGTTGGGGTTCAAGTTAAGGAGGTGCCACAATTTGGCGGTCATAAGAGCGACAAGAAAGGCGATTCCATAACCGTGCGCTGAGTCTATCATCGCTGTCTCGTAGAAGCTAATAAACCTGTATGGAAAAAAAATAATCCTGATTGTCCATCTATAAACCATTATTCGCTGATTTTCTGCATTTATTGCTCGCAGTATCTCAGGGGCCAATCACCTTCCTTTGTTCCTGTGCGCGGTGTGAACACACGTTTGTTAATGTGCGTTGTTATCAAGTAGTTGTGAACTCTTACACACCGCGCATTCATCAAGTATTCAGACTCCTCCTTCACCTTTTTCAATGTTGTTATGTTGCAGCCTGATAATAGACATGTGCAATTCGCTTCGTTCCGAATTTGTCTTTTAACCAACTTCAACAAATTTGTTAATTTGAAAAAATCTGAATGAATGAAAACCCGTTCAACGAATTTGTCCGAATATTCGTAAATCGGAATATTCGAAAATACATCAATTCGAAAATTCGTCAATTCGTCAATTCGCAAAACCCGAAAATGCGAAAATCTGAAATAATAACTATTAAATTATAGGTATTTGGTACTTCCTTTCAAATTTGGCTGTTAGTGAACGTAACGAATACGAATTTATCCAGAGTTACAAATTATCCAACATAACGAATGCCGCATCTAAACGAATGGAACATAATGAATTATTAATAATAATAATAATAATAATAATAATAATAATATAGGTTTGTGTATATGAGATTGTATTTTTTTTTTCTTGGTTGAACTTGATGGACTTTTTTTTTCAACCTGACTAACTATCTAACTATAATAATAATAATAATAATAATAATAATAATAATAAAAATGTTATTATTATTTTTTATTATTAATTAGTTCCGTTCCATTTGTTTAGATGCGGCATTCGTTATTTCGGATAAATTCTTAACTTCGGATAAATTTGTATTCGTTACGTTCACTAACAACCAAATTTCAAAGGAAATTCCAATACCTATAATTTAATAGTTATTATTAGTTGGTTATTCTTTAGAATTTTCGGATTTTCCTTCTTTCTTATTTTCGGATTTTCTTTCTTATTTTCGGATTTTCGAATTTACAAATTTATGCATTTAGGAAATTACAAATTTACAAATTTACGAATTGCGATCATAACGAATGACCCGAAAAACGGAAAAAAAAAACAAACAAACAAATGAAACGCAAATGAGGGGCAGGAGGGGCAACTGCCCTGGGCACTGTGAGGTTCGGGGGGCACTACAAGGAGATTGGGGGGGGAGGGGATTTGTGTTCGGGGGGAGAAATTTGGAAACAAACACATTTTTCAGCAGTGCACACGTCTACCTGATACTACAGTTGTGTCAATTATTTTTTTTCCCATTAATCTACACTCTGTATTTTCGGATTTTCCTTCTTTAGAATTTTCGGATTTTCTTTCTTATTTTCAGAATTTTCGAATTTACAAATTTATGCACTTAGGAAATTACAAACTTACAAATTGCGATCATAACAAATGACCCGAAAAACAAACAAACAAACAAAAAAAAAACCAAATAAAACGCAAACGAGGGGCAGGAGGGGCAACTGCCCTGGGCACTGTGAGGTTCGGGGGCACTACAAGGAGATGGGGGGGAGGGGATTTGTGTTCGGGGGGGGGAGAAATTTGGAGGGGGTGGCAGGAGGTAAGAATTGTTCTAGGAGGGGAAATTTGGGGAAGTGAGCTAGGAGTGGTGATTTGGAGGGGATTTGTGTTGAGAGGGGAGATAGTTAGAGGATTTATGCTAGGATGGGGGATTCGTATTAGTTAAGTTCACTAACAGCCAAATTTGAAAGGAAATTCCAATACCTATAATTTAATTTTAAAAAATTCGGATTTTACTTCTTTAAAATTTCTTTAAAATTTTCAGATTTTCTTTCGGATTTTCGAATTTACAAAATTTATGAATTTAGGAAATTACAAATTTACGAATGGCGATCATAACAAATGACCTGAAAAACTGAAAAAAAAAAAAACTAATGAAAACACAAACGAACACTAGAATCGGATCGCATGGGTAAGAACTCCCATGCGATCCGATTCATGTGCGAGTTCACAGTTCGCACTGCCAAATAGCGTCACCTTACCTTGAGTGATCAATACTGTAGCGGTTTATATCCCGCTTCCTAAGAATTATCCTCTTAATATATAGCCCGATGTTAGCACAACTTATGAAAATAATGCAGAGATCCAGTAAGTTGTGAGTCTGGCGGAAATAGGACCATTTCTGCTCCTTGAGACGCATCACCTGAAAATGAAATACAAATCTGGTTTATTGCCAACACCTCCACATTGTATGGAGACATTCAAGTTCTGGATATTTGCCAGGATAGCATTCAGGGAAGGACTGAGAACCCCTGGTCCGGGGGGGGGGGGGGGGGTATACAACCAAGTGGTGGTCCTTTCATGGAAGGGACAGATTTCTATTAATAAGGGGTGATTATTTTCAAAAATGTCATCTTCAGTTAAAGTAAAATTCTAGGCTACCACCTAACCAAACTAACTAACCACAGTCTTAAAACTGTGCCTTCCCCCCCTCCTAACACCCAGGGCCGGGACAAGGGGTGGGCGTGGGGGGGCAACTGCCCTGGGCACTGTAAGGTTTGGGGGTATCACAAGGAGATTGGGGGGAGGGGATTTGTGTTTGGGGGAGAAATTTGGGAGGGGGGGGAGGGTGGCAGGTGGTAAGAATTGTTCTAGGAAGGGAGATTTGGGGAGGTGTGCTAGGAGTGGTGATTTGGAGGGGGATTTGTTTTGAGAGGGGAGATAGGGGAAGAGGATTTATACTAGGATGGGGGATTTGGGGGTTTGTGCTAGAAAAACTAATATGGTGGGGCGGGGGGTGGGTGGGAATTTGTGCTAGGAGGGGAATTTTTTGGGGGAGGGGGATTTGTGCTAGTAGGGATGACTGGGGGGGTGGGGGGCATTTGTGCTAGGAGGGGAATTTTTTTGGGGAGGGGGATTTGTGCTAGTAGGGATGACTGGGGGGGGGGGGGCATTTGTGCTAGGAGGGAAAATTTGGGGGAAGGGGGGGATTTGTTTTAGGAAGGGGAATTGGGGGAGAATTTGTGCTGGGAGGGGGGATTTGGAATGGGGGGGGGGACTTGTGGTCTGGGAAGAAATTTGAGGGGTAGAGCTTTTGTGTTAGGAAGGAAAAAACTTTTTTTGGGGGGGGAGGGGGGGCGGGAATTGTGCTGGGGGCATATGTGGAATGAGAAGACTTGAGCTAAGCATGCAGATTAGCACTCAATGTTTTTTTTTGGGAGGGGGGGGGATTTTGGTTAACATATAATGCTCATACATCTTAGGGTGGGAGGGGGGCTCAATTTGGCATGTTCCCCCTGGGCTCTAGATGACCTTGTCCCAGCACTGATAACACCTATGCTGGCTAACCTGTGCAAGAAAGATGTATAGGTGTATACATTGTAGGTCTATAGATTGTAGGTGTAGTTTACTTCAGTGGGATTAAAAATACGGTATTACCTTAATGAGCAATCAATCATAGACAGATGTTCCTCAATTCGAATTTGAAAAGGACAGAGCAAGCTCTAGACCAGAACTGACACTTCGGTGCCAATAAAATTCCCCTCATCCTTGTAGAACGATATAGAATTGTCCCCGAAGCCTCAAAAAGGAAAGATTTGGCCAACTTGTCTACAAGCCCAGCAGGAGATGAAGTCTATGCACTCTGGAGGCTCTCAAATGTCTACAGCCATTCTTTTATGTCAAAGATCGAAGGAATCCACTTTAGTTCTCATTCAAAAAATACAAATAAATTATTAGTTGCAGAGAGGTGGAAACAGTTCCTTCTGATTGTACACATTTTGGGGTAATGTACATATATAATGGTTGGTGTAGTGTATAAAGAACCCAAGAGAAATCCACAAAACGGTTATATGGAACCTGATAGTGAAAGCCAAGCAGAGATTGGTCTTGTTGCCATCGGACTGATGCGCTGGTGTCGAAAGTTCTTATCCTCAACCCAACCGTCAGAACCATTCATGGCCCATTTAACCCTATGCACTCTGAAACACAGGACCATCCTGAGGACTGGGAAACCAAGTAACCCCCCCCCCCTCCAGGGTTGATTGGCCGAGGGTTAAAGTCAAGCCAAGATCCACATCTCAATAAATTGAGGAGCAGGAGATATTGACGATGTGATTCACACGGAGCTGGTTTGAGACTGGTGAATTGTGACTTTTCTAACTTGCTCCCATCGCAGGATAAAACAGGTAAAAGTTTATTTCTGTTTTTTTTTTGTAATCCCTTTTATTTTCATAGCCAATAGCCAAACTGTGCATGTTCTTGTACCGAGTGTTATCCTGTGACAGGAGCACGTCAGAAAGTTGCACCAGTTGCAAACCAGCTCCATGTGAATCACACCGTCCATATCTCCTGCTCCTTAATTTATGAGATATAATTCAGGGCTGAACTTTAGCCCTCGGCCAATCAACTCTGGGGGGGGGGGGTGTCCCCCTCCCAGCCCACAGGGTGGTTCTGTGTTCCACACTTCATTGTATTAAAATGGCCATGAATGGTTCTGATGGTTGGGTCAAGGATAGGATTTTCGACACCAGCACATCAGTCATATGGCAACAAGAACAATCTCTGCTTGCTGTCTCAATCAGGCTCCATATAACCATTTTGTGGATTTCTCTTGGATTCTATATACACTACACCAGCCATTTTACAGTGCCTTGAAAAAGTATTTATACCCCTTGACATTTTCCACATTTTGTCATGTTACAACCAAAAATGTAAATGTATTTTATTGGGATTTTATGCGATAGACCAACGCAAAGTGGCTCATAATTGTGAAGTGGAAAGAAAATGATAAATGGTTTTCCAATTTTTTACAAATAAATATGTGAAAAGTGTAGGGGGTACATTTGTATGGCGCCCTCCTAAGTCAATACCTTGTAGAACCACCTTTCGCTGCAATTACAGCTGCAAATCTTTTTGGGGATGTCTCTACCAGCTTTGCACATCTAGAGAGGGACATTTTTGCCCATTCTTCTTTGCAAAATATCTCAAGCTCTGTCCGTATTGGATGGAGAGTGCCTGTGAACAGCAATTTTCAAGTTATGCCACAGATTCTCAACTGGATTTAGGTCTGGACTTTGATTGGGCCATTCTAACACATGAATATGCTTTGATCTAAACCATTCCATTGTAGCTCTGGCTGTATGTTTAGGGTGGTTGTCCTGCTGGAAGGTGAACCTCTGCCCCAGTCTGAAGTATTTTGCAGACTCTAACAGGTTTTCTTCTAAGATTGCCCTATATTTGGCTCCATCCATCTTCCCATCAACTCTGACCAGCTTCCCTGTCCCTGCTGAAGAAAAGTATCCCCACAACATGATGCTGCCACTACCATGTTTCACGGTGGGGATGGTGTGTTCAGGTTGATGTGCAGTGTTAGTTTTCCTGCCACACATAGCGTTTTGCTTTTAGCCAAAAAGTTAGATTTTGGTCTTATCTGACCAGAGCACCTTCTTCCACATGTTTGCTGTGTCCTCCACATGTCTTCTCACAAACTACAAACAGGACTTCTTATGACTTTCTTTCACCAATGTCTTTCTTCTTGTCACTCTTCCATAAAGGGCAGATTTGTGGAGAACACGACTAATAGTTGTCCTGTGGACAGATTCTCCCACCTGCGCTGTGGATCTCTGCAGCTCCTCCAGAGTTACCATGGACCTCTTGGCTCTTCTCTGATGAATGCTCTCCTTGCGCGGCTGGTCAGTTTAGGTGGACGGCCATGTCTTGGTAGGTTTGCAGTTGTGCCGTACTCTTTCCATTTTCCGATGATGGATTGAACAGAGCTCTGTGAGATGTTCAATGCTTGGGAGATTTTTTTTATAACCTAACCCTGCTTTATACTTCTCCACAACTTTATCCCTGACCTGTCTGGTGTGTTCCTTGGCCTTTTCCTTTGAGGCTTCAGGGAGGTGATGTATGTCTACAAGGATGAGGGGAATTTTATTGGCATGTGGGTGTCACTTCTGGTCTAGAGCTTGCTCCTGTCCTTTTCAAATTCTAATTGAGGAACATCTGTCTATGATTGATTACTAATTAAGGTAATATCGTATCTTTAATCCCACTGCATTAAACTACATCTACAATCATAATACTTCTACAGATGACATCACATCTCAGCTATTGGCAAAACTATTACTAGCCTAGAATTCTCCTTCAAAGTGATTGTAATCGATCACCTTGTAAAACAACCCATTTAGTTTAAAAATAGAAATGAAAGGCAAAACACCATGGCATGCTGGTGGTAGGTTATGGAAGTAGCAAGATACATACAGCTAAACTAAAACTATGCCATTATAGTTCACGTGCGTGTTAATACAGGCGTCCCAATACTTTTGGTAATATAGTGTATCTGGAAAGACATCCCGGGATGGGCCCCCCTCATCTACTGGGCTCCACACAGTTGCCCAATGCATCTCAGCAGTAATAATATCCTGATTTCTAATTGTATTTGCAAGAAGGGAATACTTCACTGGAACTCATAACCTCGATTTTGTAACGTTCTTTTAGGTATATTGACTTTCTGACACGTGATTGTGCCTTTCTTTACCTGAATTATAATGGTGTACAGTAAAATGACGAAAAACAGAATATCTGCCCCAAGCTGCAAGGTCACCGTGGTGTCAGTGGTCGAGTAAAGACGCATTATCTGCAGGTCAAGGGATGGCACAAAGCCTCCTGTGATAGGGACAAGGGTTAGATTCAGCTATAAGGTACAAGCAGAACACATTATAGTGAATGGCAGACAAATAGTAAATATACAGTTAAAATACAAATAATAATAACCTTTTATTTTCACTTTGGATAGGGTGGGGGAGGGTTACAACCCGTTAGATTTTTTTTTTTTCCGCCATCTGTGTCCCCATTGGGGAGATTAACCTTCACTTCCTGTCCCATAGCCAAACAGGAAGTGAGAAGAAAAAGTATTCATGTCATCCCTTGACATTTTCCACATTTTGTCATGTTACAACCAAAAATGTAAATGTATTTTATTGGGATTTTATGTGATAGACCAACACAAAGTGGCCCATAATTGTGAAGTGGAAGGAAAATGATAAATGGTTTTCAATTTTTTTTTTACAAATAAATATGTGATAAAAGTGTGGGGGGGCATTTGTATGGCGCCCCCCTGAATACTTTGTAGAACCCCCTTTTACTGAAATTACAGCTGCAGGTCTTTTTGGGGATGTCTCTACCAGCTTTGTACATCTAGAGAGGGACATTTTTGCCCATTCTTCTTTGCAAAATATCTCAAGCTCTGTCAGATTGGATGGAGAGCGTCTGTGAACAGCAATTTTCAAGTCTTGCCACAGATTCTCAATGTGATTTAGGTCTGGACTTTGACTGGGCCATTCTAACACATGAATATGCTTTGATCTAAACCATTCCATTGTAGCTCTGGCTGTATGTTTCGGGTCGTTGTCCTGCTGGAAGGTGAACCTCCGCCCCAGTCTCAAGTCTTTTGCAGACTCTAATGGTGCGTACACACGGGCGGACTTGCCAATGGGCTAAACTCCATCGGCATTTCCGACAGAAAGATTTAGAACATGTTCTACATCTGAGTCTGTCGGAAATGCTGACAGAAAAAGTCCGATGGGGCATACACACGATCAGAATGTCCGACCGAAAGCTCCCATCGGACTTTTTCTGTCGGGAAGTCCGGCCGTGTGTACGCGGCATTACAGGTTTTTTCTCCAAGATTGTCCTGTGTTCGGCTTCATCCATCTTCCCAACTCTACCCAGTTTCCCTGTCCCTGCTGAAGAAAAGCATCCCCACAACTTGCCACCACCATGTTTCACGGTGGGGATGGTGTTTAGGGTGATGTGTTTTCTTTTAGGCCAAAAGTTCAATTTTGGTCTCATCTGACCAGAGCACCTTCTTCCACATGTTTGCTGTGTCCCCCACATGGCTTCTCACAAACTGCAAACAGGACTTCTTATGACTTTCTTTCACCAATGTCTTTCTTCTTGTCACTCTTCCATAAAGGTCAGATTTGTGGAGAACACGACTAATAGTTGTCCTGTGGACAGATTCTCCCACCTGAGCTGTGGATCTCTGCAGCTCCTCCAGAGTTACCATGGACCTCTTGGCTCTTCTCTGATGAATGCTCTCCTTGCCCGGCCGGTCAGTTTAGATGGACGGTCATGTCTTGTTAGGTTTTCAGTTGTGCCATACTCTTTCCATGTTCGGCTGATGGATTGAACAGAGCTCCGTGAGATGTTCAAAGCTTGGGATATTTTTTTTAATAACCTAATCCTGCTTTAAGCTTCTCCACAACTTTATCACTGACCTGTCTGGTGTGTTCCTTGGCCTTCATGATGCTGTTTGTTCACTAAGGTTCTCTAACAAACCTCTGAGGGCTTCACAGAATAGCTGTATTTATACTGAGATTAAATTACACACAGGTGGACTCTATTTACTAATTAGTTGACTTCTGAAGGCAATTGGTTCCGCTAGATTTTAGTTAGGGGTATCAGAGTAAAGGGGGCTGAATACAAATGGCCCCCCAAACTTTTCACATATTTATTTGTCAAAAAATGTATTTATCGTTTTCCTTCCACCTTACAATTATGTGCCACTTTGTGCTGGTCTATCACTCAAAATCCCAATAAAATACATATTTATTTATTTATATATATATATATCTATCTACCTATCTATCTATCTATCTATCTATCTATCTATCTATCTATCTATCTATCTATCTATCTATCTATCTATCTTACCAATCCCAATAAAGTTAATAAATAATAAAAATAAAAAAATATAATACCAGTCCCTATAAAGTTAATATAACTACCCCTAAATATAAACTACCTACTACACCATAAGGATGTTTCCTGCATTAGAATGCAAGCAATCCCTTCCAGTCCCTTCCTCTCTTTCACTCTGAATGTTGCTGTGCAAGTGTGACTACAAAATGTGTACAAACCATCACAGTGTAGTAATTCTATTTCACATACAGCATACAAAAATATACTGTTTTTCTTTTTATATACAGTTATGGAATGGATTTAATTATAACCCAGCTATAATTCTACCCCAACAAACAAATGATATACCAGGGATCAAGATATATAGGCTTTAGATCCCTAAACATAACAAAATAAATACTAACATGTAAACATTTTATTAATCTATATTATAAAAAATATAAGCCAAAACCCTAAAAACACCATTGAAAACAAATCTATATATAACAGAGGGACCCTATAACATTAACATTAATAATTTATGTTTTATGTATTAATGCTTTAATCTGTATTTTTCTGTCTTTTATTGCACAACTAAAGCTGTCAGATTACAGGTTCTCATACTTAAATAAACGAACTATCACATTCTTTCCTGAAGAAGCCATATGGCGAAACATGTAGAAAAAAAAAATGGGACGTGACTACAGTAAATCGTTGTCATCAATAGGATGTTTTGCATACATCTTTGGCTATGATTATATTGTATGTACTGCTTTTATGACATTGTTCATTTAATAAAAATTGTATACATTTGTTTTTACATATTGTTGACTCAATATTTTATCGTTATGCACCTTTAAAGTCCCACATCTCCCAAATGTCTTCAATTAACATTAATAAGCTGCAGGACTTAAAGAGCCATCTGACCCAATAACCTATAGATACATATGGATACTGTATATACAGCTCATATAAATATAATATATATAATAGTATCTCTTATATCCACCTGTTTAGGGTGGAAGGTTATATCAGGGAACATTTCTGCTATATAAAGGTCTGTTTTTAATTGTTTTTTTTAGGTTTTTGGTTTATAGATGGTGTTTATGTTCCTTATAATATGGATTAATAAATTTTTAAATTTTTGTTTTAGTTTTGTTATAGGGTGATTGTTGAGGAGTGCCTTCCTCAGGACTAATGTACATAAAAATTCAAGATGATAAAATTAACTTACACAAATAACAACTAACTGTTTACAGAATAAACCTCAAAGTAAAATTAAATTGTAAATATTATGTTAGGAAAATTGGTTCATTTAGGCTCCATTCACACTTGTGCGACTTGGTCATGCAACTTTGGACTGACAAGTCGCCTGACAAGTCGTTCCCCATGTTTTCAAATGATACCCATTCATATATGCGCAACCTAAAAATGCAGCAACTTAGTTCATGTACTACTTTGGTCCGACTTTCATGCAACCTGAGGGCCAAAGACTTCAAAGTTAACCATCAGAATACAAAATACAAAATACTAACAATAAGTTACAAAGCCCTCCACAACTCTGCCCCCAGCTACATCACTAGCCTAGTCTCAAAATACCAACCTAATCGCCCTCTCCGTTCCTCCCAAAACCTCCTGCTCTCCAGCTCCCTCATCACCTCCTCCCATATCCGCCTCCAGGACTTCTCCCGAGCCTCGCCCATCCTCTGGAATTCCCTACCCCAATCTGTCAGACTGTCTCCAAATTTATGGGTTCCAGCTCTGATCCAAAACCTACATATCCCTGTTCCTTCTACATTCCTACAGCCCTGACCAAAAGTTTTGAAAAGGATACAAATATTAATTTTCACAAAGTCGGCTGCCTCAGTTTTTATGATGGCGATTTGCATATACTACAGAATGTTAGGAAGAGCGATCAGATGACTTGCAATTAATGGCAAAGTCCCTCTTTGCCATGAAAATGAACTTAAACCCATAAAAAGAAACATTTCCACTGCATTTCAGCCCTGCCACAAAAGGACCAGCTGACATCATGTCAGTGATTCTCTCGTTAACACAGGTGTCCGTGTTGACGAGGATAAGGCTCGAAATCACTCCGTAATGCTGACTGAGTTAGAGTAACAGACTGGAAGCTTTAAAAGGAGGGTGGTGCTTGAAATCATTGATTGTTCTTCCTATGTTAACCATGGTTACCTGCAAGAAAACACGTGCAGTCATCACTGCTTTGTACAATAAGGGATTTACAGGCAAGGATATTGCTGCTACTAAGATTGCACCTAAATCAACCATTTATGGGATCATCAAGAACTTCAAGGAGAGAGGTTTAAATTGTTGTGAAAAAGGTTTTGGGGCTCCCAAGAAAGTCCAGCAAGCATCAGGACCGTCTCCTACAGTTGATTCAGCTGCGGGATCGGGGCACCACCAGTGCAGAGCTTACTCAGGAATGGCAGCAGGCAGGTGTGAGGACATCAGCACACACAGTGAGGAGAAGACTTTTGGAGGATGGCCTGGTGTCAAGAAGGGCCACAATGAAGCCACTTCTCAACAGGAAAAAACATCAGGGACAGACTGATATTCTACAAAAAAAATTACAGGGATTGGACTGCTGAGGACTGGGGTAAAGTCATTTTCTCTAATGAATCCCCTTTCCGATTGTTTGGGGCATCCATAAAAAATCTTGTCCGGAGAAGAAAAGTTGAGCGCTACCATCAGTCCTGTGTCATGCCAACAGTAAAGCATCCTAAGCAGTGGCGGCTGGTGCCGGTCGGGGGGGCATCAGACGGACCTGAACACGGAACCCCCTACCACCTCCCAGTTGCACCAGCCTCTGGCTCTAATCACGTGCTTCAAAAAAAAAAGAAAACCCCATTGGAATCCATGCATCCAGCGCCCTGCATGTAGGTTAGGGGGCCAGACACATGGATGAGGGGGTGGCGCCTGTATGCCCCTAAAGGACAGGCTGCCACTGATCCTGAGACCAGTCATGTGTGGGGTTGCTTCTCAGCCAAGGGAGGGGGGCTCACTCACAATTTTGCCCAAGAACACAGCCGTGAATAAAGAATGGTACAAAAACATTTCCCGAGAGCAACTTCTCCCAACCATCCAAGAACAGTTTGGTGAGGAACAATGCCTTTTCCAGCATGATGTAGCATCTTGCCATACAGCAAAAGTGATAACTAAGTGGCTTGGGGAACAAAACATCGGAATTTTGGGTCCATGGCCAGGAAACTCCCCAGACCTTAATCCCATTAGGAACTTGTGGTCAAGCCTCAAGAGGCGGGTGAACAAAACCCCCCTCCCCCCACAAATTCTGACAAACTCCAAGCATTGATTATGCAAGAATGGGCTGTCATCAGTCAGGATGTGGACAGAAGTTGAGTGACAGCATGCCAGGGGGGAATTGCAGAGGTCTTGAAAAAGAAGGGTCAACACTGCAAATATTGACTCTTTGCATAAAAGTCATGTCTTTGTCAATAAAAGCCTTGGACGCTTATGAAATGCTTGTAATTATACTTCAGTATCCCATAGTAACATCTGACAACAATATCTAAAAACACTGAAACAGCAGACTTTGTGAAAATTAATATTTTGTCGTTCTCAAAACTTTTGGCTAGGCCTGTAAATTACAGTATATCTGCCTTAAGTTCAGCTTTAAAGAGGAGTAAAGCTGTTACTTTACCAATCACAGTGGTCTCCAGGATAAAGGTTGCAATGGCAAAGAGGTTGATGTTGGCATTGTACACATTGAACTCCACAAAAATAACTTTGGTATAGCTGTCCAGCCAATAGCTGCTTTGCAGCTGATCTAGAATACTGTAGAAATAATACAGAAATTAAATAGTTAACTTTGTTTCGATGCCATTTGGTTAAAACAAGTGATATACTGAGCTGAATGGTTTATTATACACGTCTGCATTTTCTCAGCCTTCCATGGCCATTGGCCAGCATCTGAGATTTGGCCCATGCTACCCCATTGATTTACATGGTTCACCCAGCAGATCAGGGATATGTGGATTAAAGAATTAGTCTACTCAAAAGTTACAGCTGAGTTATAGTAGAGCCTCGTGGGAGCCAGCCCCTGGCTTCTCATGTGCCTTGGATACTCCAATGGTGAAATCTCCCTGTCGTAATTCCTGCCCACCTGGGAATTTCTGGTGTTCTTAACCACCTTTGCATCTTCCAGCTCCTCCTATTACTGTCTCCATAGTAATAAAATAAATATAATATTCAGCAGAGAGTGTGAGTTCCTAAAAATGGCCACAGCAGGTGTGGGGAATTCGGTGATCTCACCAATAAAGTCCCCAAGAGACAGGAAAAAAAATGGTGGCTGAGATGTCCAGAAACTACAGAACACCGAAATGTCAGGTTTTTTTGCGGATTGACCCTTTTAAAGGCATAATCTATTTTTTAAAGCCATGTTTCATGGTACAACCATATTTTTACACCATTCTCCTAAACCTAAACCAGAATGGGTGTGCTTCTTACTGTAGGTGGCTGTCATTGTGTAAACATCGGGGGTCACACTCTAATGACATCAACCGTTCAAGTTCATACCAAATTCCACAGCACCTGCACAGTCCTCGCCCTCTGGCCTGGCCCCTTGGACTCTCTTTTCCTGGATTGGGCTTAATCGTAGGTCTCTAGGATTAAGACCAATCCAGGTGAAACACATCAGAGGCCTGGCCAAGGTCCAGTTGGGCTGTTTTTAGGAGTAGACATCAGTCTTCTTGTGTGAACATTTCTAAAATGCAGTTGGAAGAATATTTGCCCATGCTGTCCTCTAATATAATGGGAAAATAGATACTATTGTTGTATGCTGGGCAAATGTAAAATGACTGGATAGCCAATGTACACATTTTTAGCTGCTTCCATTGTTTTAGAGGAGTGCTGGTCAAACAATGCACCCAGGCTACATGTAGAAGGGCAAATGTAAATGACTGGATAGCCAATGTACACATTTTTAGCTGCTTCCATTGTTTTAGAGGAGTTCTGGTCAAACAATGCACCCAGGCTACATGTAGAAAAGTCAACAATAGACTTGACTTTTTGACATATTTGATCTATGGCATGTATGATACTGCAGTGCCATCTAGAGTCTGAGTTAGAAAATGCTTCTCTCATAGAAACTAAAAAAGAAGAAAAACTGTAGAACGGACGGGGTAAAGGTAAAGGGATAAGCCCATGTGGGAATGGCTGCTCAAACTTTCTAAATAAAAGGCCAGCAGCGTAACTTGAAAGGGGGGCTTCACAACAACAGGGAGAACTAAGAAGGAAAGTTTGTGCCAGAGGGGACTTCATCTGGGGATAATACTAAATTTACACTACGAGATGTCTCGATTTCTGCAATCGCATGAATAGCCTCGAGTCCTGGTTGCCTACAGAGTTTGTGAAGCTGCTATAACCCAAGCTAAGTGACTTTTTAGTGTATCCCTATAGTCACTCAGACCATTGTTAATTCTCATTTGTTAGGAAGGTTAGGTAGCATGTGCATGTGTGTTGTATGCATATCTCTAATCAGGGCTTTTTTTATCAGAGAACTCCCCCTTTCCAAGTCACCCCTTGTCTCCGCCCCTACCCACCTCCAAGCACTGCATTTCGGTTCCACTCCCTACCCACCTCCCAGGACCACCCCTTTAGAGAATACAGAAGGATGTAAAATTTGTGGTACTAAATAAGTTGTATGGAACTTGTTAATGATAACAAGAAAAACAGTGAATTAGATCCCCCACAGCCAGCAACAATAGACCCCCCCAGCAACAACAGACCCCCTGCAGCAACAACATATCTCCGCACAGCCAACATCAATAGACACCCCCGCAGCATCATCAGTAATAGACCCCCCCCCCCAGCAACAATGGACCACCTACAACAAAATACCCCCCTAAGCAAAAAATAGACCCCTGGCAGCAACAACAGATCTACCCACAGCCAGCATCAATACACCCTCCAGCAGTCAGCAACAATAAACCCCTACCAGCAACAATAGATCCCCTGCCAGCAACAACAGACCTCCCACTGCAAAAACAGATCCCCTCCAGTGACAATAGATCCCCCAGCAGCCAGCATCAACAGACCCTGCAGCACACCCCAGCACCCCTTGTCATTACATACATTCAGTGCTGGAGGTGCTGGAGGTGCCGGAACTGTGTTCCCCCACAGCCCTGTCTGTAATACTCTGTATGTCTTGTATTGTTTTCCTACAATTGCAAGTAGTTTGCATGTACAGCATTCTTGTTTAGTAAGCAGATTAATATACTAGAGGCGTTTCTGCTTCCTTGCTTTACTGCAAAGTGACCTAAAAGATACAACCCAAAACAGCTATGTATACCCCTTGCGATTTAAATGTATATAGAATATACTGTATCCATGTCATACCTGGCTGCAGATGTACTGTTCAGGCCTATCTCTGACACATAGCCACCTCCAGAGTAGTAACCTTGCTGCGCCCAGATAGGATACCCTCCAAGCTCCTCTTCCGAGTAGTATGACCACATGTCCCCTGGGGTGTTATTGTTGCGGACAATGCTCCACTGAGGACTGTAGCTGTTGGTGTCCTCGGAGTCATAGAGGTCTGAATTTCCAGCACTGGTAAGGACCCTCCTCAGCTGCCGGATTCGGGGGCTGCCCACGAGGAAGCAGTTCCCGTCTGTAATGAAGCCTGGAGCAATGCAACAGCACAGGAAAATCATGAAAAATGAAGGCAGAGAAAGAGTAAAATGTCCCAACCTCCTCACATGCTGGTTTTTAATACCCGGTTGATTTGTGAATTTATATATTTAGAGAGGTCACCCTAGTTATTACATACTCGGGCTCCACTTTCTTCTTTGTAGAGCTACACAATGGCGGGGCTTTGCTCTCCTTCTCATTTAAATCTGCAAGCTCATTGAAAACAATGCACTGCCTACAGTGAGGGGAAAAAAAAGTATTGATCCCCTGCTGATTTTGTACGTTTGCCCATTGACAAAGAAACGATCAGTCTATAATTTTAATGGTCGGTTTATTTTTACAGTGAGAGACAGAATAACAACAAAAACATCCAGAAAAACGCATTTCAAAAAAGTTATAAATTGATTGCATTTTAATAAGTGAAATAAGTGTTTGATCCCCGATCAATCAGTAAGATTTCTGGCTCCCAGGTGTCTTCTATACAGGTAACCAGCTGAGATTAGGAGCACTCTCTTAAAGGGAGTGCTCCTAATCTCAGCTGGTTACCTGTATAAAAGACACCTGTTCTCAGAAGCAATCAATCAATCAGATTCCTTGATTCCTGATTCCTTGAATCTCTCCACCATGGCCAAGACCAAAGAGCAGTCCAAGGATGTCAGGGACAAGATTGTAGACCTACATAAGGCTGGAATGGGCTAGAAGACCATCACCAAGCAGCTTGGTGAGAGGGTGACAACAGTTGGTGCGATTGTTCGCAAATGGAAGAAACACAAAATAACTGTCAATCTCCCTCGGTCTGGGGCTCCCTGCAAGATCTCACCTCGTAGAGTTTCAACAATGAGAACGGTGAGGAATCAGCCCAGAACTACACGGGAGAATCTTGTCAATGATCTCAAGGCAGCTGGGACCATAGTCACCAAGATAACAATTGGAAACACACTACGCCGTGAAGGACTGAAATCCTGCAGCGCCTGCAAGGTCCCCCTGCCCAAGAAATCACATGAACAGGCCCGTCTGAAGTTTGCTAATGAACATCTGAATGATTCAGGGGAGAACTGGGTGAAAGTGTTGTGGTCAGATGAGACCAAAATCAAGCTCTTTGGCATCAACTCAACTCGCTGTGTTTGGAGGAGGAGGAATGCTGCCTATGACCCCAAGAACACCATCCCCACCGCCAAACATGGAGGTGGAAACATTATGCTTTGAGGGTGTTTTTCTGCTAAGGGGACAGGACAACGCTACCGTATTAAAAGGACGATGGACGGGGCCATGTAGCATCAAATCTTGAGTGAGAACCTCCTTCCCTCAGCCAGGGCATTGAAAATGGGTCATGGATGGGTCTTCCAGCATGACAATAACCAGAAACACACGACCAAGGCAACAAAGGAGTGGCTCAAGAAGAAACACATTAAGGTCCTGGAGTGGCCTAGCCAGTCTCCAGACCTTAATCCCATAGAAAATATGTGGACGGAGCTGAAAGTTCGAGTTACCAAACATCAGCCTCGAAACCTTAATGACTTGGAGAGGATCTGCAAAGAGGAGGGGGACAAAATCCCTCCTGAGATGTGCGAAAACCTGGTGGCCAACTACAAGAAACGTCTGACCTCTGTGATTGCCAACAAGGGCTTTGCCACCAAGTACGAAGTCATGTTTTGCGAAGGAGTCAAATACTTTTTTCCTTCACTGTATGTGGCTGTTATCTTATCGCAACAGTTAAATGAGACATAGTAGAACTAATGACTTCCCGTCTACTGACTAACCCACAAATATCTATGATTAAGGCTGGGTTCACTCTTATGCGAATCGGATGCGAGTTTCCCCGCATCCAATTTGCATGACAGGAGAGTGTGACCGTCTCTCAATGGAGCCAGTTCACATATCTCTGGGGTGGCTGCGGAGCGAATTGCACAGGGCTCCTTTGCGTCTTTGGCTCCGTTTCAGGTCCGAATTCAGGCAAAAATGTGGACCTGTTTCGTTCTGAAACGGAGAACAGGGACGCAGCTAGTGTGAACCCGGCCTCAAGATACTTTTTATCGGAGAAGGAAAGATTATACATTAAGTCCAGGCACCTGTAGCAACCCTCCAAAGCCCCCAGTTACCTGTGTTGTTAGAAGTTGGTACATCCCTACTAGCATCGCCCCCCCCCTATAGGTCACATGACATACTCACCTGGGTATTGCCCATACAAGTTGGGCAACAAAGTGCCTTGTGACCAGCTGTAAAAGTCCGATATGGCACCAATCGTGGAGTACGACTCATCGAAGCTTTTCTTGATTGTGTTGTACAAATTGTAATCGTTTCCTTTGTCACCGTATGCCATAACCATAGTGGTGGTGAGGAAAATCAAGTGGACTGTGGATATAGAAAAACAAGCATGGCAGGGTGACTTTGCACCCTTGTTAGGTTACAAAAACCAACAAAAGTTCTGCATTTTCCATTCAAATGCATGTGACTGAGTTCAAATGGAAATCGCAGAGCTTGCAAAGAAAAGGCTGCATTTGGCCTGCTTTACCTGCAGCTCAAATACACCTCAGTTGGATATGCTCAAAGATGACTGTACTTTTTGCACAGTGATCCTTTAAATCCTGGATAAAAAAAAACCATACATAGTGTTATCCAAAATTTGTGTAAAAATGTCTTACGCTTGGTGTTAAATCCTCAAGTAACTAATTTAAGTAAAAAAATTAATTATCTTAACTGCTTCAATACCGGGCACTTTCACCCTGTTGCTACCCAGGCCTATTTTCAGCTTTGAGCGCTGTCACACTTTGAATGACAATTGTGCGGGTCATGCAAGACTGACTTTGAAAAAAGTTTATTAGTTTCTGTTAGAACATTTTGTAAATAAGTAATTTTTCTCCTTCACTGATGTGCGCTAATAAGGCGGCACTGATGACCATTGCTAGGCTGCACTGATGTGCGCTGATAAGGCAATGGGCACTGCTAGGCTGCACTCATGTGTGCTGATAAGGCGATGGGCACTGCTAGGCTGCACTGATATGCGCTGATGAGATGGCACTGATGGGCACTGCTAGGCTGCACTGATGTGTGCTGATGGGGTGGCACTGATGTGCACTGCTAGGCTGCACTGATGGGCACTGATGAGATGCACTGAAGGGCACTGATAAGGAGGCACTAATATGCAGCACTGATAGGCGGCACCGATGGGCACTGATAGGTTGCACTGATGGGCACTGATTAGGCAGCACAGAAAGGTGGCACTGATGTGTGCTGATGAGGTGGCACTGATGGCCACTGCTAGGCTGCACTGATGTGTGCTGATGAGGTGGCACTTATGGGGACTGCTGGGCTGCACTGATGGGCACTGAAGGGCACTGATAAGGTGGCGCTAATATGCAGCACTGATGGCCACTGATAGGCGGCACTAATATGCAGCACTGATAGGCGGCACCGATGGGCACTGATAGGTGGCACTGATAGGCACCACTTATGGGCACTGATTAGGCAGCACAGATGGGCACTGATAAACGACACTGATGGGCACTGAAAGGCAGCACTGACTGGCATCATTGCTGGGCTCTGTTGGGGCTGCACTGATGATCAGTGCCCCGATTATCTGTGCAGGTCTCTCCTGTGAGGAAATCCCACTGATCGTCTCTCACTGACAGCGTGTGAGGAGAGGAAAGCGATAACCGACATTTCCTTGTTTACATGTGATCAGCTTTGATTGGACACAGCTAATCACATGGGTAAAGAGCTGCGTCATCGGGGACACGACAACAGAAATGGCTGTTGCTAGGCAGATCGTCCTAATCTGCCACTTCCTACTCCGCAGTTCTTGTCCTCGCTCGCGTTGTTTCCTGGGAGATGGGGCGCGATGTCTTCTGGGACATGTGTGGGTCCCAGTAGACAGGCGTCCATTCACAAAGCGCCTCGGGGGGGCCGACATCGCGGGCTCGCTGGACGGGTAAGTGTCCTTATTAAAAGTCAGCAGCTACAGTGCCTGTAGTTGCTGACTTTAAAAAAAAAAACGGCCGAACCTCCGCTTTAACACAAAAGAATTCAATATAATACAAAAGCTCTTTTCCTGCTGAACTAATCAAAATGACCACAGCTGAAAGTCAGTTGGCTTTGTGTGCCATTGAGAAGGTGATTAGTTACACCTGTTTGAGTTTACAAGTCATTTTTAGGGGGGGGGGGGGGGGTGATCCGTTTTTCAACTCATTGATTCTGGGGGGTTTTTTTGTTTTTCTCCTGCCATGTTGGTGTTATATCTTTCACTTGGATGACAAGTTGCACTGGATAAATACAGCTGGATAAAACAAAAACTGTGTCTGTCTTAATTTCAGGCTGCAAAGCAACAAAATGTGATTGTTTTAAAGGAAGATGATTCTTTTCTATACCCGCTGTATATAGCTATATAAATACTCTGTAAACTCTATGGAGTTTCTTTTAATAAAGCAGAAATGGTGATCAATTTTCCATACCGATAATATCATGAATTAACGTGTAAAGTTTCCGCTCCATCACCCTCTGTTTTTTCAGGCTGGTTGTGTTCTTGTTTGGTGGAGCACAATAGACCGGGTTGGTCGGGTCTCTACACCCTGACAGCTCCCAGTCTGGGCGACTTTCTGCAAAAGGAGGAAACAATCCATGTAACAAATAAATTATTCCAAGTTCTTATTCAACAAGAATGTAGGTGAAGTAGAGTTGCCACCTCATCCCTTTAAACCTGAACACATATGAATTACCCAGGTTCTGAAGGCTAATTTATTGCAGATAAGGCAACAAGTGAGTTTAATTACCACCTTAATCAGCCTCAGAACCTGTGTAATTAATATGTGTTCAGGTTTAAAGGGATGAGGTAGCAACCCTAAGTGCCGGTTCACACTAGAAGCGGCACGACTTGCAGGTCGCCTCACCGAGGCGACCTGCACACGACTGCCTGGACGACTTGCAAAACGACTTCTCTACAGAAGTCTATGCAAGTCGCCCCAAGTCGCCCCCAAAGTAGTACAGGAACCTTTTTCTAAGGTTGCGTCGCTCCCCTTAGAACGGTTCCATTGTACAGAACAGGAGGCGACTTGTCAGGCGACTAGGTCGCCTGACAAGTCGTCCTAGTGTGAACCGAGCCTAAGGTGAAGCTGGGGGTATACTTTGGGTGTTTAACCCAAAACCAAAATTGTAATATATTGCAGCTGACCAATCATTAGATGTGGTGGCTGCATCAAATCCGGTTCACACAGGGGCGACCTATCAGGCGACTTAGCCGCCTGACAAGTCGCGTTCCGTTCTGTGCAATAGAACCCTTCTAGTAGTAGCGACTCAAGTCGCCCCCCCGACTTAGAAAAAGGTTCCTGCACTACTCTTCGGCGACTTCAGGCAACTTGGATTGACTTCTATACGGAAGTCATTTTGCCAGTCGCCGGTGAAGTCGTGTGCAGGTCGCCTCTGTGAGTCGCGCTGCAAGTCGTGCTGCCCGTGTGTGAACCGGCTCTCAGTTTTCTTTTGTTTAATCTTTTTTCCCCTCTGTTTCCACCTGGTGATCTGGCTAGTAACACTCTGTGACAGACCACAAGATAACGCTTCCTCCACTCTGGAACCAGGAACCAGGTGTTATAGCTGAATGTTGCACCCAAGGACTAGACGACACTAGCTTAGGTGCATACTGGAACTGACTTCATTGTAAACTCACACAGAATATACAGTGCCTTGAAAAAGTATTCATACCCCTTAATTTTCCACATTTTGTCATGTTACAACCAAAAACGTAAATGTCTTTTATTGGGATTTTTATAGGATAGACCAGTGTTTCTCAACTCCAGTCCTCAAGGCGCCCCAACAGGTCATGTTTTCAGGATTTACCTCAGATGAAACGGCTGTGGTAATTACTAAGGCAGTGAGAGTGATCAAATCACCTGTGCAAAATAATGGAAAGCCTGAAAACATGACCTGTTGGGGTGCCTTGAGGACTGGAGTTGAGAAACACTGGGATAGACCAACGCCAAGTGGCACATAATTGTGAAGTGGAAGGAAAATGATAGATGGTTTTCAAATTTTTTTTGCAAATAAATATGTGAAAAGTGTGCAGTAATAGTGTGCAGTAACAATGCACAATCCTAAACATTTACATAGCATTTAAATGCTCATGCTTATGTACGGGCCCTTTATTTAGAGGTGGGGTTCCAGATCTAGCATCTAACACAGTGTTTCTCAACTCCAGTCCTCAAGGCGCCCCAACAGGTCATGTTTTCAAGATTTCCCTCAGATGGAACAGCTGTGGTAATTACTAAGGCAGTGAAACTGATCAAATCACCTGTGCAAAATAATGGGAAGCCTGAAAACATGACCTGTTGGGACGCCTTGAGGACTGGAGCTGAGAAACACTGATCTAACATATCATGGCCAATTCTATACAAACCTAGGAGGCCAATAATCCCATACAACTGCTGCTCTTCTGCTGCATCTTCAATGTTGACTCTTCTCAGCACACGAAACATGATGATAGTTTGTGCAAAGACCTTCACGGAGAATAAGGGGACACAATGGCAGAAGCAAAGTGTCAACAGTAGCAGCACAGAATACATGAAAGGCTATTACATCCACATTGCGTTTGTAGGAGTCTAACCATAGTTTGCTATATTTTAATGGTATAACGTTAAATGACTCACCAGCTTTCTATATCTCTGAAGGGGGGGGGGGGCAGTAAGATTTCCCTGAACCACCACTGCAAAACCAAAAAAGGGCTTTCTGTCCTGGTTTGACTGGCTGCTTGTTTGTTCCTGGTCAGTAAGCAGTTAAACAAATAGGAGTATGACAGCCCTGGAGCTTAGCCTTACAAAGAGATGCAGCTTCCATATTCCTATCTTAACTATCTCCCTTAAAAATTGCCCACAACCACCCTTGGGTGAACCATTGTCTGCTACCAAACTTTGACTGTTTCCTACTTGAACCTTGACAGTCTACGATATAAATTGTTCATGCCATCTGGGCCACATAGCTTGGGTGGACCATTGTCTTCCACCACACTTTGACTCTTCCCTACTCAAAGCTTGCCACTCTAGGATATCAACTGTTCACGCCATCTGGGCCACCAACCTTGGGTGAAACTTTGTCTTCCAAACTTTGACTCTTTCCTACTTGAATCTTGACACTCTACGACAGGGGTAGGCAACCTCAGCCCTCCAGCTGTTTTTGAAACTACAAGTCCCGTGAGACATTGCAAGACCCTGACACTCACAGGTATGACTCCTAGAGGCAGAGGCATGATGGGATTTGTAGTTTTACCACAGCTGGATTGCCGAGGTTGCCTACCCCTGCTCTAAGGTATAAATTGTTCATGCCATCTGGGCCACATACCTTGGGTAGACCATTGTCTTCCACCACACTTTGACTCTTCCCTACTCGAAACTTGACACTCTCCTGCTTGATATTCTGTGCTTGATCTAGCTTTACTCCAGACTCTGCTTTTTCTACCTTTGCTCAACCTTGTATGACCCTGACCTGGCTCTTGACTACTTCCTTCTTCCTGCTCCTTCGGAACCTGGTTACCAGATCTGCCTTTGGGTCCTGGTTGGTATTCCCAGACAATTAGTGCATGGACTGTCTATCACTGATGATCGTGAGGTGTTCCTTTATCTGCATTAAACACCATCCCTGAAGGCCATCTCTACTGATGACCATCCAGGTCCCAGCACCCATGCTACCCTGAGCCTCACACGTCTGTCCCTATTTTCCAGGTGTGTTTGGTTCTCTCACCACTTCAGCCTCCACCGAGGTACATGAAATAAAAAACATTGTATTTAGGCCCCACATTTCCATAATTACTTTAGACCCTACCTTTTGTTTAGACAAGCCCTTTTCAACCTCATCAACACAGGGAAACCCTTGAAATAACCTTCCAGTCTCAGGAAACCCCTGCTAAAGATGACTAAATCTGCAACTCAAGATACATTAGTGTGATGGTCAATGGAAAGAATGATTCCCTTATAAAGAGCTAAAAAGAACAATGGTGTCAGTGGGAACTTATCTGAGAGGCAGAAATTGCTCACTGCTCAAGGAACCCCTAGCAACCTCTGGAGGAACCCTAGGGATCCATGGAACCCTGGCTAAAAATACCCTGGTTTAGGCACTTATAGTGAGTTGTGTACCTTAAGTGGTGGTATTAAGAAAACACTCTGCAACAGGGAGAGGAGTATAGATATGAGCCAGCTGATGGCTTTGGCCTTCGTCATATCCAGGCTGATAAGCACCATGTAGTAACCTGAGAAGGAGCTGATGGCAAACAGGAAGAACCAGCACAGAAAGGTAAAAATTTTCGGCACACGGCAGCATCGCTTTTGAGCCACAGTGACGGGAAAACTGTTGGTCACACTGTAGAAGGAGACACCAGAGATAAGCAAAAGTGAAATGAGGAAGTATGGTGGATAAATAATGAGAAAAGCCACCTTTGTTTGGTGGGATGACCATTACTAGATACCTGCTTGGAAGCGGTGCACTTGACACGTTTTGACTTTTCAGCAGTTCTTTCAGGTTGTACAAGATATTGGAGGCTTGTATGTACTCTATAGGCCTGGAAACATATGTAAGGTCCACAGAGGCAACTTGATGTTGGAGCTTTTCAAGTACTTTGTATACATAATGTAGAAAGTGACAGTGCTGGGCTGTGATCACTAAAGGAGAAGCATAATGAAAAGCAATTAATTTGCAGGTCATGAATATAACTTCAAACTACTTATATTTTTAGAAAGCAGTCATTTTGTCCAAATATGGACAGGTAGTGGCCATAATCCTTAAAAGGAGGATGAAAAATCAGGTAAGAGGGGTTATACAGTAAATACTTTAAATGAGATTGAGCTGCAGGGAACAAACAGAATGTTGGTTTTTAACTTCTTACCTTCTATTTGGAACATGCCTAGCCTAATAGAAATCTCCTCTGGACACTGTTATCCATTGTGTATTGTTTTCCTGATGCATATGCTACCTACCCTCTCCTTGGCCTTCTCTTTTTCTTTCAGATTCTCTGGCCATGAGTGTGAGTGAGATCCAACCACTCCAAAACCTAATATCCTATCACTCTTATTATCAGAATCCAGATCTGAAACTGGGACCTCTTCAGTGTCTGGCTGTGGCTCTTCTCGCTGTGCCACCAGAGATGCTGGAGAGCTTCTTGCCTTATCCCTTGGACAACCTTACTTTGTATCTTATTTCTGGTGAACCTTGAACTCCTTGATCCTCCCATGAACTTATTTTACAAGCCATGTCTATGTACTTTCTGTTTGCAAGATTATGGTGCTCTTCTCCAGCCAGTATCTTGCTCCTTACATTTGAACCATATCTTCACTATCACATAGGTGGCAACATTCTCAAAAAAATTTTAAGGAACACTTTTTTGTCTGTAGGTGGAGTATTATTTTGTAGGCGTGGAATATTAGGAGCGGAAAAACGAGGTGCGTGTATTTGCATGGTTTAAACTATGCTAAATATTGGGCGTGGCTTACAGGGGGTGTGGTTAAATAGAGTCTGAGATGAAAGAGGGATGGAGGGAGAGAGAAAGAGGGATGGAGGGAGAAGGAAGAGAGGGATGGAGGGAGAGAGAAAGAAAGAAAGAGGGAAAGAAAGAGAGAAAGAAAGAGGGAAAGAAAGAGACAAAGAAGGAGAAAGAAAGAAGAAGAGAAAGAGAGAGAGAAAAAGAGAGAAAGAAAGAGAGCGAGAAAGAGAGAGAAAGAGGGAGAGAGAAAGAGAGAGGGAGAGAAAAAAACAAAGAGAGAGAGAGAAAGAAATGAAGGAAGAGGGATGAAGGGAGAGAGAAAGAAAGAAAGAAAAAAAGAGAGGAGGGAGAGAAGGAGAGAGAAGGAAAGAAAGAAGGAAAGAAATAGGGAGGGAGAGAGAGAAGAAAAGAAAGAAAGAAGGAAAGAAAGAGGGGTGGAGGGAGAGGGAAGGAAGGAAAGAAAGAGGAATGGAGGGACAGCAGGCCCAGGTCCTACACCACAATAAAAATACAGTATGTGTATTCCAGAAAGTTTAATAATCAGCAGATAAAGATACTCCAAACCCCATCCCCCCAGGCAGATCCCATCAAACAGATACAAGAGATGGTCAGAGACTGCAGACATGATACAAGAGATGGTCATAGACTGCAGGCATGATACAGGGGATGGTCACAGATTTTGCGGACATGATGAAAGAGATGGTCAGAGACTGTGTGGACATGATACAAGAGACTGCAGACCTACTACAAGAGATGGGGTCAGAGATTGTGGACAAGACAGAGATGGTCAGAAACTAAGGACACAGCTGATAGCAGAGGCTTCTCACACAGGCCATGAACGTGTACAATGTTCTGTGTATGGGGGAGGGGTGTCAGTGAGGTAAGTACACTACATAGTACACACATACAGAGGTGAGGAGGACTTGTGTACAGAGAAAATGGGGGTGATAATCACCTTCAGTCCTGTCACGGTCAGCCAATGGACTCCTCGGCTCACAGCCTGGCCACTCCATTCACCGGTGTCTCCACTTCATTCGGATGGCACCATGATGTCATTGTGCATACGCCCCCCGCCCGAGCCCAAACAGCAGAGCTGTGCCAAACATGGCTGAGCTTGCCCGAGCCGCCCATGGGCAGTTCCAAAGTTGGCCCGCGGCCATGTTTTTACAGGCGGAAGCTGCAACCTTTTTACGGGGAATCAGAGTGGCCCAGAGGGTCGTTCGGCACAAAGCCAATTTTTTGGAATTCTGCAAATCGGGACTGCTGGCAACTATGCTACCACTCATTTCATTACCGACCTTTGGCTTGTTCCTTGACTACGCTTTTGTTTGATCCCAACTCACAACCATTTGTCAATACCCTTTGACTTGTTTACTGACTACACATCTGCTTGATCCCATCCTGCTAAATGTTCTACCTGACCCCGGCTTGCTCACCTCCTGATGGGGCGATCCAGAGGACCACAACCTGACACTATCAGTCAGCGAAACCCATCTCCACCATCAGAAACTTTGGTGAAGACCGGTTAGTGCTTAGACCCAGCTCCACGGATGAGCCTACATCACCTCCATACCTGCTAGTGAATTTATCCTTCTTTTTTCTCCATGACCCTTTTCCCTGCTATGGCTACTGGCCTGCAAGCCTGATCCCTGCCCTTGACTTATACTTATACTCAGAGCTTTTTTCTCACTAAATAGGTGCAGGAACTCAACCATTACCCCCCCCCCCCATACACACAAGCACACCCACCCTCCAAACTGTATTAAATAGTGGGTGTGGTCAAATTTCACTAACAGTGGAAGCATTAAATACCAGGACTACATTAAATACAGAGTGCAGAGTTCAGGGGTGCACTACACACAGAGTGCAGAGTTCAGACTTCTTCCACAGCTGCTTACCTCTGCATCTCCTATCCAGATCTAATTTTCACCCTTCCTCAGCTCTGACTTCTGCATGCAACCTCCCGTCCACTGCCCCCATCCTCTCCTTCCCTCCTTAAAAGCTCCACCATTTTCTACATGTCTTAGTTGTTTTACTGTATTAAGCTAAAGAACCCAGCTGGCTCTAGAACCTCCCCACACACTGTACGTGGCTCTGCCTCTCTCACTTACAGGGAGATCATCCAGTGGGGGTATCGGGATCCGCACTGCACCCCGGGCACCTGCATCTCCCTTGTCCTCATCCTGCACTCAGTGAGAGCTGCTCAACAGATCAGATCTGTAGGAGCCATTGGGAGACAAGCTCTCACTTGTAAACAAAGAAGCCGGACTTCTGTGTTTACAAGTGATAGTGGTGAGCAGAGAGCAGAGGGCCTGAGCCAGAGGTGGTGGAACTGAGTTCCACCAAGTTCCAACTGAAAAAAAGCCCTGCTTGTACTAAGTCAAATGGTATAGGCAAGGCCTTAAGAGAAGCTATTGAAAAGAAATTTCTCTTCTTTGTGTAGAATGGATAGAATATAATGTCTTACTGCTCAGAGTAGTTATATGCTTGTAGGCAGGTGCAGTCTACTTTCTCCACTGTAGGTGGCGCTTGCCCGCAACGGCACTGCGGTTGGATAGGAAGTCAAGAGGAACATGGTTCCTCTATGGTTTCCTGGGTCACTGGTAAAGCTATCCTATTGGATGCTGCTGCCCCATGTGACCCTGGCAGCCATCTTGGGTCAGGCAGAACCTATTTAAGGCATTGGTTCCAAGGCTTGGTGCGCATTTGCAAGTGGGTAGAGTAGGGACAGGTAGTCCATCTTTTAGGGACAGAACTAGCAGCAGTTAAAGGATCCTGATGAGGAGGGAACATGTAGGGATTGTAATTTCTCTTCCTGCTTGGGCACAAGATGGCCAGGCTGCATTCTGCCCCTCCTAACACGTGCTGTCAGCTCGGCTGGGACCTGCTCTCTACACCAGTGGTTCTCAACTCCAGTCCTCAGGGCCCACTAACAGGCCAGGTTTGCAAGATAGCTGAAATACATCACAAGTGATATCACTTGCTGCTCAGTGATTGCCGTATTCTAGTCTGCAACTTCCCAAGGTAATAATTAAAATCTGGCCTGTTGGTGGGTCCCGAGGACTGGAGTTGAGAACCACTGCTCTACACACTGTTGGAATCCATAAGTGTTTCCGGTAGGGCTGTCTTCCCTGCGGGTTTACTGTGAACTGTTTTGCATTACTTTAACCACTTCAATACAGGGCACTTTCGCACCTTCCTGCCCAGGCCAATTTTTAGCTTTCAGCACTGTCATTTTTTTAAATAACAATTTTGCGGTCATGCTACACTGTACCCAAACAAAATTTTTATAATTTTGTTCCCACAAATAGAGCTTTCTTTTGGTGGTATTTGATCACCTCTGCGGTTTTTATTTTTTGCTAAACTAATAAAAAAAGACTGAAAATTTTGAAAAAAAAAATTTTTTCTTTGTTTTTGTTATAAAATTCTGTAAATAAGTATGTTTTCTCCTTCACTAATAGGCACTGATAAGCTGCACTGATGGGCACTGAAAAGACGGCACCGATGAGGCGGCACCGATAAGGTGGCACTGATGAGCACTGACCATGGGCACTGATAGGCGGCACTGACAGGCGGCACCAATATGCGGCACTGATGAGCATTGATAGGCGGCACTGATGGGCACTCATAGGTGGGACTGGTGGGCACTGATGGGCACTGATAGGTGGCACTGATGGGCACTGAAAGGCTGCACCGATGGGTACTTACGGATGGCAGTGTTAGACGGCACTGCTGGGCACTGATGGACACTGATAGGCGGCACTGATGGGTACTGAAAGGCAGCACTGATTGGCATTGATGGGCACTGATGGCTGGCACTGATAGATTTAACTGATAGACATCACTGGTGGCAGGCATTTTTCTTTGGCACTGATTGGCAGCTGCCTGGGCACTGATTGGCATTTTCCTGGTGGTCCAGGGTGGCATACCTGGTGGTCCAGTGTGGTGGCCATCCCTGGTGGTCCTGGCAGCATCCTGGTGGTCCTGGACGGGCATCCGAGGGGCGGCTGCGCTGATAAACAATCAGCACAGACCCCCCTGTCAGGAGAGCAGCCGATCGGCTCTCCTCTACTCGCGCCTGTCAGACGCGAGTGAGGAAAAGCCGATCAACGGCTCTTCCTGTTTACATCGTGGTCATATGACGTCTGGTCAGGATATCGCAACCACTTTGCCAACGTAATTTTGTTACCTGGCGGGCGGCAAGTGATTAATAAAAGTTCTTTGCATCATACTTGGACTGTGTGTGTTATTGCCGCTGCACCCCAGCTACATACTACTACTATACTATGACCAGTCTGGGTGAGTTTCCCTAGGTTCCTATACAGGACTAAGTAAAAGGATCTAGTTGAGGAAATACTGTATCAAACACCCTCTAAGGGTTGTTAACAGGCTCAGTTACTCAAGTTATAAAGCTGATCTCACTTCCGGGGTCCCAGACAACAGCGAAGATCAAGTAAAAGAGAAAAAAAATACCTATCCAGTAAAAAACACCCACAATACTTTTCTTGAACTTCTTTAAACCTTCTGACTGCTACAAAATTACTGCTTTACAATACCATAATTTAAGACAATCAAATGTTGTGCATGGTAAGAGTATGACTTACGCACCGGTCACGCGTCGAGTGTTGTCATGACTCACTCCTTCCATACAGACATAGTTCTGGATCAGATGAGAAATCGCCTCCATGTGTTCAATAAATGATTCGCTATTTGCGGTTGGCAAGTCCTCTGGGCTATCACCAAGAACTTGGATGATGTATTTCTGTAGAAAATCTACAATGCCTTTTATGTCCTGGGGGGGAAGAAAATAATTCAGTGTTCAACAATATTACGTTATTCACGATTAAAAACTGATAAATAAGCATAGGTGGAATAAAATAAGACCAGGTATTAGCTACTTCAGTACAGGAACATTCCAGCTTCCGAGACACATTAGTCGGTTCTTCGCCATACTTGACGATCCATTGAGTTAGCCAATAAATGGTATCACTTTAACAGCAAACTTTCTGTTTTCATTAATTGTTACTGGAAAAACGTTAATGTTTTTCATAAATATAACTATTTATTATTTTACATAAAGTAACAAATTACAGGGCATCTGGAAAGTATTCACAGCGCTTCACTTTTTTCCACATTTTGTTACGTTACAGCCTTATTCCCAAATGGATTAAATTCATTATTTTCCTCAAAATTCTACAAACAATACCCCATAATGACAAAAAAAAAAAAAAGTTTGTTTGAAATCTTTGCAAATTTATTAAAAAAAATAAAACATGAAAAATTTACATAATGTACATAAGTATCACAGCCTTTGCCATGACACTCAAAATTGAGCTCAGGTGCATCCTGTTTCCACTGATCATCCTTCAGATGTTTTTAGAACTTGATTGGAGTCCACCAGTTGACTGGACATGACTGGAAAGGCACACACCTGTCTATAGAAGGTCCCACAGTTAAGAGTGCTTGTCAGAGCACAAACCAAGCCATGAAGTCCAAGGAATTGTCTGTAGACCTCCAAGACAGGATTGTATGGAGGCACAGATCTGGGGAAGGGTACAGAAAAATTTCTGCAGCATTGAAGGTCCTGATGAGCACAGTGGCCTCCATCATCCGTAAATGGAAGTTTATTCATTTATTTTCTTTTTATTTTCAGCATTTCAAAAAATTACAGACAATATCTTGAAACATATACGATGCAATTTATCTTATTGTTTTCCCGTACTCTCCCCTCCGATAGCAAAGTAGAAAATGGAAGAAGTTTAGAACCACCAGGACTCTTCCTAGGGCGGGCCGCCCAGCCAAACTGAGTGATCGGGGGAGAAGGGCCTTAGTCAGGGAGGTGACCAAGAACCCGATGGTCACTCTGACAGAGCTCCAGCGTTTCTCTGTGGAAAGAGGAGAACCTTCCAGGAGAACAACCATCTCTGCAGCACTTCACCAATCAGACCTGTACGGTAGTATGGCCAGACGGAAGCCACTCTTCTGCAAAAGGCACATGACAGCCCGTTTGGAGTTTGCCAAAAGGCACCTGAAGGACTCTCAGACCATGAGAAACAAAATTCTCTGGTCTGATGAAACAAAGATTGAGTTCTTTGGCCTGAATGGCAAGCGTCATGTCTGGAGGAAACCGGCCACCACTCATCACCTGGCCAATATCATCCCTACAGTGAAGCATGGTGGTGGCAGCATCATGCTGTGGGGATGTTTTTCAGCGGCAGGAACTGGGAGACTAGTCAGGGTTAAGGGAAAGATGAATGCAGGATTGTACAGGAATGTTCTTGATGAAAACCTGCTCCAGAGCGCTCTGGATCTCAGACTGAGGTGAAGGTTCATCTTCCAACAGGACAACGACCCTAAGCACACAGCCAAGATAACAAAGGAGTGGCTATGGGACAACTCTGTGAATGTCCTTGAGTGGCCCAGCCAGAGCCCAGACTTGAACCCGATTGAACATCTCTGGAGAGATCTGAAAATGGCTGTGCACTGATGCTCCCCATCCAACCTAATAGAGCTTGAGAGGTCCTACATACCGTAGAAGAATGGGAGAAACTTCCCAAAAATGGGTGTGCCAAACTTGTAGCCTCATACTCAAAAAGACTTGAGGCTGTGATTGGTGCCAAAGGAGCTTCACCAAAGTATTGAGCAAAGGCTGTGAATAGTTATGTACATGGGATTTTTTCATTTTTTATTAATTTGCAAAGATTTCAAACAAACTTCTTTCATATTGCCATTATGGGGGATTGTTTTTAGAATTTTGAGAAAAATAATACATTTAATCCGAAAAAAAATACTGTCTCGTAAACAGCACAACATATGAGTGTCGTACAGTGTGACAGACCTGATGCGATACGAGTCGCAGGAAGTCACAAGCATTAATAATTGCTGATACAAGTGTGCAGTGACATGAGTGATTGAATTAGAATCACAATATCATGTGTAAATATTGAAACCAAAAAAGAAAATTCGACATCAGCCATATCATATATCAAAAGTGAGAAAAACAACAACAATATTATGTATAACTGTTCAATAAAATCAAACAAAAAATGTGATACCCTAAGTAATCACACAATCCTGTATAAATATTAACCCAAGTGTAACCAAAAAACATATGGACATAACAGATGTAATGCTACTTCCAATATCGATTGAAACTGCAAACGTGATAGTCCATGCATTGGGCAGTGATATATGAGGAAAAGACACTGCTGCTACAAATGTTCGGCAGTCTCTGAGGTACGTGCAGTGACGAATGGATAAATACACCCAGGCGTGCCTTCACCTTCCTGGGAATGGGGGAGAGAAAAAGGTACTCTTACCCAAAATAGTGGACCCAACTCACCATACAGCGGGGGATCAATCAAGCATAGAGCCGGCGATGTGAGGTCAGGTTCCCAAAATGGGCCATTCAATCCCCTCCTCCAAAGACCGGTACGAACTCCAAGAGACCAGTGGAAATGGATAAGATTCCAGACCATAGATAATTCCGGGCATGGCACTCCAAGGTACATCCCCTCCAGATGGTAATATTTATGCAAGTTTCAAAAAAGAGGAGAGAAGCCTCCACATAGTATAAATCCAGATGATGGAATTTATTTAAATAAAAATATCCAAACTAATGAATATGAAATAAAAACAGTTCAACTGAACAAATAAAAAGCGCAGTATGGGGTGGTTAGAGCCAGCGTATTAACCCTACGTGTTTCGTCTGCAATGACTTCAACCTGGGTACACTGGGTGTCCATATGTTTTTTGGTTACCAGTGGAAATGGATAAGATTTCAGACCATAGATAATTCCGGGCACGGCACTCCAAGGTACATCCCCTCCAGATGGTAATATTTATGCAAGTTTCAAAAAAGAGAAGAGAAGCCTCCACATAGTATAAATCCAAATGATGGAATTTATTTAAATAAAAATATCCAAACTAATTAATATGAAATAAAAACAGTTCAACTGAACAAATAAAAAGCGCAGTATGGGGTGGTTAGAGCCAGCGTATTAACCCTACGTGTTTCGTCCGCAATGACTTCAACCTGGGTACACTGGGTGTCCATATGTTTTTTGGTTACCAGTGGGAATGGATAAGATTCCAGACCATAGATAATTCCGGGCACGGCACTCCAAGGTACATCCCCTCCAGATGGTAATATTTATGCAAGGTTCAAAAAAGAGAAGAGAAGCCTCCACATAGTATAAATCCGGATGATGGAATTTATTTAAATAAAAATATCCAAACGAATGAATATGAAATAAAAATAGTTCAATTGAACAGATAAAAAGCGCAGTATGGGGTGGTTAGAGCCAGCGTATTAACCCTACGTGTTTCGTCCGCAATGACTTCAACCGGGGTACACTGGGTGTCCATATGTTTTTTGGTTACACATGGGTTAATATTTATACAGGATTGTGTGATTACTTAGGGTATCACATTTTTTGTTTGATTTATTTGAACAGTTATACATAATACCGTTGTTGTTTTTCTCACATTTGTATATGATATGGTTGGTGTCCAATTTTCTTTTTTGGTTTGAATATTTGCACATGATATTGTGATTTTAATTCAGCCACTCATATCACTTCACACTTGTATCAGCAATTAATAATGCTTGTGACTTCCTGCGACTCATATCGCATCAGGTCTGTCACACTGTACGACACTCATATGTTGTGCTGTTTAAGAGACATTATTAGTCTTTTCAAAATTTTTATATACACTGTTTTGCTAGGTTTTCTCACCTGACACATTGCTTAGCGCTACACTTTTTACCCACATATCTATTTACAATCAGTCTTATTGTTGTGTTGGCAGCTTTTATACCTTGTGTTGGCGCAGTATTTTACTACATCTCAATAAATTTAATCCATTTAGGAATAAGTCTGTAACATAACAAAATGTGGAGAAAGTGAAGGGCTGTGAATACTTTCTGTAGGTGTAGGTTTATTGGTGCTCAAAAGATGTTTTCAACTTTCAAAGGAAAAGTGGAAAAGGTCTAAATTTGGATTCTTCTTGTTAACTGACGTGAAGGCCAGTGTCCCCTTGTGTATCATCAAACTCATTGTTTTTCATTTTCAATTGTTTATTAGACAAGTTTCCTTATTCAGCTAAACTGTCACTAAACCCACATCATAAAAAAAATGATCAATAAATGGCGTATTACATGCTGTTCATACTCAGTCACTATGAGATTCATTTTCTGTATTCTGCAAAAAACCTGGTTGATCCTGCTGTTCTCTATCTCCCCCTTGTTTCCATGTCCTCAATGCAGTTGGGAATTTTGCAGAGCTGTGTTGGAAGCTCTGCGCATGCTCAGTTTTCAGTGTGTTTTCTACTCTGAGCATTTTCTCCCCATCACATTTGAGCAGCCCATTTGACCATAGTCATACGTGTGGGCGTATATACAGTGGTAAAGCCCACTCCCCCCCCCCCAAGCCCACTAACAAGTTGAACACTATCGGGGAGGGATACTACATCTTGATTGATGGAGGCTTCACCTCCCTCTTATTCTAAGACACAGGCTGGCAGGGCGGGACATAACCTGTGACTGGCAGAAATATGCCCCACACCATGTTATTGCCAGATTTGAATTCAAATATATATTTGTATGACAATTTAAAACAGTTTATTGATATGAATTATTTACTTTTACTCCGTATCCCAAAGGCTGTTTTTTTTTTTCAACATGTGACCAGCAGCACTGTTTCCCTGCAGACCGGCTAGTAAAGAGCCAGGGTGGGTACGGCCAAGGGGGGGTCGTTGGTCTTGCCTAGGGTCACGCGGGTGACAGGATCAGAGAACAGACTCACCAGACTCAGCTGCTACGTTCAGAGACCCCCTCCGCTGTCCTCGTGCATGCCTCCTTCACCTCCTTCACTGACCTCTTGCCCGGCTCTTTTGCCTCCTCCGCTGTCCTCATGCACGCCTCCTTCTCCTCCTCTGCTGACCTCATGCCTGCCTCCTTCTCTTCCTCAACTGACCTCGTGCCTGCCTCCTTCTCCTCCTCTGCTGACCTCATGCCCGCCTCCTTCTCTTCCTCCGCTGACCTCGTGCCAGCCTCCTTCTCCTCCTCTGCTGACCTCATGCCCGCCTCCTTCTCCTCCTCTGCTGACCTCATGCCCGCCTCCTTCTCTTCCTCCACTGACCTCGTGCCTGCCTCCTTCTCCTCCTCTGCTGACCTCTTGCCTGCCTCCTTCGCCTTCTCCGCTGACCTCCTGCCCACCTCCTTCGCCTCCTCCGCTGACCTTGTGCCCACATCCTTCACCTCCTCCGCTGAACTCGTGCCCGCCTCCTCCGCCATCGCCCTCTTCAAAGTCAGCACCCCCTGTGTAGGGCCCCTCGTGGCTCCACCCCCTAGGCAGCAGTCCGTCCCTAGCCGGCCTCCTAGTTTGCCTAGCGGCCAATACTGCATACTTACCAACTAAGCTGCCTGGCCAATGTCATTTGCCCCAACCCCACCAATGTTATGTGCTTCAGGAACTGTGATGGGTAAACCTACTGACCAATAGTAAGAAGTATGCTCAGGAGGGCGGGGGTGGAACTAGGACCAGCAACCAGGAGACATGATTGGTAATTGCATGGCATGCTCTACAGGTGAGCAGTAGCATTAGGCACCTTAACATGCTCACGGTTTAATAATAATAATAATTAATAAGGATTAATAAGAATCCTACCTGTACAATTATGACTTAACTACAGTGCAGTGTTCATTTTGTTGACAAAAATATTTTTGTTGATGACTAAAATACAACTAAAACTAAAATGGCATTTTAGTCAAAAGACTATGGCTAAAACTAAATCTAAATTTGATGCCAAAATGAATACAGCTACAGTGAGTTCTGCACTAACTCTTTATTGAAGAAAACTGAAGAAGTGTCACATGGTCAAAAAAAAACCACATGTACAAATCTCGCCGCTAGAATCCCAAAGATATGCAAAATGTTGACCTGTGACTCAACCCGTAAGCATCACAAACATCTCATTCCACCCTATTTCCAGGCTTGTCCTCTATTATTTTGCATCCTTACCCTGAGTAGCTCCTGTCCCACAGCTTCCATGGCTGGTGGCTTTGCAGTCAGGGACACCCGCAGTTTGTTGATAGTGGGGTTCACCTGGTTCACCTGCACCTGGATGAGCTGGAACATCTGTACAATCAGGAGGTTCACCGGCAGCAAAAGAGCGGAGGCCTGGATGCTGATCTTTATTTGAGTTAAGGTTATCAGAAAATCCCCTGTAGAGAGGAAAAAGAAGAAAACCATTCAACCCAGCTGGCATATTTGCATGCATCAAATTGTTTCCTAAACTACTGGAGGGGACCCAAGTTGGGTTGAGGAAGTGTCTGTGATGGGTCCCCATATGACTGTATGGTAAACATAGACTATGTTGTCCAAGAAAATCAGTAATGAATGATAAAGCTTTTTATTGAAAAAGCCTGCATTTCTGCCAATGAAAGTGGATGCTGTAGAACCTATACACACAGGGCTTTTTTTCTTAGAGAATAGGAACTCCCCCCTTCTGAGTCACCCCTTGTCTCTGCCCCTACCCACCTCCGAGCACCATCCCTTGGTTCCACCCCCCTACCCACAACGGCTCTTTTAGAGAATACAGAACCAAATATCATTTTGTGGTGCTAATTTGTATGGAATTTGTTAATGATAACAAGAAAGGCGGCAAAATGGATCCCCCGTAGCCAGAAAAAAAAGACCCCCTCCAGTAACCATAAACCCCCATCCCCCCCCGCCCAGCAACAATAGACTCCCATCATTAATAGACCCTCCAGCAGCCAGCAACAATAGACCCCTTCCTCAACAGTAGATTCCTCCCAGCAATTATTGGCCTCCAGCAACATAAGACCCCCAGCAACAATGGATCCCCCACCAGCAACAATAGACCTCCCCAGCAACAGTAGCCCCACACACAAAAAATAGATCCCCTCTGGGAACAATAGATTCCCCAGCAGCCAGCATCAACAGATCCTCCAGCACACCCCAGTACTCCTTGCTATTACATACATTCAGTGCTGGAGGTGTCGGACTTGCGTTCCCCCCGTGTTCCCACTGAAAAAGAGCCCTGTATACACGAGTACCTGTCTGTGAATCTTCATCAGAGTGATCATTCCAGAACATGATATTAATGACCAGACTGCAGATCAGGAGGCACATACAGCAGCAGATCCGCTGCACACGGGTGAACGGGCTCCAGGGACAGCGAGTCCACACAGAAAACCACAAGTGGTCTTTAAGGAACTTCTCCACAGTGCCAGAGAAGAGAAGATACCTGGAAACAGAAGGTGGCATGAAATCATATACTGTATTTGGCTGATGGGAAGACACAAAAACAAATTGCTAATATCTACATATTAAATGTCTGCAGATAATCCAACCATTGTCCCTCTGACTATATAGCTTCCATCCTTGGGGTTTCCACCATCAACGCAAAATACAGTCACGTTCTGCTTCCTGGCTGTCCTCATGCCTCAGTCCTCCTGACCATCTAAAACAGCATCCCTATATTCACGTGCAAATGCTGTACCTTTGTCAGCTTTTCCTTGCAGCTGCCTGCTGCTCCTGCCCTCAGGCCTGGCTCCTGCTGGGGCTTGGGCCTTGCTCCCTGCGGCTTCAGCCCTCAGGCTTGGGCCTTGCTCCCTGCGGCTCCAGCCCTCAGGCTTAGGTCTTACTCCCTGCGGCTCCAGCCCTCAGGTTTGAGTCCTGCTCCCTGCTGCTCCGGCCCTGAGGCTTGGGCCCTGCTCCCTGCTGCTCCGGCCCTCAGGTTTGGGCCCTGCTCTCTGCTGCTCTGGCCCTCAGGTTTGGGCCCAGCTCCCTGCTGCTACGGCCCTCGGGCTTGGGCCCCGCTTCCTGCTGCTCCGGCCCTCAGGCTTGGGCCCTACTCCCTGCTGCTCTGGCCCACAAGCCTGGGCCCTGCTCCCTACTGCTCCTGCCCTCAGGCTTGGGCCCCCTGTCTGTTCTATCACAGGCTACACCATGCAGACGTTCATACTTCAGGCTGCTTCCTTGCAACCACATGGTCATGGATACCTCGAAAAGGTGAAACCCCAATCTCCTGTCAGGTCCCCAATTATAACACCTGTGCCATCAATGTGCTGATTGCCTGAAAAACCTGGTCCCTGGACTGGAGATTTCCTCCCTCCCATATCTCTATGAAATCTTTGGGCTCCAGGACCCAAACCTGGGCTTTACCAACCACTGAGGAAACCCAGTTTGAAATAAATGAAAATGAAACAAATTAAATAAACATCCTGGAGCCCCTCAACCTGCTCAGCTGAGAATCCTGGGTGACCTAAAACCATATATATATATATATATATATATATATATTGCTCTTAGTACAATACAATCTACAGAGACAAGTCAGCCACAGAGAGCTGTAGAGACCTGCTAACAAAATCAGATTACATGCAGCCTGCTCGTTCTGAGTTTCTTCTTATAGGAAACACAGTATATGCTGCATAGAACAACTAGTTACAATGATACAACCCCCCTTCAAGTGTCTTCCAACAAACAAAAGATTACTGTCAGGTTTACTGGCTTCTGACCAAACATTTATGTGCTTGCACAACTGTGGTAGGTACAAGACGTGCCCTATCGACTCCCTGATCATCTAAACCAGTGGTCTCCAAACTGCGGCCCGAGGGCCAGATGCGGCCCTTTGCTTGCCTTGGGGCACTATCCCTCCCTCTGATATGAGACACTAGTCTGCCATGTGACATCGACAACAGAGTACCATTTCTCCTACTGACACCAAGAATGGGGCACCATTCCTCCCTATGATACCAACAATGGGGTACTATTCCTCCCCCTAATACCAGATGTTTACTCCCACTGATACCAAGAAAATTTCCACACCCGCTGGCCAAAGTCTGGCCCTCCTACAGTCTGAAGGACAATAAATCGGCCCTTTGTTTAGAATGTTTGGAGACCCCTGATCTAAACTACAATCTCACCAACTTCTAAATGAAGCCCCATCCACGCTCTGGAGAGTATGAACTGTATTGAGGATTCCTGAACTAATGGCAGGTATATAATAAACCAACCTTTGTCAACCAGGGTCCTGTGGAACACTAGGGTTCCTCCAGAGGTTGCTAGGGATTTCTTTTGCAATGAGTAGTGTCTGCCTCTCATATAAGTTCCCACTGACACCATTGATCTTTTAGCTATTGGTAAGAGGGGGTTCTTCCCAATGACCACAAACATATGGAGTGTTCTTTCAATTGACAATCCCACCAATGTACGGTAGATACAGTCAATGTTTGCACAGGTTCGCTGTGACTGGAAAGTGTTTTCAAGGGTTCAGCCACTAGGAAACAAGCTTTGTTCATGCCAAGAACATTTCCCATCGCCATTTCTCATCCTTTGTTATATTAGACTCACCTCAAAGACATCAAGTTGACTTTGGAGGCTGATGGGAAGATCCGGTCCAGCTGACAGTCAGCCAAATCTGGCGCTAGCCAGGAGTCACACAGGAAATACCACGTTTTCTGGGCAGCAAGATCCGTCACAGTGATCCGATGAACATACCTGTTATGGAAAGCACCAATAATGAAATCCATAATCGCTTATGTAAAAAAAATGCGAAATAGACCCAAATATAAGATATAGCGAAAAATACAATCTATACACTGGTAAAAGTGCTCTGTAGAAGTACAATTTCTAGGAACATCAATGGACGAGCTGGAAAATTATTCATCTGCAATAGGCAGTTTAAAAATTAAAGTATGGATACCCACTTACCGGCCACTTAGGTACACCTGGCTAGTCCCCATTTGGACCCCCTTTTGCCTGCAGAACCGTCTTCATTCTTGGTGGCATAGATTTACCAAGGTGTTGGAAACATTCCTCAGAGATTTTTGCTCCATAGTGACATGATAACATCCACCACATCTCAAAGGTGCTCTATTGGATGAGATCTGGTGAGTGTGGAGGACATTGGAGGACAGTGACCTCATTGTCCAGTGGTGAGATGATTGGAGCTTTGTGACATGGAGTATTATCCTGCTGGAAGGAGCCATCAGAAGATGGGGACACTGTAGTCATAAAGGGATGGACATGGTCAGCAACAATACTCAGGTAGGCCCTGGCCTTTAAACGATGCTCAGTTGGCACTAAGGGGCCCAAAGTGTGCCAAGATCACCCACACCGTTACACCCCCACCACCAGCCTGGACCATTGATATGAGGCAAGATGGATCCATGCTTTCATGTTGTTTACTCCAAATTCCGACCCCACCATCCGAATGTCGCAGCTGAAAACGAGACTCATCAGACCGGGCAACGTTTTTCCAATCTTCTATTGTCCAATTTTGGTGAGATTGTGCGAATTGTAGCCTCAGTTTCCTGTTCTTAGCTGCTTCAAGGTTGGATGTGTTGTGCATTCAGAGATAGTATTCTGCATACCTTGGATATAACGAGTGGTTATTTGAGTTACTGTTGCCTCTCTATCATCTGGAACCAGTCTGCCCATTCTCCTGTGACCTCAACAAGGCATTTTCCGTCACACAACTGCTGCTCACTGGATATTTTCTCTTTTTCGGGCCATTCTCTGTAAACCCGAGAGATGGTTGTGCGTGAAAATCCCAGTAGATCAGCAGTTTTTGAAATGCTCAGACCAGCCCGTCTGACACCAACAAACATGCCACGTTCAAAGTCACTTAAATCCTCTTTCTTCCCCATTCTGATGCTCGGTTTGAACTTCAGCGAGTCATCTTCACCACGTCTAGATGCCTAAATGCATTAAGTTGCTGCCATGTGATTGGATTATTAGACAATTTGTGTTACCAAGCAATTGAACAGGTGTACCTAATTAATTGGCCAGTGAGTGTTATCGCCTTTTATAGGATGAGGGCGGCACTTATATAAATCATAAGTATCAAAAAATATTACATTGGTGAATTCACAATATTATCCACATGAACAAACTGCTCTTGTGCTCAGAAAAGTCAGGACCGATAATATTCGTGCAAAGGTGATCAATAGGTGCGCTCTCTTCTCTGTGCCTTTAGGTGTACACGCCGCACTCACCAGATGTTGTTGACTTCTAAGCTATCAGAAGTCAAATAACACTTTTGTGCCGGTGCTTCATACAAGTGACAATTGGTGGTTCTCAATCACCCGTGGGTTTAACCTCTAGGTGGGTTTAGCCTCTGGGTGCTTTCCCTTTAAAATGCTTGGAAGTGCCTCTGTCCCTTTAACAGACTCAATCATGCCCAGCGTTACCAGCATAGGAAGAGAACTGGGGAAGCCTCCATAGTGTATTATTTTTTATCAAGAGCTCTTTAAAATATGTACTGCACTCGCATTCAATGCTTAACAGACTCAGTCCAAAGAAAATTAAACCAGGGACGACAATTTGCATCCCAGCATGCATTCCAACCGGCAGCTGTGACGTCACTGGAATCTCCGTCCAACGTGTTTCGTCATCAACATGCAACATCATGATGACATTGCACGTTGATGACGAAATGCGTCATCGGTGGATAGTATATATCCACCGTTATATACGTCTAATTGGCATCAGCTGTTGCTTTTCTTTTTTGTAGTTTGCTATTAGTTTTTTTTTTTTTGTGAAGCACACAGTTGTTTTTTGAGCGCAGGTGTCAAATGTATGCATATAAAAATTAACCACTTAAAGACCAGGCCTTTTTCTGGCATTTGTTGTTTACAAGTAAAAAATCTGTATTTTTTTGCTTGAAAAATTACCCCAAAACATTATATTTTTTTCTTTTTTAGCAGAGACCCTAGAGAACAAAATGGCGGTTGTTGCAATATTTTAAGTCACATTGTACTTGCGCAGCAGTCTTTCAAACGCAATAAAAAAAGATATATACACTTTAACGAATAAAAAAATAAAAAAAAACACTAAAGTTAGCCCAATTTATTTGTATAATGTGAAAGATGATGTTACGCCGAGTAAATAGATACCTAACATGTCACACTTTAAATTTGTGGAATGGCGACAAACTACTGTGATTAAAAATCTCCATAGGCGACGCTTTAAATTTTTTTATAGGTTACCTGTTTATAGTTACAGAGGTGGTCCTGTGCTAAAATTATTGCTCTCGCACTGATGATCGCGGCGATACCACACATGTGTGGTTTAAACACTGTTTACACATGCGTGGGCAATGGTATAGACCAGTGATGGCGAACCTTGGCACCCCAGATGTTTCGGAACTACATTTCCCATGATGCTCATGCACTCTGCAGTGTAGCTGAGCATTGTGGGAAATGTAGTTTCAAAACATCTAGGGTGCCAAGGTTCACCATCATTGGGCTAGACAGTTTCTAACAGTTACAACTATACAGGCACCATTACTGTTTTTGCTTACGTTCTGAAATGATCTTTCTTACCTTTTTTTTTTTTTTAACAAGAAAAAAAAGTTCCATCATATGACTATGCATCTCCTTTTCCTAATAGTAGTAGTAAGGGGTGGGGTTACAGGACACTGTGCAGACACACAGAGCGCCCAAAATTCTTTAGTCTGTTTAGGCAAGATTCAGGCTGTGCTTGAGCAGGAGGTGTGTTCAAAAAGGCAGACAGTGATTTGGGGGGGGTTGTGTGCCAGTGCCAAGCTGCGATTGGCCGGGGGGGGGGGGGGGGGGCTGAAGAAACTACCCAATCCAGGCATGCTGTGTGTCTGCATAGTGTCCTGCACCTCTGAATGTCAGCCAAAGGATGAAAACTGACCACACTAAGACAGATCGGCTCCCGTACTTTGTGTGGTCAGTTTGGAACAAGGAGGAAAGGCGATTGGCAGGATCAACCAGGTACTTCAGATCGAACAAGTACATGAAAAACAATGCCGAGACTGTGATTTATAAAATACACGCAGGTGAGCACACATAGGGAAAAAAAATGAGGGTAACATACACTTTAACATGAGTCTGTTTACTAATGATCGTACGATCATCCCCTGTTTGCGCTTACCAGGAGGGACTGCTGCCGGAGTTGCTGTGCCACAATCGCAGACTGTGTAGCTCTCCCAGGGGTCGGGTTTTCAAAAGAAAGACATCCACTGCCCCTCTATGGAATATTTCCTTCCCAGAATCTGTCATAAGATGCGGGTCACTTTGTCCTTCAGATCCATACAGAGTTAGAACCACCTGACCAGGAAATAATAAGGAAATGATTAAATAAGTCAGGAGTTATATTGGGGCTGCCGAATGTAAGAAAGTAACTCTGAATACAAAAATAAACAGCCATTGCAGCATTAAAGTGGAACTAAAGGCAATTTTTTTTTTCATTTTGGATAGAGTATGGGAGTGTATATCTCCCTTAAGCTTTATTTTCGCCATCTGTATACCATTGGGGAGATTTCCCTTCACTTCCTGTCCCATAGCCACAACAGGAAGTGAGAGGAAATCCCTCCAAAGTGAGGAATTCCCTAGTTGCCACCATAACTAATATCCTCATTGAAAGATATCCCCACTATTGCCATTCTCGGCTATTTAGCCTTCACATACACTTTAAGGTCTACAGCAGGAACCTACAGTCAGGGGAGGCAGATGAGGCATGAACATTAAAAAAAAAAAAGAAAAATAAATCAGAGCTTTGAGGGTCATAGCTCGGCGACCTGGGGTCACAGAGACCCCAGTGGGGGGTAGGTAGCTTAAAGCGGAGTTCCCACTGTTTAAACTTTTTTTTTTTTTTTAGGATGCATATTTTTTTTTTTTTTTTTTTAGGTTTATTTAGCGCACTCACGTTTGTGAGATTAATCGGCGCTCAATTGCCGATTTCATATAGGAATATATCTTATATTCCTGTTTACTAGAAGTTTCCATAGTGCTCGTGGGCATGTGAAGCCCGCGCCGGAGAGCCTCGGAAATGGCCGGAGAGGCCGGAAACCTCGGAAAGACTCTGTTCCCGAGGTTAGCCGTGGTCAGCCGAGCTATCCTCGGGCCTTTCCGTGCATTTGCGAACGGCGCCAATCGTCTGCGAGCTCCGCCGCCACCCCCCCCCACCTCAGGCCAAACACGGTACTGCACACGCTATGACCTGAATAGTGCTCGTTTTGCGAGACAACACGCACAAACCGAGTTACGATTTTTAAAAATACAAGTGCTCGTATTGCGAAACGCTCGTTAATCGCGTTACTCGCAATCCGAGGTTCCACTGTATTATTATGCTATATGTTATTAGAACATAATCTTAACCCCTTGCCACTCAGGCCAATTCTAATGCCCCGCACACACGGTCGGACATTGATCGGACATTCCGACAACAAAATCCTAGGATTTTTTCCGACGGATGTCAGCTCAAACTTGTCTTGCATACACACGGTCACACAAAGTTGTCGGAAAAATCTGATCATTCTGAACGCGGTGACGTAAAACACGTATGTCGGGTCTATAAACGGGGCAGTAGCCAATAGCTTTCATCTCTTTATTTATTCTGAGCATGCGTGGCACTTTGTGCGTCGGATTTGTGTACACACGATCGGAATTTCCGACAACGGATTTTGTTGTCGGAAAATTTTATATCCTGCTCATAAACTTTGTGTGTCGGAAAATCCGATGGAAAATGTGTGATGGAGCCTACACACGGTCGGAATTTCCGACAACAAGGTCCTATCACACATTTTCCGTCGGAAAATCCGGCCGTGTGTACGGGGCATAACACTTCTCTCCTACATGTAGAAACCATAATTTATTTATTTTTTTATAGAAAATTACTCAGAACCCCCAAACATTATATATATATATATATTTTAGCAGACACCCTAGGGAATAAAATGGTGGTCGTTGCAACGTTTTATGTTACACGGTATTTGCGCAGCAATTTTTCAAAGGCGTTTTGTGTTGAAAAAAAACTGTTTCATGAATAAAAAAAAAAAACCCACTAAAGATAACCTGTTTTTTTTGTATAATGTGAAAGATGATGTTACGCCAAGTACATAGATGCCTAACATGTCACGCTTTCAAATTGCACACATCGTAGAATGACGCCAAACTTCAGTACTTAAAAATCTCTGCGCTTTAAAATGTTTTACAGGTTACATGTTTAGAGTTACAGAGGAGTTCTAGTGTTAGAATTTTTGCTCTCGCTCTAACGATCGTGGCGTATGTAACCTGTGTGTATCTGGCTCTGATACTAGCCGGTGCCTCATCAGCCACTCACCTCAGCGATTCCTGCAAATAGCAGAGGAAGGAGGCAGCAGACAGAAATGGCACTTAGTGCTCTGGAGTGAGTCAAGTATGCACTATAGAGGGATATGCTTTGTTCATATTTCGTGCCTGAGGGTTACAACCACTTTAATGCCCCGTACACACGATCGGATTTTCCGACGGGAAATGTTGGATGTGAGCTTGTTGGCGGAAAACCGGACCGTGCGTATGCTCCATCGGACAATTGTTGTCAGTTTTTCCGCCAACAAATGTTGGCTAGCATGCTCTCAAATTTTCCGCCAACAAATGTGTGTTGTCGGATTTTCCGATGGTGTGTAAACAAGTCCGTTGGACAAAAGTCCAAAGTACAAACACGCATGCTCAGAAGCAAGGACGAGCCGGAAGCGCTCGTAATGGAGATATCACATCGGCTCGCCGTACGTTTTGTACGTCACTACGTTCGTAATTGTTGGCCAACATTTGTGTGACCGTGTCTATGCAAGACAAGCTGGAGCCAACACCCTTCAAACAAAAATCCATGGTTTTGTTGTCGGAAAGTCCAATCGTGTGTACAGGGCATTACTCTTGCTCAACTATATGTCTCCATACTTACCAGGTACAGAGAATCCCTTTTTAGGTAAAATCTTCACCAGTGGCAAGTCTGAGATGGTTGTACATGACCAACTAAGACAAACTGAGGATATACAACATAAGGTCAGAGATGGACATATCACCTACCTGAGATGTGGTTCCGGATCCCATACGATGACCAGTACATATCTTAATCATATATCGGCAGTGAGAAGCGGAGTCGTTATCTGTAAGAATGGCTACTCTGACCTGTAAGGGGAAAGAAGACATAAAGGGAACAAGGTGTCCCTGAAGTTGAAGTGTTGAAAGCAAAAAAAATGGGCAAGCGTAAGGATTTAGGAGACTTTGACAAGGGCCGAATTGTAATGTCTAGACGAATGGGTCAGAGCAACTCCAAAACTGCAGCTCTTGTGGGATGTTCCTGGTCTGCAGTGGTCAGGATAGATCAAAAGTGGTCCAAGGAAGGAAATCCAGCGAACCGGCAACAGGGTCATGGGCGGCCAAGGAACACTGATGCACGTGGGGAGCAACGGCTGGTCTTTGTAGACCGATATAATAAAAGAGCTACTGGAGCTCAAATTGCTGAGATAGTGAATGCTGGTTCTGATGGAAAGGTGTCAGAACATCCAGAGCATCGCAGTTTGTTGTGTATGGGGCTACGTAGCTGCAGAGCGGTCTGTACCCAGAAAATAACAATGGAAATTTGGCTACACGGTTATCTCTTCTTCAGAGGTTTTGATAAAAGAGGGTCATAAGAAGCGTGGCTTTTACTTACCAATCAAAATCCATCTCTTATCTTCTCAGTGTGGGTTACGATAAACCAGCTAAAATCAGACTGCTATGGGCTACACCACTATTTATGATTGATATAACTTTCATTAACCAGCCCCTCTGTGTTCACCCTTCATGCCCACCATGATAAACAGCTCACCGGCTTACCTTCTTCAGGTCCTCCTGATCTTTCTTTCGTGCCCACACCACCACAATCAGGAGAAATCCAACTAAAGCACCAAGCAAACCCACACCCACTGGGTTATTGGCCACGTTGGCAAAGAGTACTAGACTGTCGCTGAGATCCACCACGTGTGGCATGACCAGAAACGTGCTGGCGAAGAAGGTCAGGTGGTTACACAGACAGTGGGTCTCGGAAGGTGTAGTCCGGGCACCAACCTGCAGATGTATAAGCAACAAACATTTAGTAGAGCAGCCTTGACTGCTGAGGCGCAATGGAATTAGGTCCCAATTAACGTAACAAAATGGGATCAAATCCCCCACCACCCTTGCCCTTTACCCCATTAAATAAGACACTTACAACCATTAGGATGGAAAGGGCAAGGCCACAGCTTTATTAAATTCCAACACATAACATGTGAACCTATTTAACCAGTGCCAGTCACAGTCGTACTGTGAGCACTCAACCACAAGAGAGAAGTGGGGCCTGTCCTTACCATAAGTGCTGGACAGACAGCCTACTTCCAATTTTCCATCAAGGGCATAGCCCATTACAGCAACTTTAACTTCTGGCAAGGTCAAGAAAACCCGCAGCAAGCTGTGACATACCATAACAGAGGAAAAAGGGGGCAGGAGGGAGGGCAGCTCTTCCAAACCGACTCTTCCAGAAGACCCAGAATTCCCTGGGGCACACGTTCCCTAAGCTCAGGCCCAACCCACCCACCCATGTTACCACCAATCGTTCCCCTTGTCAGGCACCTGGCCATGCCCCCATCAGTCAATGCTCTCTTTCCCTAGGGAGAGGGGGGGCTCAAGAGGCCTTCATTCTTAACCTTTTCGACACAAAGGAACCCTTTCAATAACTTTACAGTCTCAGGGAGTCCCTGCTAAAAATTACTATATGTACAACCTTATGATACATTAGTGCAGCCATTCTCAACCAGGGTTCCATGGAACCCTAGAGTTCCTCCCGTGTTGGCCAGGGGTTCCTTGAGCTGTGGCTAACTGTCCTCCCATCTGATGATGCCAGCATAATTCCAGATCCAACGCCACTTGGTAGAGCCAGCGACATGATTGCAAGGGTGTCATTCTGGCCATCCCTCTAAGGGTAACAATCTTCAGACTTACCACCACCAATGTAAGGGGCATCTTCCCAATGATCCCTGATGGATTAATCTAACCACGGTTTCCCTGAGATCTGAAAATAATTTCCAGGGTTTCTCAGGAGTAAGAAGGTTGAGAAAGGCTGCATTAGTGTGATGGTCATTGGGAAGAATCACCCCCTTACAGATGGCTAAAAAAGATTAATGGTGTCAGTGGGAACTTATCTGAGAGGCAGAATTGCTCGTTGCTCATGGAACCCCTTAGCAACCTCTAGAGGAACACTGGTTGAGAAACCCTGCAGTAGATACTCAATCATATCCCAAGAACAAGATAAAACAGCTTTATCTCCTAACCTAAAGTATAAATCCTCCTAAAACCAATATTAAAGTTGGGGGACCACACACAGTTCTTTTATGCTAGTCGGGACGGGGACTACATTGGATATTTCTTAGTAGCTTTTTTTTTTCTTTAGCAGTGAGCCACTATGATCAAACCCAGCAAATTGTATCCTATACTTACATGACAGCCATAATCATTCCATTCTCTCATATAATCATCCCAGAACACGCACTGGCTGGCGAACAGACTGACCGCGAAGTCCAGAGATGTCCTCTGTGCCCATATACTCTCATTGGTCACCGCAACACTGATATAATAAACACCCGTGCCATTAACGAACATGTCTGAGGTCAACACCCAGGTATACAACCCATCTGAATCTGCGGAAAAAGTAGAGTTTTGTGATATTAACCGTACTGTTCTGCCCTTCTTTCATGTATTTTTATGTCTTGTATTGAATTGCAAGCGGTTATCATTTTTTTCTGTAGTATGATGACATCTGGTGGCAGTTTTGGGGAGCTACAACTTGTTTACTGTGTGATTTTAGTATCTCCCTCTATCCTCCCCCCTCCTGCTTAGTGCTAGTTAGCTTTAGTCTTAGATAGTTGCATAGTTACATAGTCAGGTTGAAAAAAAAGACACAAGTCCATCTAGTTCAACCATAAAAATAAATAAATAAATAAATAAATAAATAATATCATCATACAATTCCATATACCCAATCTTATTCCCACAGTTGATCCAGAGGAAGGCGAAAAAACCCAGCAAAGCATAATCCAATTGGCTACAGCAGGGGAAAAATTCCTTCCAATCCCTGGATCAACTTTTCCCTTTAAATGTCAGTACCCAGTTATATTATGTACATTTAGGAAAGAATCCAGGCCTTTCTTAAAGCAATCTACTGATCTGGCCAGAACCACCTCTGGAGGGAGTCTATTCCACATGTTCACAGCTCTTACTGTGAAGAAATCTTTCCATATTTGGAGATGAAATCTATTCCTCTATATGTAAATAGTTCCCCCTTGTCCTCTGTGTTGACTGTAAAGTGAATAACTCAACACCAAGTTCACTATATGGACCCCTTATATATTTGTACATGTTGATCATATCCCCCCTTGAACCTCCTCTTCTCAAGAGAGAATAAATTCAGTAGCCTAAAAAAGAATTAGATGTGGCTAGAAACAAAAACTCTGAAATCAGGTCTGACTGAATGTCACATGGGAACTTAAGTGGAAGGACACCATATCTGAGCGACCACAAACCAAAAGTGCTATTTAATTCATTTTTAATATTCAAAGCAAACTCCCCCACACATGCTTTATTTTGCTGAGAAACTACATAGAAAAGCCACACCTCCCAACTTTCTGAGATGGGAATGAGGGACACCTATTAGCAAAAGTATGTAGGCATAGGACACACCCACTGTCACGCCCCCCTTAAAGGCGAATTGTACAAAAAATATAATAGATTGGTTAAACCCACAAGTGCTTTTTTTTTACTACTATTCCTTTATATTGGCTTTTGAAATGCAACAATTTAGAAATTGAATGAAAGGTTTAGCACTGGGAAACACTTTTTGAGAGATAAGCAGTGTATTCTATATACAACTATATATATCAGACCAAAATGAGGGACAAATGAGGAGGAAAGAGGGACAGTCCCTCGAAATCAAGGACAGTTGGGAGCTACAGTATGTAAAAACATAGCTCCCAACTGTCTCTGATTTCGAGGGACTGTCCCTGATTTGGAACAAAATCCCTCTTTCCTCCTCATCTGTCCCTCATGTTGGTCTGATCTATATAGTTGTAGACAAAATGCACTTTTTATCTATCAAAAAGTGTTTCCCAGTGTTTCATCCATTTTCTAAATTGTTGCATTTGTAAATTTCAGGAGCCAATATAGGGGACTGGTAGGGTGGGGGGGCAGGCTATTGGGAGTGAAAAATGTCCTATTGTCAGTGGGAAAAAATAATGCTCCATCGTTGGTGTCATTGGGAGGAACTGTGCCCCATCGTTGGTGTCATTGGGAGGAATTGTGCTCCACCATTGGTGTCAGTGGGGGAAATTGAACCCTAATGTTGGTGTCATTGGGAAGAATTGTACCCCATCATTGGTGTCCTTAGGAGAAATTGTATCTCCTCGTTGTCAGTCAGTGGGAGGAATTGTGCCCCATCGTTGGTGTCAGCGGGAGGAATTGTGCCCCATCGTTGGTGTCAGCGGGAGGAATTGTATCTCCTCGTTGGTGTTAGTGGGGGGAATTGTGCCCCATCGTTGATGTCGGTGGGAGAAATTGTTCCCCATCGTTGGTGTCAACAGGAGGAATTGTATCTCCTCGTTGGTGTCAGTGGGGGGAATTGTGCCCCATCGTTGGTGTCGGTGGGAGGAATTGTATCTCCATCGTTGGTGTTAGTGGAAGAAATTGTATCTCCTCGTTGGTGTCAGTGGGAGGAATTGTGCCCCATCGTTGGTGTAAGTGGGAGGAATTGTGCCCCATCGTTGGTGTCAGTGGGAGGAATTGTATCTCCTCATTGGTGTCAGTGGGAGGAATTGTGCCCCATCGTTGGTGTCAGTGGGAGGAATTGTGCCCCATCGTTGGTGTCAGTGGGAGGAATTGTGCCCCATCGTTGGTGTCAGTGGGACGAATAGTGCCTCACTGTTGGTGTCATTTGAAGGAATTGTGCCCCTTCGTTGATGTCAATGGGAGGAATTATGCCCTCTTGTTGGAATCAGTGGATAAAATAGTGCCCCAAAAGCTAGATAAAAGGAAGCAAAGGGCTGCATCTGGCCCCAGGGCCGCAGTATGGATACCACTGCTCTCTAGCAAGCTCCCTTGCAAAATGCACAGTCTATTTGCCATTAGTAAATCAACCCCATAGTGTGTTGCAGATGCTAGAATATGGACTCTCCTATAGAACTGTATGAGTCACGTAGAATCGTTGTCCTTACCAGGAAGGGAGAAGTTCTGCAGGAGGCTACTGTTGGGTTGTTCCTGGAACCAGAGGTGCAGGGCGATAGGCACCGTGATGTCCGGCTGCAATATCAGCACCACGGTCTGGTTATCAGAGGTTACATTCATACTTAGCATTAATTTCTTGTCCTTCGTCAAGCTCATCTTTGACTCGTTGACCGGTGAGCTCTGATTCTTGACCAGTACAATCTACAAATAAAAGCATGTCAGAATCTAGCAGGCCACAATACACGGTCATTACTGGAATGTATTTTAGTAGTTTTTTTATGGTAGGCATTTTCTCTGGTTTTTAAAAAGTATTGGGACACCTGCCTTTACACACACATGAACTTTAATGACATCCCAGTCTTAGTCCGTAGGGTTCAATATTTAGTTGGCCCCGCCCTTTGCAGCTATAACAGCTTCAACTCTTCTGGGAAGGCCGGCAACAAGGTTTAGGAGTGTGTCTATGGGAATGTTTGACCATTCTTCCAGAAGCGCATTCGTGAGGTCAGGCACTGATGTTGGACAAGAAGGCCTGGCTCGCAGTCTCCGCTCTAATTTATCCCACGGTGTTCTATCCGGTTGAGATCAGGAATGTGCAGGCCAGTCAAGTTCCTCCATCCCAAACTCACTCATCCATGTCCTTATGGACCTTGCTTTGTGCACTTGTCCAAATTATTTGGTGGAGGGGGGATTATGATGTGGGGTTGTTTTTCAGGGGTTGGGCTTGGCCCCTTAGTTCCAGTGAAGGGGACTTTTAAGGCGTCAGCATACCAAGACATTTCGGACAATTTCATGCTTCCCACTTTGTGGGAATAGTTTGGGAAAGGCCCGATCCTCTTCCATCATGACTGTGCATCAGTGCACACAGCAAGGTCCATAAAGACATGAATGAAGAACTTAACTGGCCCGCACCTGACCTCAACCCGATAGAACACCTTTGGGATAAATTAGAGCGGAGACTGTGAGCCAGGCCTTGTCTCCAACATCAGTGCCTGACAAATGCTCTTCTGGAAGGATGGTCAAACATTCCCATAGACACACTCCTAAACCTTGTGGACAGCCTTCCCAGAAGAGTTGAAGCTGTTATAGCTGCAAAGGGTGGGCCAACTCAATATTGAACCCTATTGACTAAGACTGGGATGCCATTAAAGTTCATGTCTGTGTAAAGGCAGCCGTCCTTTTACTTTTATACTTTTGTTAATATAGTGTATATATATATAAATTTAGTATATCAATTCCAGACAAACACTATAATTTTTTCTTAAACAACCCCTTGTCCCTGAATGGTGTAGGAACTTACCTCAATGTAGTCAGTCAGGTTTGCAACATCAATGGTCCCATCATCTCCATCAAGCTCAATGTTAACCACAGGCCCGTCTATTACCAAAGGACTTAAGTGACTGAATGGGTTAACAGACAGAGCTAAGACCTGCCATTAAGGAAAACGAAACATGTCGGTACAGCAAACATCGATACTTCATTTTTAACACCAATCACCCAGACACAGTGGAGGGAAATATTTTGTTAAATAGTGTGATATACACCGATCAACCATGACATTATGGCCACTGACAGGTAAAGTGAATAACATTGATTATCTTGTTACAATGGCATCTGAAAGTGGGTGGGATATATTAGGCAGCAATTGAACATGTTGTCCCTGAAGTTGAAGTGTTCAATAGCAGATACAATGGGCAAGTGTAAGGTTTTGAACGACTTTGACAAGGGCCAAATTGCAATGGTTTAGACGACTGGGTTTGGGCAACTCCAAAACAGCAGCTCTTGTGGGATGTTCCCGGTCTGCAGTGGTCGGTCTGCAGCAATCTGAGCTCCAGTAGCTCTTCTATTGGATCAGACTACACGGGCCAGCCTTTGCTCCTCATGTCCATCAATGATCCTTGGTCACTCATGACCATGTCACTGGTCCATGGAAGGAGAACCAGTGACATGGTCATGGGTGACCAAGGATCATTGATGGACATGAGGAGCGAATGCTGGCCCGTGTAGTCTGAAGGTCCATGGAAGGAGAACCAGTGACATGGTCATGGGTGACCAAGGATCATTGATGGACATGAGGAGCGAAGGCTGGCCCATGTAGTCTGAAGGTCCATGGAAGGAGAACCAGTGACATGGTCATGAGTGACCAAGGATCATTGATGGACATGAGGAGCGAAGGCTGGCCCATGTAGTCTGAAGGTCCATGGAAGGAGAACCAGTGACATGGTCAGGGGTGACCAAAGATCATTGATGGACATGAGGAGCAAAGGCTGGCCCATGTAGTCTGAAGGTCCATGGAAGGAGAACCAGTGACATGGTCATGGGTGACAAAGGATCATTGATGGACATGAGGAGCGAATGCTGGCCCGTGTAGATCTGATCCAATAGAAGAGCTACTGGAGCTCAGATTGCTGAAAAAGTTCATGCTGGTTTTGATAGAAAGGTGTCAGAACACACACAGAGCATCGCAGTTTGTTGTGCATTCAGCTGTGTAGTGGCAGACCGGTCAGGGTGCCCGTGCTGACCCGTGTCTACAGCCAAAAGCGCCAACAATGGACAGGTGAGCCTCTAAACTGGACCATGAAGCAATGGAAGAAGGTGGCCTGGTCTAATGAACTCAAGAATTTTTTGAGAAACACAAGAACAAGTTCATGGTGTTGACTTGGCCTCCAAATTCTCCAGACCTCAATGCAATTAAGCAACTGTGGGATGTGCTGGAAAAACAGGACCAATCCATGGAGGCCCCACCTCGCAACTTACAGAACTTAAAGGATCTGCTACTGACGGTTTGGTGCCAGATACCACAGCATACTTTCAGAGGTCTAGTGGAGTCCATGCCACAATGGGTTATGGTGGGTGGTCATAATTCTACGGCTGATTGGTTTATGAGTGAATCAGTTCACTAGGAATTCGGCCTTACAATAACAAGGAAGCTTGGATATGTAGGTTACCATTCAGCATGAAAGCCAGGACACTAACATTTCCTGAGACGCACACACTGGACTCACCATGACATTTACTGCTTGGTATGTGCTGGTCATATCACTCAGGAGAGAGCAGACAGGGAAGGTGATTCTACAGAAAGCAGGCAGGCTGGTGCTGAATGCTCCGCTTGTCAGGTCTGCCGACTTCACTCTGATGACACAAGACAAGCCACATGACTTTCACCATTTCATTACAAGTCAACTAGGAGGATTTTATTCCCAGTTTTATTTCAATTATTAAACTTTACACTGTAAGATATTGGCTTGTTCATCACAAATGATGCTTGAAATGGCAGCATTGTTTGTATGTGTCTGAGCAGGTGGGCAGTGAAAGAAAATGGCACTATATGGCATGAAGGGATACTGTATGGTATGAAGACATGGGGAGCTACTGTATGGTATGAAGACATGGGGGGCTACTGTATGGTATGAAGGCATGGGGGCTACTGCACAATATGAAGGGAAGGGTGGCTACTGTATGGTATGAAGGAATGGGGGCTACTGTACGGTATGAAGACACGGGGGCTACTGTATTGTATAAAGACATGGGGGCTACTGTATGGTATGAAGACATGGGGGCTATTGTATGTTAAGAAGACATGGGGGCTACTGTATGATATGAAGACATGGAGGCTACCGTATGGTATGAAGGTGTGGGGGCTACTGTACGGTATGAAGACATGGGGGCTACTGTACGGTATGAAGACATGGGGGCTACTGTACGGTATGAAGACATGGAGGCTACTGTATGGTATGTAGGTGTGGGGGCTACTGTATGGTATGAAGACATGGGGACTACTGTATGGTATGAAGACATGGGGGCTACTGTACGGTATGAAGACATGGGGGCTACTGTACGGTATGAAGACATGGGGGCTACTGTACGGTATGAAGGGAAGGGTGGCTACTGTATTGTATGATGGAATGAGAGCTACTGTATGGTATGAAGACATAAGGGCTACTGTATGGTATGAAGACATGGGGGCTACTGTATGGTATGAAGACATGGGGGCTACTGTACGGTATGAAGAGAAGGGTGGCTACTGTATGGTATGAAGACATGGGGGCTACTGTATGGTATGAAGACATAAGGACTACTGTATGGTATGAAGACATGGGGGCTACTGTATGGTATGAAGACATGGGGGCTACTGTACGGTATGAAGGAAAGGGTGGCTACTGTATGGTATGATGGAATTAGAGCTACTGTATGGTATGAAGACATAAGGGCTACTGTATGGTATGAAGACATGGGGGCTACTGTATGGTATGAAGACATGGGGGCTACTGTACGGTATGAAGAGAAGGGTGGCTACTGTATGGTATGAAGACATGGGGGCTACTCTATGGTATGAAGACATGGAGGCTACTGTATGGTATGGAGGGATAGGGGGCTACTGGATGATATGAGGGCATAGAGGGCTACTGTATGGTATGAAGACATGGAGGCTACTGTATGGTATGGAAGGATAGAGGGCTACTGTATGGTATGGAGGGATAGGGGTCTACTGTACAGTATGAAGGGATAGGGGTCTACTGTATGGTATGGAGGAATAGGGGGCTACTGTACAATATGAAGGGATAGGGGTCTACTGTATGGTATGGAGGGATAGGGGGCTACTGTATGGTGTGGAGGGATAGGGGGCTACTGTATGGTATAGAGGGGTTGGGGTGTAATGTATGGTATAGAGGGGTAGGGGTCCACTGTATGGTATATACTATAGAGGGATAGGGGTCTACTGTACTATAATCTTAATTCAAAGTTTTTATCTTTTTTTAGGAGTGACTAGCAGTATCGGTTTACCTGGCCACTGTCATACTAGACAGATCGGAGGAGAAGGAATGGTTCTGGATAGAGGAGTTTCCAAGTGACAATAGTGCTGACTCTACAGATTCCATGGAAGAAACCGAGGATTCAATGATGTGAACCATCTAGATAAAAGACAAAAGTAAAACTCTCTGAGAACCCTTCACTGATATTGTAGGAAGCATAGAATACGGCCTTATCAGTCATGTGGAATCCTTTGCTGCAACTCAGTGCTGCTGATCCCCTGCAGCTCCAGCCTCAGCTACACATCATTGCTGCCAATTTGACAGCCGTGTGGGTGCATGGCCCCCGAACGCAACATCCTGGGCATCCCCATAAGGGCAAACACAGCCCTCAGCCCCGTTATCATCTGAATATTATCATTAGAAATAACGAATGCCACATCTAAACTAATTGAATGGAACACATTAATAATAAATAATAATAATAAAAAGTTTTCATTATCATTGTTATTTATTATTATTAATTAGTTACGTTCCATTCGTTTAGAAATGGCATTCATTATTTCGGATAATTCGTAACTTCGGATAAATTCGTATTTGTTACGTTCACTAACAGCCAAATTTCAAAGGAAATTCCAATACGTAGAATTTAATAGTTAGTTATTATTTCAGATTTTCAGATTTTCGAGTTTTCGGATTTTCGAATTTCGAATTTACGTTTTTTTCGAATATTCAAATTTACGAAATTTCGAATGTAAGAATTTACGAATTTTCGAATTTTTTTTACAAAGACAATTGGCTTAAATCTATGAAGAAATTAGATTTTTTTAAAAATTAAAATATTTTTTAAAAAAAATATATAATATTGTAGAATATTGCAGAATATTTAAATTAAAATGTTGTAAAAATAAATAAAATATTGGATTTTTTTTTTACAAAGACATGTAGCAGAATACATTTTGGCCTAAATGTATGAAGAAATTAGATTTTTTTTTTAAATTAAAATATTGTAAAAAATATTATAGAATATTGTAGAATATTGCAGAATATTTAAATTAAAATGTTGTAAAAAAATAAAATATTGTTTTTTTTTTTTTTACAAAGACATTTGGCTTAACTGTATGAAGAAATTAGATTTAAAAAAAAAAATAAAATATTGTAAAAAATATTATATAATATTGTAGAATATTGCAGAATATTTAAATTAAAATGTTGTAAAAATACATAAAATATTGGGATTTTTTTTTACAAAGACATTTGGCTTAAATGTATGAAGAAATTTGATCTTTTTAAAATTAAAATATTGTAAAAAATATTATATAATATTGTAGAATATTGCAGAATATTTAAATTAAAATGTTGTAAAAATAAATAAAATATTGGATTTTTTTTTTACAAAGACATGTAGCAGAATACATTTTGGCCTAAATGTATGAAGAAATTAGATTTTTTTTTTAATTAAAATATTGTAAAAAATATTATAGAATATTGTAGAATATTGCAGAATATTTAAATTAAAATGTTGTAAAAAAAATAAAATATTGTTTTGGTTTTTTTTACAAAGACATTTGGCTTAACTGTATGAAGAAATTAGATTTAAAAAAAAAAATAAAATATTGTAAAAAATATTATATAATATTGTAGAATATTGCAGAATATTTAAATTAAAATGTTGTAAAAATACATAAAATATTGGGATTTTTTTTTACAAAGACATTTGGCTTAAATGTATGAAGAAATTTGATCTTTTTAAAATTAAAATATTGTAAAAAATATTATATAATATTGTAGAATATTGCAGAATATTTAAATTAAAATGTTGTAAAAATAAATAAAATATTGGGATTTTTTTTTTTCTACAAAGACATGTAGCAGAATACATTTTGGCCTAAATGTATATAGAAATAAGATTTTTTTTAAATTAAAATATTGTAAAAATTATTAGAGAATATTGTAGAATATTGCAGAATATTTAAATTAAAATGATGTAAAAATAAGTAAAATATTGTAAAAAAATATTCTAGAAAGTAAAAAATATTGTTTTTTTTAAATTTCGGGTCTTTTTGTATGAAGAAATTAGATTTTTTTTAAATTAAAATATTGTAAAAAATATTATAGAATATTGTAGAATATTGCAGAATATTTAAATTAAAATGTTGTAAAAATAAATAAAATATTGAGATTTTTTTTTTTACAAAGACATGTAACAGAATACATTTAGGCTTTAATGTATGAAGAAATTAGATTTTTTTTAAATTAAAATATTGTAAAAAATATTATACAATATTGTAGAATATTGCAGAATATTTAAATTAAAATGTTGTAAAAATAAATAAAATATTGGGATTTTTTTTACAAAGACATTTGGCTTAAATGTATGAAGAAATTTGATTTTTTTTAAATTAAAATATTGTAAAAAATATTATATAATATTGTAGAATATTGCAGAATATTTAAAATAAAATGTTGTAAAATTAAATAAAATATTGGGAATTTTTTTTAACAAAAACATGTAGCAGAATACATTTTGGCTTAAATGTATGAAGAAATTAGATTTTTTTTTTTAAATTAAAATATTGTAAAAAATATTATAGAATATTGTAGAATATTGCAGAATATTTAAATTAAAATGTTGTAAAAATAAATAAAATATTGAGATTTTTTTTACAAAGACATGTAGCAGAATACATTTTGACTTAAATGTATGAAGAAATTAGATTTTTTTTTAAATTAAAATATTGTAAAAAATATTATAGAATATTGTAGAATATTGCAGAATATTTAAATTAAAATGGTGTAAAAATAAATAAAATATTGAGATTTTTTTTTTTTTACAAAGACATTTGGCTTAAATGTATGAAGAAATTAGATTTTTTTTAAATTAAAATATTGTAAAAAATATTATATAATATTGTAGAATATTTAAATTAAAATGTTGTAAAAATAAATAAAATATTGGGATTTTTTTTAAACAAATACATGTAGCAGAATACATTTTGGCCTAAATGTATGAAGAAATTAGATTTTTTGTTAAATTAAAATATTGTAAAAAATATTATAGAATATTGTAGAATATTGCAGAATATTTAAATTAAATAGTTATAAAAAATAAATAACATATTGGGATTTTTTTAACAAAAACATGTAGCAGAATACATTTTGGCTTAAATGTATGAAGAAATTAGATTTTTTTTTTAACAAATACATGTAGCAGAATACATTTTGGCCTAAATGTATGAAGAAATTAGATTTTTTGTTAAATTAAAATATTTTTAAAAATATTATAGAATATTGTAGAATATTGCAGAATATTTAAATTAAAATGTTGTAAAAATAAATAAAATATTGTAAAAAATATTGTAGAAAGTAAAAAAAAAATAGTTTTTTGGTTTTTTTTTTTAATTTCGGGTCTTTTTTTAATGATATAATAAAAAAAAAAATCCAGTGGTGTTCAAATACCACCAAAAAAAAGCTCTATTTGTGTGAAAAAAATGTTATAAATTTTGTTTGGGTACAGCGTTGCATGTTAAAGTAGCGCAGTGTTTAATAGCAAGAAATGGCCTGGTCATGAAGGGGATAAAACTTTACGGAGTGGTTAAAATAACATAGGTCCGCATACAATGAATTTTTTTGTTAGTGAACGGCAGCAAACATAAAATATCTCCGAAGCTTTAACAAAGTTGTTTTCGGTGAACAAACAGACCTGGTCAGATGTTAAGTTCTCATAATTCTCCAAAGATGCTTTCATCGTGACATCAAAGCCATGAAATAGTGACTGAGCTGCATCAACCACAACATCTTCGGTGACATTCACATCCTCTATCAATGTACCCGCCAGTTGCTCTCCAAGACTGTGCAGAAGGTCGCTCGCATTGACCTGAAAAAAGTAAAGCAACGTCGACTTCATCACAGCAAAGTCAAAAAGTTAGCCAAGGTGAATCTGTAAAGAGTAGCCTAGAGCTCCCCCAGCTGGCTGCAATTAGTACATATGGACGGGGCGTTTATTTCAGCGGGAACGTGGGGGGGAACGCAGTGGCGGCCCCTCCAGCACTGAATGTACAGTATGTTAATAGCAAGGGGTGTTGGGTCTGCTGGAGGGTCTATTGATGCTGGCTGCTGGAGGATCTATTGCCACTGGAGGGGATCTATTTTTGTGCAAGGGTCTATTGTTGCTGGTGGGGGATAAGTTGTTGCTGGGGGGGGGTCTTATGTTGCTGATAGGAATTTACTATTGAGGGAGAGGTCTTTTGTTTTTGTATGCTGGAGGGTCTATTGATGCTGGCGGCTGGGAGATCTGTTGTTGTTGCTGGGGTGGATCTTTTGTTGCTGGGGGTGATATTTTGTTGGGGGGGTGGTCCATTGTCACTGTGTGTTGGGGGGGGGGGTCCATTGTTGTGTGGGTTAACCATTATTGCTGGGGTGGGGTCCATTTAATTTCTGTAGGTTTTCAATTTAGGGAGATTTCTTCTCTTTTCCTGTTCTGACGCCTCTCATCTAGACTTCTTCATCTAGGTTTGCCCACTTACATAGATATGAAGGGTCTATAATTTTTATCATAGGTGTATTTTATATGATAGAGACAGAATATCAACCAAAAATCCAGAAAAAAAAAACATGATACAAATGTTATAAATGGAGTTGCAGTCCAGGGAGTAAAAAAAAAGGATTTGATCCCCAAGCAAAACATGACTTAGTAGTTGGTGGAGAAACCCTTGTTGGCAAGCACAGAGGTCAGATGTTTCTTGTAGGTGGTGACCAGGTTTGGACACATCTCAGGAGGGATTTTGGTCCACTCTTCTTTACAGATCTTCTCTAAATCCTTAAGGGTTCTTGGCTGTCGTTTTGGCAACTCAAAGTTTCAGTTCCCTCCATACATTTTCTATAGGATTAAGGTCTGGAGACTGGCTAGGCCACTTCATGACTTTAATGTGCTTCTTTTTGACCCACTCCATCGTTGCCTTGGTGGTATGTTTTGGGTCATTGTCCTGCTGGAAGACCCATCCACGACCCATCTTCGGTGTTCTGGCTGAGGGAAGAAGGTTCTCATCCAAGATCTTACAATACATGGCCCCGCCCATTGGCCCCTTAATGGGGCCAAGTCAGCCTGGACCTTTTAGCAGAGGAACAGCCCCAAAGCATAATGCCTCCACCTCCGTGCTTGACTGTAGGGATGGAGTTCTTAGGGTCATAGTCAGCGTTTTTCTTCCTCCAAACACGGCGAGTCGAGTTAATGCCAAAGAGCTCGATTTTGGGCTCATCTGACCACAGCACTTTCTCCCAATCCTTCTCCGAATCAATTATATATTCATTGGCAAACTTCAGACGGTTCTGTACATGTACTTTCTCGAGGAGGGGGACCTTGCGGGAGCTGCAGGATTTCAATCCATGGTGGCGTGTTGTGTTACCAATAGTTTGTTTGGTGACTGTGGTCCCAACTGCCTTGAGATCATTCACAAGCTCCTCCCGTGTAGTTCTGGGTTGATCCCTCACTTTTCTCATGATCATCCTCACCCCATGAGGAGAAATCTCGCATGGAGCTCCAGACCGAGGGTGATTGATGGTTATTTTGTATTTCTTCCATTTGCGAATAATCGCTCCAACAGTTGTCTCCTTCCCACCAAGCTTCTTCCTGATGGTCTTGTAGCCCATTCCAGCCTTGTGCAGGTCTACAATCTTCTCCCTGATGTCCTTTGACAGCTCTTTGGTCTTGCCCATGATGGTGAGGATTTAATGGAAGAAAGAGATTCTGTGGACAGGTGTCTTTTATACAGATAACGATTTTTCGTTAGGAGAACCTTCTTATATTAACAGGACTAATCTGTGTACCACATGATTGTAGCCAGTCTTTGGGAGCCAGAATTATTGTTGGTTGGTAGAGGATCAAATACTAATTTTACTCACTGAACTGCAACTCCATTTATAACATTTGTATCTTGTGGGGGGTTTTTTCTGGATTTTTGGTTGATATTCTGTCTCCATCATTTAAAATACACCTATGATAAAAAATTATAGACCCTTCATTTCTTTGTAAGTGGGCAAACCTGTCACAATCTTCAGGGGATCAAATGACTATTTTCCCCGCTGTAACTCCACCCAATAAAAATGCTCTATTCCGACACACGGCTAATGTAAGAAATCAGATAAACAGGAACTCTTTCTTGCTGCTGCAAGGTTTCAAAACGTCTTCTCCAACCCTCCAACTCCAAATGAAAATAACTCTGGCTCTGTCTACTTACCTGTGTCTCTGGTACCAAATACTCACTGGAGTTCACCAACTGTGTCAGTATATTGGAAGCTTTGGACACAAGTGACACCACCCAGATATCTTGCACCACGTCCTCCAGCTTGGCTACAAGGTCGGTTGTGGCCTGTGGGTAAAAATTTGAATTAGCTTAAAGTGTCAATAAACCCAAATCATCAAAAACTGTCAATACACGTTATATTACATGGTGTACATACTCATCATCCACTACAGGATTTGTTTTCTGTAGACTGCAAAAATCCTGTCCCTCCCTCCTAGTCTGTGTCCCCACTGCAGCCTGAGATTGTGTAGAGCAGCTGCTAGCATCTACTGAGCATGCTCCAGTTTCAGTTCCCTTCTCAGCTGTTAAAGTGGATGTAAACCCTTTACAACCACTCTAACCTGCAGGTAAGCCTAGATTAAGGCTCACCTGTAGGTGCTTGAAATATCTCCCAGACCTGCACGGTCTAGGAGATATTTGCAAATCGCCATAGGGCAATCTCTTCTGCGCACGCGCCGGGGTTAGAAAGGGCACGCTGTGCCGTTTCTAGCTCGGGTCATGCCGTCAAAGGCGGCTCCCCGGGCGCATGCGCCGGAGTGATGTCGCGCGCCATCACGCGAGTTCGCGGCCCCCGGAAGGAAGAGGGGTGAAGAATGGACGCTCGCTACTAGCGAGGAAGACGGGGACATCGCTTGCTTCTCCTGCAGGTAAGTGTCACATAATGGGCTACTATGCAATGCTTAGTAGCCCATTATGCTTTACCTTTGCAGAGAAACAAAGAGGAAGTAACACCCATCAGGGTTTACTTCCTCTTTAATTTCCTCCTCTTTTTTTTTTTTTAATCTGAGCAGCCCATGTGACAATATAGTCACCAATGTGGGCGTATCAACAGTGGTAAATGACACTGCCCTCCTTCCCTCCCTCCCCCTCCTCTATGTCCCCCTATTGCTAAGCGCTATGGGGGTGGGATAGGAGATGTTGATCGATGGAGGCTTCGCCTCCCTGTTAGCCCCCAGCACACCGTAGACGCAGGCTGGAGGGGGGGGGGGGAGTGGCACAGCCTGTGATTGGCAGAACCTCCTCCAGATCAATTTACAGTACGAACAAAGTAAAGGCTATTTGTCAATCAATTTAAACTTCGCCTACAACATTCTTTTAAAAAAAAAAAATAATAAACATTTGCTTTGAAATATAGATTTGCATGGAGTTATAAAACATTTTGTTGTTAGTAATTATTTATTTTAATTCTCTATTCTGAAAGCTTTTTTTTTTTTTATGTCATGTGACCGGCACAGCACCAATCAGGGATGTGCAGACACAGATTCATACATTAGCAGAGTACTAGAAACTCCTCACCCAGGTATAAATTTTGCTTGGGTACAACGAGCGTTGCATGACCGCGCAATTGCCAGTCAAAATAGCGCAGTGCTGAATAGAGTAGAGAGAGATCGTCTGTTCCTAGTGAGCAGGAACAGCGATCTCTCTCCTCCTCCAGTCAGTCCCCACCCCCCACAGTTAGATACACCTCTTTAGGGAACACTTAATACCCTTGATCGCCCCCTAGTCTTAAGCCCCTTCCCTGTCAGTGTAATTTACACAGTAATCAGTGGCTATTTTTTAGCTCTGATCGCTACATAAATGTCACTGGTCCCAAAAAAGTGTCCAATCTGTCCGTCGCAATGTCGCAGTCCTGCTAAAATCACTGATTGCCACCGTGAAAAAAAAAAAAAAATGAATACTAAAAATGCCATAAATATATCCCCTATCTTGTAGACGCTATAACTTTTGCACACACCAATCAATATACGCTTATTACGATTACCAAAAATATATGGAAGAATACATATTGGCCTAAATGGATGAAGACATTTTTTATTTTATTTGTTTTTTTGGTATTTAATATAGCAAAAAGCAAAAAATTGTTTTTTCAAAATTGTCGCTCTTTTTTTGTTTATAGCGCAAAAAATAAAAACCGCAGAGGTGATAAAATACCACCGAAAGAGAGCTCTATTTGTTGGAAAAAAAGGACGTAACCTTTGTTTGGGTACAGCGTCGCACGACCGCGCAATTGTCAGTTAAAGCGACTCAGTGCCGTATCGCAAAAAAAGGCCTGGTCTTTAAGGGGGTAAATCCTTCCGGGGCTGAAGTGGTTAAAGGAGAATTGTACAAAAAATAAAAAATAAAAAAATGATTGGTAAAAACCCACAAGGGCTTTTTTAACCAAAAACAAATGCAGCACTTTTTGAAAGATAAATAGTGCATTTTATATGCAACTTTATAGATCAGACCAAAATGAGGGACAAATGAGGAGGAATGAGGGACAGAGGGACAGTCCCTCGAAATCCGGGACAGTTGGGAGCTATGCAGGTATCTAAGAATAGAGAGGTTTCCTTTCAATTCCTGCTGTGTCTCCGGGAAAGGAAGTGAAGGGAAATCTCACCAATGGGTCCCAGACCCCCCCCCCCCCCAAAAAAAATACAGATGTTATAACGATTCCCTACTTTATCCAAAAATATAGCTGCAGCTATAGATACATACAGTATCTTCCAAACTGTCCCTGATTTTGAGGGACTGTCTATGATTTGGAAAAAAGTCCCTCTCATGTGAATGGAGCCCAAAGCGCAATTTATACTTGTGCAACTTGTCATGCAACTTTGAACATCAAAGTCGCATGACAAGTTGTTCCCCATATTTTCCAATGGTAACAGTTCATGTATGTGCGGTTTAAAGTTGCAGCGACTTCAAAGTAGTTCATGCACTGCTTTGGTCTGACTTTCATCCAACTTGAGGGCCATAGACTTCAATGTCAACCCTCAAATGTTGCATGAAGGCCTTAGCTGAAAGTCTTTACATGCAACAGTTGTCCATTATGGCTGGTCAAAGCCAAAGCCGTATCCGAGTCGCACCCATCCAAAGTTGCGTCAAAGCTTCACCAAAAGTCACACCACTTTGGAGTCGTACAAGCGTGAATGGAGCGTTACCAGAAATGAGACTTACCTGTCTTATGGCGTCAAGGGTCATGTTGTTCAGAGAGTCGGCCTGCGGAGGAGTGAGGGCATCCAGATCGGGCGGAGTGACTGTCCCGGTGGTCTGTGGTTTTGTTGGCACTGGCTTTTTGGTGGTGGTGGGTTTTTTCCTCCAGCTTGCGAGTAGGCTTAAGAAATTCGGGAGTGCAGAACGGCTCTGGAGAGGAGAAGACATTAAGGAGGGGATTCCATGGTCAATTATTTCTTTTAACAACCAACTTCCCTCCTACATGTAGGCCTAGAAAATTTTAGAAAATCGTGAAATGTTTTCTTGTTGTGGGTTCACAGGCTATAGATATGAAAGGATTCCTGACCTCACTTTGACTTCAAACTAGAGATTAGACATGTGCACAGCCAAAAAATTCGTTCATTTTCGTTTTCGTTTCATTAGTTTATTAAATGTTTTCGTTTTTCGGGTCATTCGTTATGATCACGATTCGTAAATTCGTTCATTCGTAAATTCGAACATTCGTACATTCGTACGTTCGTACATTCGTAAATTCGAACATTCGTACATTCGTTCATTCGTTCATTCGTTCATTCGTACATTCGTACATTCGTAAATTCGTAAAATCGTACATTTGTAAATTAGAAAATTCGGAAATTTGTAAATTCGAAGTTTGAAAATCCAAAAACCCGAAAATTCTAAAATCTGAAATAGTAACTGACTATTAAATTATAGGTATTGTAATTTCCTTTCAAATTTGACTGTCAGTGAACGGAACAAATACGAATTTATCCGAAGTTACGAATTATCCAAAACGAATGCTGCATCTAAACAAATTAATAATAAATAATAATAATAAAACGTTGTTATTATTATTATTATTATTATTTATTATTATTAATTCATTACGTTCCATTCCGTTTTTTCGGATCATTCATAACTTTGGATAAATTTGTATGTGTTACGTTCACTAACAGCCAAATTTGAAAGGAAATTACAATACCTATAATTTAAAAGTTACAAGTAATTACTAATAGTTAAGTTATTATTAGTTACCGTATATACTCAAGTATAAGTCGTTCCGTGTATAAGTCGAGGCCCCTAATTTACCACAAAAAAAATGGGAAAAAGGTATTGACCCGAGTATAAGATGAGGGTGAGAAATGCACAGCTACTGTAAGTGGAAAAGAGGGTCAACAATGCCCACTTGCAGCATCACTGTGCCCATTTGCAGCCATAGGTCCCCCGAACTTCAAACTCGGTAGTTAAGGGTTCCTAGATGCCCCCTAACTGCAGCAAAAATTTGGGGTCTCTGAACCCAAAGGGTCCCGAAATGACATTGCTGCAGATGGACACAGTTGACCGAATTTGGGGCCCCGTATCCCGGGGCCACTTAGTGCTAAGAACCCCAAATTTGGTGAGCAAACCCAGTGGAGCTAGCAGCATAAAATTTTCAAAGCTGGGGTTTCTAGCACCAAGTGGCCCCGAGATACAGGGCCCCAAAAATCAGTTCAGAAAATGTCAAGCACTTTTCTGCAGCAGAGAATGACATTTTCCGAACCAGTTTTGGGGCCCCGTATCTCAGGGCCACTTAGTGCTAGGAATCCCAGCTTTGGATATGTTATGGCACCAGTTCCAGTGGGTTTGCACACCAAATTTGAGGTTCCTAGCACCTAGTGGCCCTGAGATATGGGGCCCCAAAATCGGTTCAGAAAATGTCAAGCACTTTTCTGCAGCAGAGAATGACATTTTCCGAACCGATTTTGGGGCCCCATATCTCGGGGCCACTTAGGGCTAGGAACTTCAGCTTTAGGTATGTTGTGGTACCAGTTCCACTGGGTTTGCACACCAAATTTGGGGTTCCTAGCATTAAGTGGCCCTGAGATACGGGGCCCCAAAGTCGGTTCGGAAAATGACATTTTTTGCTGCAGAAAAGTGCTTGACTCGAGTATAAGTCGAGGGGGGCACTTTCAGCACAAAAAAATGTGCTGAAAAATTCGACTTATACTCGAGTATATACGTAACTATTATTTCAGATTTCCGAATTTTCGAATTTACATATTCACTAATTTACTAATGTACGAATGTACGAATGCCCGAATTTACGAATGTCCAATTTTATCGAATTTCCGAATATTCGGAAAAAATTAGTTAAACGGGTTTTCGTTCATTCGGATATTCCCGAATTAACGAATTTGTCGAAATTCGTTAAAAAACAAATTCGGAACGAAACGAATTGCACATGCCTACTAGAGATGCACCAAAATTTTCGGCCGGCAAAAAATGGTGTTTTCGGCATTTTGCCGATAGAGAAGAAGGTGCCGCTAATGGAGCTGAAAACGTGACTTTGCCAGGATCTTACTGTGCTTACGGTGTGTGTTTTACAGGTCATGTGACATGGGTTCTTGCTGTGTTTTCCATGCATTTCAACAGGGAGTTGTGTTTTTGGTGCGTTTTTTTTTTTTTTTAAAGTGGGGTTCCACCCAAAAAACAAAAATACCTGGAAAAATTCTAAAAAAAAAACAAAAAAAAACATTTGGATATTTTTTTTTTTCCACTTACCTCTAAATGCCTGTTGCTAGGGGGTCCCTCGTAGTCTGCCTGTTCCTTTGCCTGGGCTGGTGACGTCACTTCCCCCCAGGCACAGGAAGGGCTCCGCTCTGCTCCCTCCTTCCTGTCAATCATCTGGGACCCATTACAGGTCCCAGGTGATTGAGCGGCCAATCACGGCGCACGGCGCCGCTCGCGCATGCGCAGTGGGTGCCAGGCTGTGAAGCCACAGCCCGGCGCCCACAGTTAAAATGCCGGCGCCGACGAGCGGAGGGGGGGGCGAGCTGGGCTTCGATCCCCCGCATCGCTGGACCCCGGTACAGGTAAGTGTCCAATTAAAAGTCAGTAGCTGCAGTATTTGTAGCTGCTGACTTTTAATTTTTTTTTTGACGGCCCCCCTGGGTGGAACTCCTCTTTAACTGACCAAAAATTCAGCGAGCAATATTTTTACGGAAGCACAACAGACCAGTGTGAAGACTTACATACTTTAGAATTGAAAGGGATGCATTTTTCTGGAGCTTTTCTTGCGCTAAGGCTGGGTTCCCACTAGAGCACAGAGCGGCTCACAGCAGGGGGGTCCGGTGCGTCTCCATTCAACGGTTCAGGTCCGATTTCAGCCGGAATTTTTGGCTGAATTTGGACCTGAAACGGACCAGAAGATGCACAGGACTCCTGTGCAATTCGCACCGGTGAGCCGCTCCAGAGATGTGTGAGCCGGCTTTATAGAGAGGCTTTATTCGCAATGGTGTGAACTGTGTAGGGAAACATGGCCTGAAAGTGCCGATAATGACCGACAAAAAAAAATTCATATTCATTTCAATTCATGATATTAATTAAAAGTTCGAATATAATACCTTGAATTACGAACATAATCTGTTCCAGGAGAATGCTTGTAATCCAAAGCACTCGCATATCAAAGCAAGTTTCCCCATAGAAGTCAATGGAAACGAATATAATTCGTTCCGCATTGACTTCTATTGCATGCAATACCGCATGTGGCCAGAGGTTGGGGGTTGGGGGTTGGGGCGCCGGAGAGCCTCGGAAATACTCGGGGACAGCTCGGCTGAACTCGGAAAGACTGAGATATAGCGTATATACTTGCTACGCAAGTCATATTGTAATTGAATGTTATTAAAACATTCCCTTTCCTTTTCAATCTGCAGCCGCTTTAATTTTCTGTAAAATGCAATATGGCCACCTGGAGGCGCTCTGTACACAGATGGTATACAGAATGCCCCCCCCCAGATACATCATTAACTGCTTGTGTGATTGGCTCGCTGATTTTCCCAGAAGTCTGCTGCACTAAGATACAAATTCGTTTTTCGGGCATCCCCTGCAACAAAAATTTAAATTTTGGTGAGATACTCCCAAAGGAAATCACGTCTAAAGGAATGCAGACCCTGGCACTTTTCCTCATTAGAGCCCTGCAGGTGCAGCAGCTGATTGATAATTACAAAACCACGCCCATACAGATTCATGAACTCAGACAAACTATTTCTTTAGAATAACAAAAGGTAGGAATCTGCAACAAAGTTTGCTACAATCCCGTCAATGTACATAAAATCGTCCAGAGAGGAATCAATTTTTCTCAACAAAAGTCTTGTTACTCTTTAACTATTTTTAATCCTTATTAAATAGATAGGAAATAGGAATATATGAACTTGTTTTAAACTTTTTTTTTTATTTCAGTTCACTTCCTGGTTTCTGTCCTAGGCCAAAATGTCATATATCCCAGGAGTCTTCAGGAGGGGAGGAGGGGCTTTCTCAGCTAAGCACACCCTCTTGTCTGCATGCCTGAACTAAGAGCAGATGGGTCCCAGGAAGTAAATGTTACATTAATCATTTGCCCTTACTCAAAATGGCCGCAGCTAGAACTGCTAAGAGGGGGTGTTTTTCAAAGTGTTTTCTCAACCAAAGAAAGCACGGAGACATGGATGGATGGACGGGGGGGGGAGTTTGCTTTGAATATTAAAAATGAAGTAAATAGCGTTCTCAGTTTGTGGTGCTCAGATACATTTTAATTCCTCTTTAACAGTTAACCTTTGTAGTGCGGTGTGGCCTCCGATGCAAAGGTAGATTCTCATTCTCGGATTTGGTCTTTAGTGCCATATTCAGTCAATAAGGAAGATTTAGTAAACCTGGAGCGTGCAAAATCTGGTGCAGCGCTGCATAGAAACCAATCAGCTTCCAGGTTTTAGGCCGGGTTCACACTGGTACGACATGGAAGTCAGACGACTTCTGCTCCGATTTTGCCCTACTACTGTATACCTCTATGCGACTTGAATGACCGAGATCCGACACTGATCTGACAAAACCAGGCCCTTTAAGTCTGGTATGAATCTTGAGGGGGGACCCCACGCCATACTAAAAAAAAAAAATAGCATGGGGGTGCCCCCCAAAATCCATACCAGACCCTTATCCAAGCATGTCAGGAAAGGGGGGGAGCAAAAAGAGAGCGCCCCCCCTGGACCATACATAGAAGGCCACATGCCCTCACCATAGGGGGTGGGTGCTTTGTTCAGGGGGGCTCTGCGCACCCCACCCCAAAGCACCTTGCCCCCCAAAGGTCCTGGTATGAAATTGGGGGGGAACCCCACGCTGTTTTTTTTTTCTTTTTTTTCAATTTTGGTGTGGAGTTCCCCTTCAAGATCCTCAGAGCACAAGCTGCATGCCAAAGTTGGATCAGTCAAAATGATGATCCAACTTCAATGATATGAAATGGGCCGAAGTCAGACCAAAGTCCTTTTCAAAGTCGGACCGACTTTTGTCGGACCAGTTAAAGAGGAACTGCAGTCTGCTCACATAATTTGTAATAAAAACATCTTTGCCATTCTGAAGCTTCCCTCCAACCACTTTGCATTTTCTTTTATATATACTGTGATCCTGTACTTGCCACATCTGCTGCAAAAGTCTCCCTCCACTGAGTCCGGCTGCATCCATTTTAACTGTGGGCAGCTGAAGCTGCTGCTTGTTCACTTCCTGGATTTACACAGACACACAGAGGCACACCCCCAGCTCAGCAGCTCTCATTGGCCCTCTTATGACTCATCCCCCTTCCTTCCTGGCAAACTCTCACAAGATTGAGAGAGGGAGAGGGAGAGGGAGAGAGAGCTGTACATGATGTCATAAGCTTAGGGTAATGACCAGACAAGAAACAGGAAGTGGGCTGTATAAGGGATTTACTGGCAGAAAAAAAAAATGTTTTACTATCCAAAGTTAAAACAACAACAACAAGGGCAGAAGATTTAATAGATGGAAAGATGAAAAAATGACTGAAGGTCCACTTTAAGACGGCTCTTATAGGGAACCATTGATTTATACACTGATGGGGACTTGAACCGGATAGCTGGCTAGCTCCCACTCAGGATCTCGGGAACACAGAATGACACGCACACTGGAGGAGGTGAAGAATATGTTCATTTAATAAGAGGGATGACCCTTGGTTTTATACAAAATAAAAGAAGGATGGATTTCAATACATTAGGGTTTGGTTACAGAGAAAAAAGGTGGCAATTCTAAGAAAAGGAGTTTATCTCCATATGACGTGACGTCTCGTAATATTTTCAGTAAAAAGGTACAAGCTAAGAATGTTCTCACAATAAACCAGCCACACTAATCTATTAGCCTGAATCTTTCTAGCAAGTAAACACATTCCAAGTCAAACTCAGATAATAGATATGAGATGGAAATATACAGAATAGAAACATCATTAACCGTTCATACACGTCATGTGACATGTGCGCCCAAAGTTGGGTCGTATGTCCCTCTAGTGTGACCAGTGTGCCTAAAGCCTCGTACACACGATCGGATTGTTGGCCAACAAAACCGTAGACTTTTGTCCCAAGGGCGTTGGCCCAAACTTGTCTTGCATAAAAACGGCAAGGAATTGTTGGCCAACAAATACGAACGTAGTGACGTACTACGTTGTTCTTCAGCTCTTTCGCGCCACCCTTTGGGCTCCTTCTGCTAATTTCATATTAGTAGAAGTTTGGTGAGTGTTGTTTCCCCGTTTTTTATATCGTGCTTTTCATTTCGCGCTTTTCAGTTCGTTTCTGCACGGCCATTCGTCAACCAGACATGTTGCGAAATCGGAGGAGATAACGTGTTATTTATTATTGGCCTTGGAGTTATTGATTTGATTGAATAATGATTTGATGTGTTATATTTTCTATATTTTTGGATGCATAGAATGCACCTTTTGGTTAAGTTCTATTGGCAGATAGCATGTCTAATTTTATTTATTTTCTTTTTTTAATGCACAAGAAAAAAATTGTGTAGAATAAAGCCTCATACACACGATCAGACTTCAAACTTTTCCGTGGATTTCTGTCCAAAGGGCGTTGGCCGTGAACTTGGTATGCATACACACGGCAGGACTTTTTTAGCCAACTTTCACGAAATCACGTTGTTTTTCAGCTCTTTACCACCACCCTTTGGTCAACTTCTGTATTGTTGTCTGATCTTTTGCATTGGTTCTGAGCATGCGTGTTTGTACTTTGGACTAAAGTCCTATGGACTTGTGTACACACGATAGGATTTTGCACCATAGGACTTTTGTTGCCGGAAAGTTTGTCTGTTTGCACAGCCAACATTTGTCCGATGAAAATCGAAAAAGTTTGTCCGATGGAGCGTACACACGGTCGGATGTTGCCTTACAACAGGTAATTTGCATGTTTGTTGTCAAAAAGTCCGATCGTGTGTATGGGCCTTAATACTTGGCTATGTGTTTTACTTCAAATGACAGTTTGGGAGTCGGCAGTTAAGGCCCGTACACACGATCGGACTTTTTGACAACAAACATGCAAATTAGCTGTTTTGGAGCAACATCCGACCGAGTGTGTGTACGCTCCATCGGAAAACTTTGTCTGTTTCCATCAGACTTTTGTTGGCTGTGCGAACGGACAAACGTTCCGGCAACAAAAGTCCGATGGAGCAAAGTCCGATCGTGTGTACACAAAAGCATCGGACTTTTGTACAAACTACAGTACGCGGCCGCGAGAATGTTTCCAGCGCGAACCCATCGCGCTGGTTCTCGGCGACAGGGTACTGTACATCTCACGCTGGTTGCATTAGGAAAATCACATTTTCCTACTGTGGCGAGCGCGGGAGGGAATTCCCCTCTGGGGGGCATACCAGGCCCTTAGGTCTAGTATAGATTTTAAGGGGAACCCCCTACGCTGAAAAAATGGCGTGGGGGTCAACCCAAATCCATACCAGACCCTTATCGAGCACGCAGCCCGGCCAGTCAGGAAAGGGGGTGGGGACGAGCGAGTTCCCCGCCCCCCCTCCTGAGCCGTACCAGGCCGCATGCCCCCAACATGGGGGATGCTGTCTGTGCGCTGCCTCGGGACAGTGATGTCATAGGGGGCAGGGTCACCGCCTATATAAGTCATAGCAGAGCGCACAGACAGCATTACAGCCAGAGAGAGCGTTGTGTCAACATCTCTGGAAGACAAGAGGGAAGAAGACGATCCAGATGTCCGGGCTCCTCTGATAGCAAAAGAGCAGCAAAAAAGCAGAAGATAGCGGAGGAGCCCGGCAGAAGAAAGAAGGCACCGGAGAAGAACCAGAGAGCGCGGAGACGACACCGGAGAGAGGGAGAAGACGCCGGGGAGACCCCCGAAATCGGAAGAAGACCCCCGAAGTCGGAAGAAGACCCTGGAGCTGCCTAATAAATTAATTTTAAAACCTGTGTAGTGTGTTTTATTTATTGACACCTTTTTCCCTAGGTGAATGGGTAGGGGTAGGCTGTACCCCATACTCATTCACATAGGGTGGGGGGCCGGGATCTGGGGGCACCCTTATTAAAGGGGGCTCCTGGATTCCGATAAGCCCCCCGCCCGCAGACCCCGACAACCAACGGCCAGGGTTGTCGGGCAGAGGCCCTTGTCCTCATCAACATGGGGACAAGGTGCTTTGGGGGAGGGGGGCCGCAGGGCGCCCCCTCCCCCAAAGCACCCATCTCCCATGTTGAGGGCATGTGGCCTGGTACGGCTCAGGAGGGGGGGGGAACTCGCTCGTCCCCACCCCCCCTCCTAAGCCGTACCAGGCCGCATGCCCCCAACATGGGGGATGCTGTCTGTGCGCTGCCTCGGGACTGTGATGTCATAGGGGGCGGGGTCACCACCTATATAAGTCATAGCAGAGCGCACAGACAGCATTACAGCCAGAGAGAGCGTTGTGTCAACATCTCTGGAAGACAAGAGGGAAGAAGACGATCCAGATGTCCGGGCTCCTCTGATAGCAAAAGAGCAGCAAAAAAGCAGAAGATAGCGGAGGAGCCCGGCAGAAGAAAGAAGGCACCGGAGAAGAACCAGAGAGCGCGGAGACGACACCGGAGAGAGGGAGAAGACGCCGGGGAGACCCCCGAAATCGGAAGAAGACCCCCGAAGTCGGAAGAAGACCCTGGAGCTGCCTAATAAATTAATTTTAAAACCTGTGTAGTGTGTTTTATTTATTGACACCTTTTTCCCTAGGTGAATGGGTAGGGGTAGGCTGTACCCCATACTCATTCACATAGGGTGGGGGGCCGGGATCTGGGGGCACCCTTATTAAAGGGGGCTCCTGGATTCCGATAAGCCCCCCGCCCGCAGACCCCGACAACCAACGGCCAGGGTTGTCGGGCAGAGGCCCTTGTCCTCATCAACATGGGGACAAGGTGCTTTGGGGGAGGGGGGCCGCAGGGCGCCCCCTCCCCCAAAGCACCCATCTCCCATGTTGAGGGCATGTGGCCTGGTACGGCTCAGGAGGGGGGGGGGCACTCGCTCATCCCCACCCCCTTTCCTGACCGGCCGGGCTGCGTGCTCGGATAAGGGTCTGGTATGGATTTGGGGGGGACCCCCACGCCGTTTTTTTCGGCGTAGGGGGTTCCCCTTAAAATCTTTACCAGACCTAAGGGCCTGGTATGCCCCTGGAGGGGAACCCATGCCGGTTTTTTATTTAAAAATTGACGTGGAGTTCCCCTTCAAGATTCATACCAAACACAGTGCCTGGCATTGGCTTGGATTCGAGTCGGATCCCCGCACCAGTGTGAACCCGGCTCGCAAGGTGTCAATCTCGTCAATAAAAGTGGCGAGATTCACACAATATCAGACAACAATACAGAAGTTGACCAAAGGGTGGTGGTAAAGAGCTGAAAAACCACGTGATTTGGTGAAAGTTGGCTGGAAAAGTCCTGTCGTCTGTATGCAAGACAAACTTCTGGCCAACGGCCTTTGTACAAAAATCCAAGGGAAAGTTTGTACAAAGTCCTATAGTGTGTATGGGGCTTTACATTAAAAAAAATACAGTGTAAAATTGACAAGGAACACCAACATAGTTGTATCTTTGATCTTATAAACTAAGGGATAATAGTGTTGTGGTAACTTGCACAAATAAAAAAAAAAAACCTTAATAATATTATTCTTGATCTCACTAGAAAAAAAAAAAGCCTTTGAAAATTCGTTTGCCATAGCAGCTTCATTATTATCCCATTAAAGAAGGAGAGAATTGTGCGCTGCATTTCGAGGCTTCATAATTTGCCGCGTCACCAATGTTAATTCTCCATTACGAACGCTAGTTTACAAGACCGACCGCTTCCGGCTCGTCCTTGCTTCCGAGCATGCGTGATTGTACTTTGGACTTTTGTCCGACGGACTTGTGTACACACGCTCGGAAAATCCGACAACAGACATTTGTCGGCGGAAAATTTTAAAACCTTCCATCCAACATTTGTCAGCAGAAAATTCCGACAACAATTGTCCGATGGAACGTACACACGGTCGGATTTTCCACCAACAGCCTGTCATCACACAATTCCCGTCGGAAAATCCGATCGTGTGTACGAGGCTTTATTGTCAAAGCTTAATTAAACAAGCAGAAGTTAGAAGCTGATTGGCTACCATGCAGAGCTACACCAGATTCTGAGTGCTCCGGTATTAGTAAATCTCCCCCCCAATGTAAGTAACTAGACACAAGGAAGCAAATAAAAATCTTTCATAAGGAAAACTGTACAAACGCTCTCCTTTATAGAAGAATAATCACATTTTTGCACAAACCCTTTAGTGACAGGTTCTCTTTAATAACAGACAGGAGATTTGAGCATCTCCAGTGGCTTACCTTGATATTATGTGGTCTCGGCACATCTAGAAGATAAATGTGATGATGTTCCTGTTAGTTTATTTGTTACATCGAACATTCGGAGGACATGCAGCTTAAAGGGTACATATTCATTTACAATACAAATAATAAAGGATCAGTTGTATCAACATTATATTGTCTGCTGCGCTTTAGAAGCCGGACAAAGCTCATTAGACATCTGCTCAGCACACAAAAGCAGCAGGAAGGACAGAGAGGAGACCACAAGTACAGCCCTACTAACAAGGCAATAGGAAGATTAGATTAGTACATAGGCTACTACTTACCTAGGTGGATGCAGCATCAGTCCCCCGACGGCTCTAGGACTGAGAACCGAGCGATCAAAGACTGCTGATCGCTCGGTTCTCAGAGCTCCCTGAGCAGAGAGCTGGTGAACAGTCAGTCACAGGCTCTGTGCTCTGCCCCCCCCACCCTCTCGCTCACTGGAGCGCTGGGCTGTGGAGGGGGCAGGAGCGGCCGGCTCATGCTCTCAGCGGCTCACTGAAAGGCTAAGCTGGGTGCCAGTCAGGGCCGTCTTTAATATTGATTGGACCCTGGGCAAACGTTTTCTTGGGCCCCTCCATGCAATTTTACTGTCCACCGGCTCTGAGACAGACAAATAGCAGCTAGACTCAAAATCAGTTTACTGAATCGGATCAGGCAGTGCTTGTGATTGGTTGCTAGAGGTTACAGCATATCATTACCGCTTACTGACTGGTTGCTAGAGGTTACAGCATATCATTACTGCTTACTGACTGGTTCCTAGAGGTTACAGCACACATTACGGCTCACTGGTTAGTTGCTAGAGGTTACAGCACATGATTTCTGTATGTTGATTGGTTGCTGGAGGTTACTGTACATCAATACTGCTCACTGGTTGCTAGAGGTTACTGCACATCATTGCTGCTCACTGTTTGGTTGCTAGAGGTTACAGCACATCATCTCCTCTCTGCCTGCAAACCATGGACTGGAGTGGTGAGGGGACCCATCAATAGATAGAAAACTCCCAGGGATCCTAGAAATCCTGGGATGAGTGGCAGTGCTGGGGGAAGGGAGTGATCAATGGCAATGCTGATTTTTTACCGATTACCAATATAAAGAGGAGTTTTCAACACTGGCCACCATCGTAATAGAAGCATTCAGAGTAACCATAAATGTAAGGAGGGATTTACACTGACCACTAATGTAATAGAAGCATTCACAGTAACCACCAATGTAAGAAGGGACTTACACTGACCACCAAGGTAAGGAGGGATTTACACTGACCCCTTATGTAAGGGGGACCTTCACACTGGCCACCAGTGTGAATAAAAGGATTGTACACCAAACCCCAATGTAATGAGAAGATTTACACTGACCACCAATGTAACTGAGACATTTAGCCTGCATTCACATTTGTGTATGTTGGAAACGCATGAAAATCGCTTTCCTGGCACCACAGAAACGTGCTGCCCTTTAGCAGATACACAGCAGTGCCATTAAGTGTTAATGACACCCTCACACATTTGCTGATATGTGCTGGGGAACCGTGTGATTTTGAAAAAGCATTAGGGACTTTCTTCCGCATTTCTAGCACACAGAGCAGCCCATTGAAATGAATGGGCTGTCCTACACACAAACTACATCTTTATCCACCCTGTCAGTACACCATTGCATCCTAAAACCCCTGCTAACCTCTGCACCCCAAACCTCCCCCATTCTCTCCACTCCAACCCTCCACCCCTTTAACTCTACCTGCCTCCTCTGCTCATCTTTGCACCCACCTTCCTTACCTCTATACATCCCCCTCCTTGCTCACCTGTGCACCCAAAACTGTAATTCCTTCTCTGCCTACCTCTGCACACCCCACATAAGAAAAGAGAGGGGGGGCAGGTGCGGGGCTGAGCTGCGGCTCTGCCCCTGTTGCAAGCTGGTTGCTCAGGTGAAGGAAGGGGCCAAGAGCACCGGCAAGGAACCTGAGAAGAGGAGGATCGGGGCTGCTCTGTCTAATGGTTTTGCACAGAGCAGCCCCGATCCTCCTCTTCTCGTGTTCCTCGCTAGTGAGTATGTGAACATGTTTGCTATGTTTGTAAAGGTTCAAATTTTTAAAAATAAAAATACCAAACATGTTATACTTACCTGCTCTGTGCAAGGGTTTTGCACAGAGCAGCCCCGACTCTTTTATTCTGGGGTGCCCCCGCCGGGGCTCCTGGCTTCTCCTCTTCATTGGGTGCTCCCAGGGAGAGCCGCTTTACATGGGGGCCCTCTCCCAAGTCCTGCTTCTGCGTCCATTGACACAGACTCAGCCCCGCCCCCCACTCCTGTGTCACCAGATTTGATTGACAGCAGCGGGAGCCAATGGTTCCTGCTGCTATCAATCTATCCAATGAGGACAGAGACAGCGGCTAGTGATGCTGGGCTCGTCCACATCGCTGGAATGGATGGGCTCAGGGGGGGGCTCTGGAGGGCAGCTACAGCAAAGGTTTTAACCTTAATGCATAGAATACAGGTGAAAAAAACTTGAGACTTTACAATCCCTTTAAGAAAAAAAAATTGCCTTTAATATCACTTTAGTCCCTGGTGACTGTGTGCATTTTTTGGGGGGGATGTAAGTGCCAGAGGTAGCTACGGACTGAGATATGTCTCTTAGGGTGTCAGAATACTGGCCATTCCACTGTCCTCAGCAGAATCGTGGAGTGTGAGCCTAGAGAAGAGTGTCCTCTTGTTACTATGCAGGAAATACCATGCCCTGACCCCTCTTCTGTTTAAAGCTCTTCAAGCAATACATTTCAAAAACACATCCCCCAGTCTAAATGATTGGAGCTGGAGTGCATGGACTGGTGCTTATGAGTAGGTGGGTAGCCTCTATACTAATGGGAAGAACCAGCTAGAACCAGTGGCTCCTGCAGGGGTAGCACTGCATTACTTTCCTGCAGCAGCATTTGCATAGGGTGGCTAAAGACTTCTGTGCAATACAAAAGGTACCCAAAAAGACGTACCAATGCTCTCAGTAATCTGCACACTCAGCAGCAGAACTAGTCTGACACGCCCCCTCCCCTTCTGTACAGTACAAGAACACTTGTCCTGAGGGGTGTGGCTATTACTCAGCTCTGCCAGCACAGAGCGCTGGAGTATAACAGCAGGAAGCAACTTTTTTATCCCCCCCCCCCTCCCCAGCAACAATAGACTCCCAGCAGCACTGAACCTATTCTCTCTGGAGAAGAGACGCTTGAGAGGGGATATGATTTCAATTTACAAATACCGTACTGGTGAACACACAATAGGGAGAAAACTTTTTTGCGGAAGGGAGTTTAACAAGACTCGTGGCCACTCATTAAAATTAGAAGAAAAGAGGTTTAACCTTAAACTACGTAGAGGGTTCTTTACTGTAAGAGCGGCAAGGATGTGGAATTCCCTTCCACAGGTGGTGGTCTCAGCGGGGAGCATCGATAGTGTCGAAAAACTATTAGATAAGCACCTGAACGACTACAACATACAGGGATGTACAATGTAATACTGACATATAATCACACACGTAGGTTGAACTTGATGTCTTTTTTTCAACCTCACCTACTATGTAACTATGTAGCAACAAGAGATCTCCCCACAGCCAGCATCAATAGACTCTCCAGCAGCCAGCAACATAAGACCCACCCCTAGAAACAATAGGTCCCCAACCAGCAACAATAGCCCCCCCCCTGCAAAAATAGGTACCCTATAGCTAGAATAGATTCCCCAGCAGTTAGCACCAATAGACCTGCAGCACACCCCAGCATTCTTGCCCTTACATGCAGTCAGTCTTTGAAGTGCCGGAACTACGTTCCCCCATGTTCCCGCTGAAAAAAAGCCCTGCACACAAGTCATAATATATGAAGATAGAGGATTTAAAAAGGTATGCATTTAAAAAAAACTACTAGTCTTGGAGAGGATAAAAATTATTAAATCAACCAAAGCTGTATTGCATTTTACTCGCCCTTCAAATTTACTTAACCATCCAATGAGCTTCATCCTGTGAATAAAACCAACTGAATTGTACTTACCAAACGAACAGATAAATCCCAGTATTTCATCACAGTTTGATGCACGCTCCAAGTTATCGGAGCCTTGGAATATTAGGGGACAGAAATCATCTTTGGGCACCTCCTTCTGTCTTCGTCTATCTGTGAATAGGTGACAATTGAATCAGATTTGGGTTATTCTCTTGTATCACACTCTGACCCCAGGTTACCTCCAGGGTATGGACATTTTATGCGACCTCTATGGCATGCCCATATATGGGCGACCTCTATGACATGCCCATATATGGGCGACCTCTATGACATGCCCATGTATGGGAGACCTCTATGACATGCCCATGTATGGGTGACCTCTATGACATGCCCATGTATGGGCGACCTCTATGACATGCCCATGTATGGGCGACCTCTATGACATGCCCATGTATGGGCGACCTCTATGACATGGCCAACCTCTCTTTATTGATTTCTCCTATTTTATCCAAATTGTAGAGGCCACTGGAAACTTCCCAGACTCCAGACTGTCCATATCTATTAGATTTGGCCATTACTAACCTGCTGCCAGTATAATGGGTTATTCAGCACATGAATATTCTGCTTCAAAGTTCATTCCCATCAAAACCTGATATTTTAGAGCCTAGTGGGCTCCTAGTGGGAGTCAGCCTCTGCTTCTTATATATCTTGGATATCCAACAGCAACCTATCCAAGGTATAATTTCTGACTCTGGTCCTGTCCGTCTGAGAGTTTTGGTGGTTTCTATCCATCTTGTTGTGTTCTGGCTTCTCCTTTTACATGACCGTATTAAAAACAAAATTAAAAATACAGCAATAAAAGTATGACCCATCATAGTGAGCAATGGATGTTGTCGAGTAGACCTGGGAACTTGAGCGCAAAGATCTCAGCAATAGAGAGAGGTGCCATAACTCTTTAGGATTAATCAAAAATGTCCATTTCGAGTAGACCAGTGGTCTCCAAACTGTGGCTCATGCACCAGATGGGGCCCTCTGCTTGCCTTCATCTGGCCCTTAGGGCACTATTCCTCCCACTGATACAAGGCACTATTGTTCCTACTGACACCAATGATGAGACACTATTCTTTCAATTGACACCATCATTGGGGAAACTTCCTCTAACTGACACCAATCATGGGGCTGTATTTCTTCCACTTATACCAACGATGGGGCACTATTCCTCCCATTGATACCGACAATGTGGCACTATTCCTCTAACAGTCACCAAAAGAACGGGCACTATCCCTCCCATTAACACCAATGATGGGGCACTATTCCTCCCACTGACAGCAATGATGGGGCACTATTCCTCCTATTGATACCAACAAAGTGGCACTATTCCTCTAATAGTCACCAAAAGATTGGGCACTATTCCTCCCATTGACACTAATGATGGGGCACTATTCTTCCCACTGACACCAACAATGGCCGCTATTCCTCCCATTAACACCAACGATAGGGAAATATTCCCCTCACTGACACCAACAATGGGGCACTATTCCTTCCATTGATACCAATGATGTGGCACTATTCCTCCAACAGTCACCAAAAGATTGGGCACTATTCCTCTCATTGACACTAATGATGGGGCACTGTTCTCCCCCCCCCCATTGACACCAACAATGGAGCACTATTCTCCTCATTGACACTAATGATGGGAAAATATTCCCCTTACTGACACCAATGATGGGGCAGTATTCCTTCCACTGATACCAATAATGGGGCACTATTTCTCCTCCTACTGGCCTCAAGTGCTATGACTGAAATGACTCCACCACAGAGTCTTCTTCGCCTGTTATAATTACTTCCCCCGGGAGCATTCAGTTCACACCCATTGGTTCCAATAGGTCAGGCTGGCTTTCTGTCCAGGATTAGTAGGGACAGTGGTGACCATATGTATAATCGAATATCCACATGGAATCAAAGCAAGGAAAGCCACATAGTGTAAATCGGCTAAAAACTTCATCATGCCCCAGATGATGTCCTATGGGATGAAACGTGCTTTGGGCGGAACCTATGCACGCGACACTGCCACGTTTCTTCAGAGTTGGAGCCTTTTGCTTTACAGCTTGAAATTTTGACTTTTTATGCATTTAACCATTTTTATCATGTGAGTAGAATGTGTATCGTGTCTTTGCATGAAAGTTTTTAGCCAATTTACACTATGTGGCTTTCCTTGCTTTGATTCCATGTGGATATTCGATTATACATATGGTCACCACTGTCCTTACTAATCCTGGACAGAAAGCCAGCCTGACCTATTGGAACCAATGGGTGTGAACTGAATGCTCCCGGTTGGAAGTATTTATAACAGCCAAATAAGACTCTGTGGTGGGGTCATTTCAGCCTGGGAAGGGTGTATTTCTTACAATGGTGACGGCTCACGTGGTGACCACATTAATGGAGTAGCACGATCTCTGCACAATATCAGCGATGTTTTTTTTAATCAAACGTTTCCACAATTGGAAACAAGAGGGGATTTCCATCGTAGGATGATGGCTTTATGAGCATAGTAAAGTAGTATCCCTAAGAGGGTTCTAACCGCCCGGCTGTGGGCCAGAGGATTTACAAGTCCCAGTAAACATACATCCACTGTCAATGGGATTTGGATTGCCAGTGACTGCCAGAATAGTTGCAGAAACCCCAGTCCAAAAGGTCTCAACCAAGGAACATTTCCAAAATACATGTATAAAGTCTGCTGCTGGTGAGGCACACCTCCAGCAGGAGTTACAATTTGGCCAAGCGCATGGGCGTAAAATACACTCTATGCATGATTTTGAACTGGACTAGCCTATCCCTGTCCGAAACCAGCTGGGAAAAGGAGCACTCCCACATTTCCTTCCACCCTTCTGAGTCCTGTGTGAGGAAGTTTGTCACCCATTTAGCTTTTAGAGCGTCTAGGCCTATGTGCACATTAGGTAATAACATCTTATACATGCTAGACAAGGGCTTGGGTAGAGAATCATCCCTAAGCGACTCCTCCAGACTCGAAGTGTAGAGAGCCACCTGGGAATTTTCAAATTGGGTATTAAAACCCGTGTCCAAGCTGCAGAAACCTAAACAAATGTGAATTAGGTAGGTCAAATTTTTGTTTTAGCTCATCAAAAGTATGTAGTAGGCCCCCCAGTACATATTTGACCCACATATTTAATACATTTGAGGTGCCCACACACTATGATCAGGTATTGACATAAATTCCGATAGCTTCGGGTTATACCAAAGAGGGTTATGTGGTGTGATAGGACATGGAAAATTAGCTGCTAGCCATGCTTTCATAATGGTTTTCATGGCCGCTGTCTAAGAAAAAGGTGCACTGGGCCCACAGTAAATTCGTTTTTTTAGCGCTTCGTAGGACCCCAAGTAGGCCGCCTCCAGGACCACTGCTGCGTTGGATTCGTCTGAGACCAGCCAATTGCGTGCACGTGACAACAAGGCAGCTAGGAAATGTTTATGAAGATTAGGACAAGCCAGACCTCCTTCCCCCCCCAGGGACTTTGCAGTACCGTCAATTTAAATCTTGGCTGGCCTGGGCCCCAAAAAAAGGAGGTCAGGATAGTATTTATGAGGCAAAAACATTTTTTTTAGGTATCCACACAGGTGAAGTCTTCAGACCTTAAAGCGGAGTTCCACCCAAATTTTGAACAATATCTGTATGTATTCTCTTCCTTGCCTAGATGCTGACATGCCGTTTAAAAAAATTTAAATCGCCGTAATTACCTTTTATTTTTCTATTCTTCTTTGCACTTCCTGGTTCTCCTCCCGTGGGAGTAGGCGTGTTTCTAGCCTCTCCCAGACTCCTGGGAGCTAGTCTCAGGCTTCCCAGGATGCCACTGAGCATGTGCGGGAACGAGCGGTGAATGCTGGGAGCACAGCATTCACCACATCCAGGAAATAAATGCTTGTGGGCTTCAAATGCCCACAATGAAGATGGAAACCGCCTGCAGTGAATAATATAAGTTATTCTTTCCGACTAAATCTGACACAGGCGGACATATTGCACACAATATGTGAGTATGTAATGCTGAGAAGAAAAGTTTGTGAATGAACTCAAAAAAAAACAAAAAACGATAGATAGGTGGACCCCCGCTTTAATCCCATAGAAAATATGTGGAGGGAGCTGAAGGTTCGAGTTACCAAACGTCAGCCTCAAAACCGTAATGACTTGGAGAGGATCCCCAAAGAGGAGTGGGACAAAATCCCTCCTGAGATGTGTGCCAACCTGGTGGCCAAACACAAGGAACGTCTGACCTCTGTGGTTGCCAACAAGGGCTTTGCCATCAAGTACTAAGTCATGTTTTGTGAAGGCGTCCAATACTTACGTATTTCACTCATTAAAATGCAAATCAATTTATAACATTTTTGAAATGCGTTTTTCTGGATATTTATGTTGTCATTCTGTCTCTCACTGTTAGAATAAACCAACCATTAAAATTATAGACTGGTCATTTCTTTGTCAGTGGGCAAATGTACAAAATCAGCAGGAGATCAAATACTTTTTTCCCCTCACGATATATGATACATATGCAGAGCATTTTCTATTTTTGTCTGATGATATTGATTCTACCCCCTGTCCACTCAACCCACAAAAAAAAAAAAAAAATACATTTTGACTCTAGACATTTCAACCTTGTTGATGTTCCTGTGTACTTACGACGCTCGTGGTGGTGAAGCCTCCTTTCCACCCTGTACGGGATATCCACCCAGTATTTTTCTCCATCATCAATAAGTGAAAGTAAGACATTCAGCAAGTTGACGTCTTCAATCTGGACCAGCTCTCCTTCCCATATCCGGCACCAGTATTCGGCTTCATGATAAGTTACCTCTTTTGTAACTTTCAGGATACAGTTCCCAGCTACATACCACTGGCCGTCTGGGCAATTAGCAGCGCTCACGTGAAATCCAGACATATACAGCCACAGCAGAGTGCTGACCAACCGCATAGCACTGGATTTACAGGACAGAACCTATATCAATCGTAGGGCTGAGCCACTATGGACCTGCGGGACAGGTAAAATGGGAACCGGTAGGTTCAGGTAAGCCCTCTGTTCCTCCAGGCAGGAGATAATGAGAATGAAAAGGACAAGGCACACGCAGTAGTGGCAGGTGCAGGTCTCCTAAACATACAAGACAATACTGTACAAACTGTCTAAACACACACGGGGATGGTTTTGTGTGCTGCAAATGTTTTTTTATTGTACACGAAGAGGTAATAGGTCTTTACAGCATGATACATGATACAGGCAAGAAGGGAAGGCCAGTAAAATTCTGGACTCTGTGAGTAAAGTGATCTATTACAATTGACAAATATCGCACATAAACCCCTCGTACCTGTTCAGAGCCTATTGTTAATATTCACTTTTTTAAATTCTTTTGCATATATCTACTAAAAAAAAAAACAATGGCTGCTCTTGCTGGTTTTAAAGTGATAAGAAGGGTCAAACTCAAATTCTACCTACACCCAGTAGCCATATGATGATTTATACCAGCCTTTCTCAACCTTTTCAACACAGAGGAACCCTTGGAATAACGTTCCAGTCCCAAGGCTAAAATCTACTATATCTAAACCTGTGATAGATTAGAGCAGTGGTCTCCAAGCTGTGGCCCTTTGCTTGCCTTTATCTGGCCCTTGGGACAATTTGAGCCTAAACGGATCGGAAGGGGTTATGCATGGCCTAAAGAAATCGAAAGATGTTTGACCACCATAACACACTGACTGGAGACGGCGCTGTTACCTCTTTCCTATGAAGACCGGAAGTTATTTGAAGCAGCACTGAGAGAGCAGGAGCAAGCATCATCGAACGTTGTAAACCGGGGTAAGAATTTTAACAAAAAGTTTACTGGGGAATGTTTATTTTATTGTGCTAAGCTAAAAAAACGCTGAGGGTTTAATACTACAAATAATTATCACTTTTCACCTGGATGTACCTTAAACTCCGCACCCAAATCTCTAAAGTTACACATGTAATAGAGTCAATTGAACAACATAGAATTTAAAAAAAAAGTGATCATAAAAAGAATTCCTTTTTTTCACAATATACATATTTCGACATATCAATAATTTGACTTTTTATAGGTCCCGATTATTCTGATCATCAATAAAATACAGTTTGATGTACAAGAAAACCGATCTTCACTGTTTTTCGGGGCTCTGGCTCAGCTTAGTTAAGAATTGTCTTCCACGGAGCAGAGATACAGGTAGATCCGATGTCTGGGCAATGAATTGGATATCTGTTGTTGATTTAAGCTGTCACAATGGCGTGTCATCAAAGGTCTGATATTCCTCTGCGACATAAAAAGAAATTAAGAGCGTTAGGCTCAGGCTAAATAATGGAGGTCCAGGAGTGTTCTAGGTGGTCTTACAGCACCATTAATGGTCACCTACTGTTTAGCACACCATTCTGATCTTGACTCTTTCCTTAGGATGCTTCTGTTGCAATCGGCGTATGTAGAGATTTTTTTTCTCCAAGAAAAGGTGCAGAACCCCCCCCTCTTCTGAGTCACTTCTTGTCTCCGCCCCCCTACCCACCTCTGAGCAACATTCCTTGGTTCCACCCCCTACCCACCTCCCAATACCGCCCTTTTTAGAGACTATAGAACCAAGTATCACTTTGTGGTGATAAGTAATTTGTATAGAATTTGTTAACCAGAAAAGCAGTACAGTAGATTTCCAGCAGCAATAGACCCTTCCCAGCAACAATAGATTCCCACAGCAACAATAGACCCCCCAGCAGCAATGGACCCCAACAATACACCCCGGTAGCAACAACAGATTTACCAGCATCAATAGGATCCAGCAGCCAGCAACAATACACCGCTCCCTAAACAGTAGCTCCCTTTCAACAACAATTGGGCCCCCCCCCCCCCAGCAACATAAGCCCAACCAATAACAATAGTTCCCCGACCAGCAAAAAAAAGCAATAGACCCCTCCCTCAACAGGGGGGGATTTAAATTGCAACCCTGAATATTGATCAGGGCCTAGCCAATCCCTGGTGAGGTGTGCCCAGATGGTGGCTGGGAAGCTGATAAATAGTCTGGAATCCCGGAGAGATTCTCCACTAGGAAGAGTTCCTAGTCTCAGGGGGGCTGTTGAGATCTCAGTGGTGCAGGGACCTTGAAGTGACTTGGAACTGACTGCAGTTCTCCAAAGGGATCTGGCCTAGAGAAGGACTTTCTCACTCACAGGATTGTGTTTGGAGGAAACTTTAAGGTGTGAAACTGTTCTGGGGACTTGTGAGTAAAGACTTTGAAACCAATCCCTGTGACTGTACAGAGTACTTGAGACTGCACTGGTTACCATCAGGTATACAAGGTGCCCAGATGCCAAAGAGATTTACCCCATGGTCTTTAGCTGTGAGGGAATAGACTGTTCACCATCAGTGGCGGCTGGTGGGTTTTTTTTTTGGGTGGGGAGGTTGGCAGCGGGCTGGTTGCGGGGAGCGTCTCCTGTGTCCTCTCCTCCTCCTCAGTGTCCTCTCCGTCGTGTAGCTCCTCCCTCTTCCTCCTAAGCATCCAGTAGGATCGCCTGTCCTTTCGGGTGATGGGTCTCAAAACCCGCTTCCTGATTGGCCGGCAGGAGGACCAAGATCCGCTTCCTGATTGGCCAGGAGGAGGATCAGTGTGGCGATAGCGAATATTCATTCGCTATTGTCACACAACAGGGAGCCCACCCTTTTTTGAAGCCTATTAGAGCCTCTGGCTCTAATCACATACTTAAAAAAAAAAAACACACCCCCGCCATTGGAATCCATGAGTCCGGCGCCCTGTATGCATATCAGTGGGCCGGGCGCATAGATGGCGGGGTGCGGCGCATGTGCGCCCCTAATGGACAGGCCGCCGCCTTTCACATTAGCTTCAGGAGAAGAATTTTCTCTAATTTGCGTTTGCTTTTTGTATTGGAAAATCCGAATCCCTAACCCCTCTCCTGCTACCAGTTCTAGAAGCAATAAACGACATAAAGACAACCCCTAGACTGTTTATTGGAGCCAGAGTGAATGGACTATGACCTGGGTACAGGTGGCCTTGACCAGTTCCAGTTAACATCTGTGGCCACTGCTGGGTAGCGATACATGAAAATCCCATCAAGATGAGAAGAAACCCTACCCCTGACAGTTGTCGATGGAACAAGTGTCCCTGCGTTAAAATTTCCATCCATTCCTGTTTCAGGGTCAAGTGTAAAATGTTAGATTCCCCCCTGACTTTCTCTCTTGGTGATATTGGCCCCAGTACAAATAATGAGATTAGGTTTCCCTAAATGGAGATAAAACAGAGGTTTTAACCCTTCCCTAATCTATTCAAACATTTTGGCTGGAGTTGTCTTTAAAAAAAAAAATGAAGGAATTTGTTTAATATAATGCTGGATTGGTAATCCAGAAGACCAACCTGGTAGTCCCAATTCTCCATCCAGAAGATCATCTTCCTCTTCATCCACCTTTTTCAGCACCAAAGCAAAGAACACTGCAAATCCCACCACCTGTCAATGACACACAATTGACTTTTGCACCGAGAAAACACCATCATTAGCAACGTAAAAAAAAAAAATGGTGTATGGGAATGTTTCCTGGAAAGCTAGGGTAGAAAAGGACTTGAAGGCCATCACTCACCTTGAGAGGCTGCAGAATGAAGATGCTCTGGAAGAGTGACAGAAACATGGAGACAATCCATCGGATAGAGCTTTGCTTCCCATACAGGAATCCGTACATCATGGTGAAGTAGGTGGACACAATGCTTATTGATATCAGAAGGGACCACCCAATGTACAGGAACCACCAAGGGAGACGTTTCTTTTTTATTGCCTTTTTTTGAGGGGACCTATAGAAGTACAGTTTTACAGGTATAAACTGCATGGAATATAGTGCATGCACAGCCCAGTTTACATTACCACTGCAAGCCCTGTGTGCCGGGATGGCTGGCTCCTGCGCATTCACAGGAGTTACGTCATCCCTTGCCGGCCAGCGAAAAAGCACAAAGACCGAAACCTGGGGAGAAGATGCTTGTGCCGTTGAGGTAAGTATAAGTGACTTTAGTTTTGCTTTAGGGTGCTAACTAGCACTAACAGCATGCTTAAATGACACAAACCACTGTCTTCAAAGCTACTTTTTCAAAGTCTCAAAGTGTATATCCAACCCCAAACTTTTTTTCATGTGAGTGCTGCCTGTCTGCTGGACATCTCTTTCCACAACTTCCTGGATTCCTGACATGCTTTGCAGTTTCTCCTCTGCTGTTTACTTTCAGTTTTTAAGAACTACATATCCTATAGTTGCTACCTTCAAACAGAGATTAATGTACTGACTCCGCCTCCTAAAACCCCTCCTCTCAGCACCTCTGTAGTTCAGTAGGCAGGTTCTGTGAAATGTGTGACACCGCAGTGCCTGCTCACAGGGCATAGTGATTATGTATCAGGACCCGAATCACCTGCTGGCGACACTGTGATTCCCAGCGGGTGTCCCCCAGCAACCAGCAGTTTCTAGTAATCAGTCTCCACCTGATGCTGGCTGCTGGGCGGGTGTATAGGTCCTCCTCTGCCATTACACTTTGCGTCAGTGTTTTACCTTGTTTGCTGCCAGATACTATATGCCATTTACCTTGCTCCTGATTTTGATCTTGCTCTTGCCCTGCATCCTGTACCCTCTGCCTGATTTCTGCTCCCCATTTTCATGATTCCAGTTCTGGTTAGGGTTGCCACCTGCCTGGATTCACAGTTCGGGTTTTGAATCAGACCACCTGACCCGACTTTGGCTTCCCAGCAGGGTTGCTGCCTGCAGTTGTCTGTTACACTTTCTTTCACACTGTCCAAAGCCAGCACTGACATCCCCCCCAGACGGGAGAGGAGAGAGGACTGGATCTACTCCTCTTTCTCCCGCCTCTACCCTTTTGTGTCTGCCCACACTGCAAACCCCAGCGCTGTGCCCCAGTAAAAGGAAGTGGGGGGCGGGAAATTTGAAGCCCAGCAGCTGCAGACACATCTGGATGAGTGTTGCTGACTGCCAAGGGGTGAGTGAGCTCACCATCCATTCCTGTCTATGACTGAAGCCTCCCCCCTCCCCTCTTATCTCTCCTGCCTCTGAATGAGTGCACTAAGGTAAAACAGGGTTCTCAGAGCACCCCTTACATCAGAGTTCGCCTTTACATTAGAGTACACAGAGCTCCCCCTTAAAGTGTAAGGGGTAACTCTGCGGACTCAGATGTAAGGGGAAACTCTGAAGACTCTGATGTAAAGGGGGCTCTAGGAACGCGGATGTAAGGGGAATGCAGGGAACTCTGATGTAAGTGGGGCTTATGGTTACCAGGGACACCCTCACATCAGAGTTCCCCTTTAAACCAGGGGCTGCAGTTATTCCCCCTTACATCAGATTCCTCTCCGTACATCAGAGTTCTCAGTGTTCCCCCATAAATCAGGGTTGCCAAAACATCCCTTATGTCAGAGCCCCCAGAGTTCTAACTTATATCAGAGTCTGCAGAGTCTCCCCTTATAGTGTAAGAGAACTCTGCAAGTTCAGATGTAAGAGAAAACTCTGCGCATTCAGATGCAAAGGGGAACTCTGTGGACTCTTGTTATTAACTTCATAAAATTAGAAATTTTATTTAATTGCAACATATATGTATAGTTTATGCTATAAAAAAAATTGCTGTGTCCCGCTAAAGTGTTCGGGTTTGACTTGAAGAAAAGGTGGCAACCCTAGTCCTGGTTCTCCCCTTCCCATCTGTTTCCTGCATCTCCAATTCAACCGTGTTCCCCATTTTTGTACATATGGTATATAGTTAGTTTGTAGTTAGGCTTCCTGTTACTTCGTTAGGCAATTTGGTTATATGGGTGTAACTTACTACTATTTTTAAGTTGGCTGTTTGCTGGTGTGTAGATGTCTTTTGTTTACTATGCGATGGTTGTGAACATTATCAAATACTTGACTTTTCCTCCATTGTGGAGGTCTGGCACTCCAGGGATCCCCCCACAACGTGCGACTCACCTTTGTAGGGGCACTGGTGGTATGGATTTCTCCAGGACATTCATTAGCGCCTGTAGCTGTGTAGAGAACTCTTCGTACTGCTGCTTGTCTAGGACCTGCTGGTTCTCCAGTTGCCTAAGATCAGCAGACACTTTCCTGAGCTTCTGAGAGACATAATTTCCACAGAACAAAGCATGCAACTCTTCACCAGAGAGCTGAGCCAACGGTACGGAGACTGTCAGGGCTAAACAAAAAAAAAAAACCAACACCATGAAACTTCCTAATCATGACCTAGGGGCATCTTAAAGCCAAACTTTCATATAATTTAGTAGCAGAATGCATTTCAAGCAAATGTTTTTACTTTTATCGGAAATTATTTTTTGATGTATCTTTCCCATTTTTGATTTTAAAAAAAATGGTCTCTACTTTGTTCCACAAAATAACAATGGCCGAAAAAACTGAGCCGATGCCCCCCCCATCCACACGTTTGAGGTGGATGGGGAAATCCTCCCCACTGTGACATTGGCTATATGAGCTGATCGAGTGGTAATTTTCCAATAGGCCCATTCATAAAAATTTGATTGATCGATTTCTCATGAACAGGAACAGCCATACCTGGATCAAAATTTGGCCAGTTCCTTCTGAACTGACCTGAATTTCAATCCATGTATGGCCAGCTTAAGACAGGAAATACTCTACTGGCAGGATCACCAGGTGAGAATAGACAAAAAAGCATATGCAGCCACCATATTTAAGAGTTGGTAAGCTACAATATAATAAAGTTTTGGTTTTTTTGGGGGGGGGCGGGTTAAATTCTGCTTTAAGGAGAGCACTGTTAGTGATATGCAAGTTTTGTCTTTTTTGTCACAAGTCAAAAGCTAAGCCCTTATCTCCATCTCTAACCACTTCTGGACCGCCGCAACTAGGATGTTAGAGAAAAAAATGTATAATGTTTGGGGGTTCTAAGTAATTTTCTAGCAAAAAAAAAAATGTTTTTAACTTGTAAACACCACATCTAAAAAAGAGGCCCGGTCTTAAAGTGGCTAACCATTCCTTTATAGGAAGATGGTGGCACCCAGTGGAGGTTTAGCCCGGCCTTTGAAGATGGACTGGAACAAAATTACCATTTAATGATTATGCATGGAAAAGGTGATCAGTCCGTATTTGACTTCTGTGGTTTCTGTAAACATTTGAGAATTAAAGGTTGCTTTAACATTATGTTGGGTAGATAGACTAGTGCAAAAATCACAAACACTGAAGGTGTTGCCCAGAGCCAACCAATCAGGTCTACGTAGTGATAGCTCTCATCAAGCCACTCTGCTGTGGCTATACACTTCCAGACTGGCCATTGACCCGAGCAAAAAGGGAAATCTCACCGGGGTCCCTGCAGGCTAAAAGGTTTTGAAGGAATGTCCTATTTCATCAGAACCCTACTGAAGAAGGACATTCCTTCGAATAGAGTTAGCATGAAGGGACCCCGGTGAGGTACCCTCTAAAGAGTACAGTGCATCCAGAAAGTATTCCCAAAATGAATTAAATTCATTATTTTCCTCAAAATTCTACAAACAATACCCCATAATGACAACATGAAAGAAGTTTGTTTGGAATCTTTGCAAATTTATTAAAAATAAATAAACAAAAAAATTCCATGTATCTATCGATCACTTGTGTACAAGCAGACTCTTGGGTTTTTCCTGAACAATGCCGGCTATAGCTGGCAACATTAATCATTGTATTCTTCCGGCAAGGGAAGGCTGCCCGCGGGTAGAATACAAAAGCTCAGCGGGAGTGATTCTCCCATCCACATCGTAATAAGATGAATCGTGTATGGCCAAACCTTAGACTTACTTCCAGAAGGTATTTGCTTTTGCAGCAGCTGTGAGATGATCTGTAGAAGAACAGTAAATTCTGGACTTGGCTCTTGGTTTAGGTCCACTTCCATGTTATTCCACGAGTTTCGGCTCAGTGTTCGTACCACCGTTGACAAGTTCTTAAAAAAGTTAAAAAAAATATTGTATGAGGAAGGAATATTTATCCCAGAGGGCAGAGAACTTCCATTCATACCACTGGAGGTCTAAGACCTCTGAGCCTCATCTGTAACCTCACCTCTAGTATGGTGGCCAGACTCTGTTGGCTGGATGGGCCCTTTTTGGCATTGGCAGTTTTGTTGCCTTTCTTATCTCCTGATTTACGTTCCTTGGGCTGAGTGTTTCTGAAGATGTAGATGATGAGCAGGTTGACGGGAAACATGAGCAGGGCACTTTCAATCGCTATCATGATGTCTTTCCAGGATATGTTGATGTCACCTGCAATATAAGAAAGAAAGGTTAATGCGCGTGGTTTTTTGTTTGTTTTTGTTTTGTTTTTTTTTTCTCTCCCCCCCCCCCCCCCCCGTTCTGCGGACAACTCCACCCCCCCTTGTCTGCCTTAGCCCCTGGGTCTCAAGGCTCGGGCAAAACGCACTGACCCCTGCTGACCCGGTCGGTGTCAGTTTATAATCTATACCCTCATAATATATGTTTTATTATGTACTTTTACGTGAACTTCTTTCTTATGTTTCATGTCCATATCCCCTGCGTGGCAATTTGTTATCTGGTCTCGCCTTTTTCATATCTCAATAAAAACATTTTACCAGAAAGAAAGGTTAATGCATAACCTAAACACAATAACAAAAATCTATGATGCTAATAACGACGTCATCCCGTAAGTGGGCGCAGTGATCCGAAAACCTGTCGGGAGCATGGGAGTGTGGTAAATGAGGGTGCTGGCTGCTTGGTATACATGCCCGGTCTGAGATTGCTAGGTACAATTGGATCGGTAGCATTTATGGCTCTGGGGTTTTTGAGTTGCTGCGCGTTAATACACATTTAATATCATTTCCTATTGGACTTCTTATATGTGGCAAGATTTATCGACTGTGTGGTTTTTGGGAGCGCCACATTTTTTAAATTTAAATTTCCTTTTTTTTTTTTTTTTACCTGGTGAGCCTGCCAGTGACACCCTACCTGTCCTATGGTAACAATGCCCACTCACTGTACTATATCTATTGGGAGGCAGTGTTGTCACTTTGGGAGTAGATGACCTCCCCTTCTCCTCTTCTGCATTACATGGGGGGGGGGGGTTCTGCAGTCCAGTACAAAATTATCATCTTACAACATATCTGGCAGAATCAATACACTTAATGGTATATTTACCAGACCAAAAGGGAGAAAATAAGAGAGGTTCATTGTTAAAGCAGAACTTCACAACATGTGAGCGCCACAAACCAAAAACTCTATTCAATTCATTTTTAACATTCAAAGGAAACTCCCCCATCCCTCCATGTCTCCATGCTTTATTTTGCTGAGAAATCACTACAGTGGAAGGAAAATGATAAATGGTTTTCAACACTTTTTACAAATAAATCTGTGAAAAGTGTGGGGGGGGCATTTGTATTCAGCCCCCCTTTACTCTGATACCCCTAACTAAAATCTAGAGGAACCAATTGCCTTCAGAAGTCACCTAATTAGTAAATAGAGTCCACCTGTGTGTAATTTCATCTCAGTATACATACAGCTGTTCTGCGAAGCCCTCAGAGGTTTGTTAGAGAAACTTAGTCAACAAACAGCATCATAAAGGCCAAGGAACACACCAGACAGGTCAGGGATAAAGTTGTGGAGAAGTATAAAGCAGGGTTAGGTTATAAAAAAAGTTCCCAAGCTTTGAACATCTCACAGAGCTCTATTCAATCCATCCCATGAAAATGGAAAAAGTATGGCAGAACTGCCAAGACATGGCCGTCCACCTAAACTGACCGGCCGGGCAAGGAGAGTATTCGCCAGAGAAGCAGCCTAGAAGTCCATGGTAACTCTGGAGGAGCTGCAGAGATCCACACAGGGCCGTCTTTAAGGCAGGGCAAAAGGGGCAGCTGCCCTGGGCCCTGTCATTGTTGTGGGGCCCAAAGCAGCTGCCTCATACTTGCCAACTATCCCAGTATAAATTCCCTTGTCTCTTGAAGTTTTAGTCCCGTGCTGTGTCCTGATATCCCAGTGTGAAGTGCTGCCACTAATGCTGCCCAGCTCTACCCTATTGCTGTGTACAGATGACTCACCTGCAGACCCTGTGTTTACATTGAGATAACCGGCATTCGGCGCAATACAAACCCCGGAGCGCTAACGGAGCGCATTCGGCACAATACAAATCCCGGAGCGCTAACGGAGCGCATTCGGCGCAATACAAATCCCATATCAAATCAAAATCAAATATGTAAATAGCTGCAGCAGGCGGCATAGATATGTAAATAAAGGCGGTATTCATATGTATATTATGCCCCCTGCAGTGAGGAGATGATGTGCTGTAACCTTCTGCAACCAATCAGTGAGCAGTATTACTGTACAGTAATTTCTAGCAACCAATCAACAAGCAGAAATCATGTGCTGTAACATCTAGCAACTAATCAGTGAGCCTTAATGTGTGATGTAACCTCTAGCAACCAGTCAGTGAGCGGTAATGATACACTGTAACCTCTGGCAACCAATTGCAATAGCTTATTGATCTGACCTGATTTAAGTCTAGCTGTTATTTATTGTATGTCTTAGAGCAGGTGGAGAGCAAAACTGTATGGGGGGGGGGGCAAGAAAACGTTTGCCCAGGGTCCAATCGATATTAAAGACGGCCCTGGATCCACAGCTCAGGTGGGAGAATCTGTCAACAGAACAACTATTAGTCGTGCTCTCCACAAATCTGCCCTTTATGGAAGAGTGGCAAAAAGAAAGTCATTGGTGAAAGAAAGTCATAAGAAGTCCTGTTTGCAGTTTGTGAGAAGCCATGTGGGGGGCACAGCAAACATGTGGAAGAAGAAGGTGCTCTGGTCAGATGAGACCAAAATTGTACTTTTTGGCCTAAAAGCAAAACTCTATGTGTGGTGGAAAACTAACACTGCACATCACCCTGAACACACCATCCCCACCGTGAAACATGGTGGTGGCCGCATCATGTGGTGGGGATACTTTTCTTCAGCAGGGACAGGAAAGCTGGTCAGAGTTGATGGGAAGATGGATGGAGCCAAATACAGGACAATCTTAGAATAAAACCTGTTAGAGTCTGCAAAAGACTTGAGACTGGGGCGGAGGTTCACCTTCCAGCAGGACAACGACCCGAAACATCCAGCCAGAGATGCAATGGAATGGTTTAGATCAAAGCATATTCATGTGTTAGAATGGCCCAGTCACAGTCCAGACCTAAATCACATTGAGAATCTGTGGCAAGACTTGAAAATTGCTGTTCACAGACGTTCTCCATCCAATCTGACAGAGTTTGATATATTTTGCAAAGAAGAATGGGCAAAAATGTCCCTCTCTAGATGTGCAAAGCTGGTAGAGACATCCCCAAAAAGACTTGCAGCTGTAATTGCAACGAAAGGGGGTTCTACAAAGTATTGACTCCGGGGGGCGCCATACAAATGCCCCCCCACACACACACACTTTTCACAGATTTATTTTTATTTGTAAAAAAATGTTGAAAACCATTTATCATTTTTCTTCCACTTCAAAATTATGTGCCACTTTGTGTTGGTCTATCATATAAAATCCCAATAAAATACATTTACAATTTTGGGTGTACTATGACAAAATGTGGAAAATGTCAAGAGGTATGAATACTTTTTCAAGGCACTGTACATTAAAGATTATATAGGGAGGAGCAGGGGAGCTAGACCAGCACAGGCAGTAATTAGAAACTCCCAGGGAGGAGGCAGTGTTAGGAAACTGACTATTAGTCGTCTAGCAGGTTCAAAGGCATGTTGCAAGTGAATCAAATTCATTTATAAAAAGTAAAAACACTGCAAGCAGGAAGTCAAAATACTTGATTTTGTGCTTTGTACCCGCCCATATTCATGTCGGTGACAGGGCCTCTTTCACAGATATATATTGGCAGGCGTTGATGTTTGAGAATTCAGATAACCGGCACTTACCTATACTGAAGATTATGGGGTAGTTGGATTGAGGCATTTCCCAGAACATCAGATTGATGACCATGGTACAGAGGAAAAGACACATGCAGCAGGACATTTTCTGAATGCGGGTGAATACACTGCGCGCCGGGTGATTAATCACTGAAATCCAGATGTTGTCATCGCGCAAGCCCCGTAACGTTTTCTTCATGAAGATATTCCTTGCGGAGAGAGAACATACACAGGAGATGTGAAAACCTCAGACCAAACCTTTTTTTTTTTTTTTTTTAATTAAAACCAAGAATAATGTCCATCAACAGAAAACCCCTGCCAGAGGGGCCGGGACAAGGGGCGGGCAGGAGGGGCGGCTGCCCTGGGCATTGTGGTATCATGTGAGGTGGGGGTGGCACCGCGTGGAGATTAAGGGAGGGGGGATTTTTTGTTCAGAGGAAGATTTTGGGGGGGGGGCAGAGGGGAAAGAATTATTCTAGAGCGGGAAATCTGGGGGGGGGGGGGTCTGCTAGGAGTGGTGTTTCAGGGGGATTTGTGTTGGGAGCGGGATGGGAGAAGAGGATGTGTGCTAGGAGGGTCGATTTGGGGGGGGGTTTGTGCTAGAAGAGGTGATATGGTAGAGAGGGGAGGGGAATTGTGCTAGGAGGATATTTTTTTTGCGGGGGGGGGGGGGTGGATTTGTGCTAGTAGGGATGATTGAGGGATGTTTGTGCTAGGAGGGGAGATGTTTGTGCTAGGAGGGGGATTTGGAGTAAGGGGAGGGGAATTTTGAGGGGTGGATGACTTGTGCTAGGAAGGGTGAGTTTTTTTTTTTGGGGGGGGGGCTTTGTGCTGGGGGGATTTGGGGGATGGTAGGGACTGAGATTTGTGCTGGGAGGGGGAATTTCAGCAGGGGGGTGGATCTGTACTGGGAGGAGGGGGAATTTATGCTTATGGGGTAATCATGCAGATTAATGCCCAACTTTATTTTGGGGGGGGGGGGTTTTGTTGACACCACATAATGCTCATACATTTTGGAGTGGGGCATGTTTACCCTGGGCTCTAGGTGACCTTGTCCCAGCACTGCGTGTCAACTTTTTATATTATACACAGCTGGCACTAGGTGCTTCCGGTAAGCATCTCCAGCAATCTGGGGCACACGATCGTTCACTTCTTCTCATCATTGTGTCCACTTAAAAAAAGTGACTTCACCACTCTCTATACTTGTTGATCGGTGGGTTGGGGAAGCTGCAGTCCAGGGTAGGACTAGGAACCTTTGGCCTGGAGGGCGTTTGACAAGCATCTAGCTATTTCTTGGGAGGGACAGATGTCTTTGAACTACAGAACATGTACCATGCGATATGTGCCATGGTACCTCATTCATCAGTGGGCATCCTGAAATGTGGATGATCCTAAGGCAGTGATGGTGAACCTTGGCACTCCAGATGTTTTGGAACTACATTTCCCATGATGCTCAACTACACTGCAGAGTACATGAGCATCGTGGGAAATGTAGTTTCAAAACATCTGGGGTGCCAAGGTTTGCCATCACTGGACTAAGGCATACCATCATACCAATGATGTTCCTAAGAAGGCCATACATTATACTTTTTTTTTTCGTTCAACGAACGGGTTAAAAGGAAAAAAAAGTGCTCATTCCCCCATCCATATACTAAACATGGATGGGACAATCACCCCATAGCGCTATGCCAATGGGCAGCTTTGTCAGAATACAACGATCAACGTTTTGCCCAACTGTTGGGCCAAGAAAATATCCCCTACACCATTACACACCACCACCAGCCTGAACCGTTGATACAAGGCAGGATGGATCCATGCTTTCATGTTGTTTATGCCAAATTCTAACCTGACCATCCGAATGTCGCAGCTGAAATCAGACCAGGCAACGTTTTTCCAATCTTCTATTGTCCAATTTTGGTGAGCCTGTGCCAACTGTAGCCTCAGTTTCCTGTTCTTAGCTGACAGGGGTGGTCTTCTGCTGCAGTAGCCCATCACTTCAAGGCTGGATGTGTTGTGCATTCAGAGATGGTATTCTGCATACCTTGGGTGTAACGAGTGGTTATTTGAGTTCCTGTTGCATTTCTATCATCTGGAACCAGTCTGCCCATTCTCCTCTGACCTCAACAAGGCATTTTCCTCCACAAAACTGCCGTTCACTGGACTGAAAAATCCCGGTAGATCAGCAATTTATGAAATACTCAGACCAGTCCGTCTGGCACCAACAACCATGGCACGTTCAAAGTAAATTAAATCTCCTTTCTTCTCCATTCTGATGCTCGGTTTTAACTTCAGCAAGTTGTCTTCACCACGTCTAGATGCCTAAGTACATTGATTTGCTGCCATGCGATTAGCTGATTAGCAATTTGTGTTACCAAGCAATTGAACAGGTGTACTTAGTTATGTGGCCGGTGAGTGTACCTCAGTCAGCAAGTTGTTAAGCAGGCATGGTCCACTGTTTTCCCTGTGAGAAAACCTACCTTGGGAAATCCTATACAGCCATCGCTAGACTTCATGTAGGTTAGTGGCTGCAAATAGGCAGCAATGGAGTTCTGAGAAGCAAAAAAAACACAACAAAAACAGGCGGATGAGCCACAGTTTTACCGCACCCTGACTGCCGAGTCGCAAGTTGACACAGCCAATAGCCATGATAGTACACTTTGCTAGGGCTGTGGATTGATGAAAATTATACCACCTGTTGCACGAAGGAGGTGGAACTATCACCAAATCTTGTCACATGTCTAAACAAGGTCTAATCCTTCCTTTGTCTGTCCAAAAACCAAAAGAAAGGGTTTTTGGCTAAAGATACAGTATAAATAATCATGTGCTCTACCATCTCCTTCCCACTACCAGTATTTGGTTACCTAAAACTTCTTAACTCCTGATCATTAGCAGCTGTGAAGGTCTTGCTGGAAGTGTCTCCTTTCGCTGGTTCGACCAGCCATGCATTGCACAGAAAGTACCAAGTTTTCTTTAGTTGGACATCCTGAACCTTCACTTGGGTTACGTACCTGTGGTAGAAAAAAAAAGAGGCCCAGGTAAAGTCTCATGAACGTGGCATAAAACCATAAAACTTGCAGCCTTTTCTATCAGACCGTCATCTCACCATCTTTTATGAGGACCTGATCCATCATGGCTGAGCGTGATGCTCTTAATCTCACCCAGAGGATACGGCAAAAAAAGTAGGAAGATATCCTTACTGCCTTTATTGAACACTTTAGGTTTGGTGTCCGATAGGAGAATTGGGCCAAACTGACCATGTAATCCACCAATAGACAGGTACACCTAGAAATAAACAGGATATCATGTGCCAGTGGTGTTCTGCAGACCAATGTTCTCAATTACATTTATTTTATGGTTAACATTGTAAGAAAAAAAAAATGAAGTTCAGTTTTTTCTCACCTTGGCACTGGTACCTGCCCCCTGCCGATGCCCGGTATGCACTGTTATCAGATAGAGGTATAATCCACAGGGATCATTATCTCGAGGTACCATTACTCGATTCTGGAAGTAGAAATAATAATTATTCCATGCTTTTACTAAGACAGGCAAACATATTTTGTACGTTTGGAACATCTAGAGGAGCTTTCCTCAACCTTTTCAACACAGAGGAACCCTTGGTCTCTTGGTCACAGAGGAAACCCTGCTAAAAAATGAATATATCTACAACTCATGATACATTAGTGTGATGGTCAGTGGAAAGAATGTTCTTTACATTTGTGGTCCTTGGGAAGAATTACCCTACTACAGATAGCTAAGAACATTAATGGTGTCAGCGGGAGCTTATCTGAGAGGCTGAATAGCTCAATGTTCAAGGAACCCCTAGCAACCTCTGGAGGAGCCCTAGTTGAGAAACCTTGGTCTAGAGAACACTTAGAATCTCTGACAGGTTTTTTTATTTTAAAATCAGAGAAAAGACAGCACTCCAATATGCAGAAACATAAAGTAGCAGAAAGCTTAGTGAAATAATATAGAAACCAAAGTTTTGTTGGCACGCAGGCCTCCTTAATCGAAGTGATGAGACATAGCACGGTGGTAAAGAAGGCCTGCATGCTTCCATAAACATGGTGTCTATGGGATTTTTGTAAACTTTCTGCTATTTTACTGTTCTACATATTGGAGTGCTAGCTATTCTCTGAATTTGGAATTTAACTGTGCCACTGTGTGGACTACGGTCTCTCCCTACATTTGATTGGCGATGAGGTTTTTAATTCCTGTGTTTCCTCTGGAGAGATTCAGCCTTTGTATTTGTCCTTGGTGACTGTTATTGTATACTGTAAGTATTGGGAAATCCCAAATGTTACAGCTGTTGATGTGTGCATGATAGTGATGGACCAATAGAAGTGAAAATCAGTTCTGATGGATCTACCGTAAAGTGACTTTGTCCTTCAAAAGACTAGTTCCATGGTTGAAATTTAAAATAGACGGACCCAGTTCTGGTCCTAGACTTCTACCTCTCTGATATCAACGAAGGAAGGACTAAGACTAAATTATTAGATGTGTACTGAGGAGTGCCTCGTAGAAATGTTCATCTCACTTTAAGGATGTTTTGGAACATTTAATGGCTAAAAGCATTAAATAAAACCAAAGGCTTTTCCCTGAAGTGCACTGGTTGTATTTGATGCTTTTAACCATTAAATGTACCAAAAAGTCCTTCAAGTGAGATGAATGTTTCTACCAGGCAAATATTTCAGTTGTCACTGAAAGAGGGGGCGTTAGAAAGTCTTCCAATGAGTACACAAGGTGCCGGGTTTTTCGGCCTCTTGATTGGCCAGTCTGGGACTTCCCCTGACTTCTCTGTCAAGATCAATGGCACATCTATCAGTCTGTCCCCACATGCCAGGGTGCTAGGGGTAACCTTAGACTCTGAACTGTCCTTTCAGGCCCACATACAATCCCTGTCCGCAGCATTTCCAGAATACGCCCCTTTTTAACTATTGACACCACCAAGCTTCTAATTCACTCCCTGGTTATCTCTCGCCTCGATTACTGCAACTCCCTCCTCATTGGATTACCTTTACATAGACTATCCCCCCTTCAGTCCATAATGAATGCTGCTGCAAGACTCATCCACCTTACCAACCATTCAGTGTCCTCCGCCCCTCTCTGCCAATCCCTCCACTGGCTTCCACTCACCCAACAAATAAAATTTAAAGTACTAACAATGATTTACAAAGCCATCCATAACTCTGCCCCCAGCTACATCACTAACCTAGTCCCAAAATACCAACCAAGCCGCTCTCTTCGGTCATCCCAAGACCTCCTGCTCTCTAGCTCCCTTGTCACCTCCTCCCATGCTCGCCTGCAGGATTTCTCCAGAGCTTCTCCCATCCTTTGGAACTCCCTACCCCCAATCAGTCCGACTGTCCCCTAATCTATCCATCTTTAGGCGATCCCTGAAAACCCTTCTCTTCAAAGAAGCCTATCCTGCTTCTAACTAACACGGTTTTACTTCCTCCATCAGCTCATCCCCCCCCACAGCTACTACCTTTTGTATTAATTGACCCTTCTTTTTTAGATTGTAAGCTCTAACGAGCAGGGCCCTCTGATTCCTCTTGTACCAAATTGTAATGAAACTGTAATGTCTGCCCTCATGTTGTAAAGCACTGCGCAAACTGTTGGCGCTATATAAAACCTGTATTATAATAATAATAATAATAAAATTTATATCATCCTTTACATGTGCATGGAAGCCAATCATTCCGGCACAGCCAAAGTGCACATTTATTGCACAGAGGAGCACAGAGATATACAGATGAACTTTATGGGTCTAAAAATAAGCAACATAGTGAAAACGATTTTATTCAAAAATTCTCTTAGCATGTTGATGGGGGGGGGGGCAGCCAAGGAAGGTGAAATACAGGCAGACTAAACTTGAGCTTAAGTGCTCGGGATGGGTTTGGGGTCAAGGAGATGCTTTAAATGTCTGCCCCAAAAGCTACCTGCACAGGACTCCTGGTGTCCATAACAAATACAATGTGTAAGTACCATTACCTGCACCTGGTCCCTGAGGTCCCTCCGCCGTGCCCATAGAACACCAAGAATGTAGCAAACGTAGAAGCATGCCAGCATTATGACAATGACAGGATTCTGTGAGATCTGAGAAAAATATTCTGCGGTACGGGTGACGTCGATCTGCACTGGGAGCACCATGAACGAACCCCCGAAGAATGAGAGGTGATTGCAGAGACACTGGACTGCGTCTGTGGTGGTCCGGGGGCCAACCTACAACACACACAGAAGCAGTACACACAGGCCGGTAGGAAAAACAGGTTAGCCAGTGGAAGATTTATATTCGACAAAGAAAGTACAGTATGGCAAAATAATAGGGAAAATCATCTATAAGTAGGCTTGCATAAATACGTGGTTCTCTTTCAGGACCTTCTCCTATCAAAATACTAAAGGTAGGAGGTATTTCTAAAAAAACTTCTTCTTTCTTTTCTTTTATGCCACAAATTTGTAGTCTGGCTTATGTCTAGTTTTAATCATTTGTATCAATAAATTATAAAGATGAGTTTAGAATTTTTAATATTGTATTGGTGTGGCTTTTGCCTGGGGCACCTCAAAAGTTCACTGTGGGTAAAAAAACAAAGATTTCTTCTATAAGACTTGGTAGTTTTTCACCATCTACTGCAGGCAGTACAAACCTACAAAAAAGGAGCTGCCACTGCTGACCTCCTTTTGAAAATGCTAGCTGCCTGACAGTTAGTGGCTTTGATACTTTTGATTCACTGACCCAGATTAAGCATGCTATGAAAGTTGGAAAAAAAAGTCAGAAATATTTATTGTATTTATATGTTAAAGTCAGGGACTCTCAAAACTCTCCTGCACATCAAGACATCTCTCTCTCCAGCTGCTCATCCAGAGCCACAAACCTGACCTTTCACTAATTCATTCACACAAAGCCCTGAAGAAGGGGCTGCCTTTAAGCCTCATAATGTGTTGGAAATGTTTTTGAAATTCTTGTTTTTATGCATTCTTTAGTTATAGAAAGTTTCACAAATACAATAAGCAGAAAAAAACATAGAAATACACAAGATACATGGATCTAACTATCCACTTACAAGTTCAGAAAGGGTACCATTAGGATACCACCAACAGTCTAGGTCTAGAAAATTCCACATAAGTACAACACAAACCCATCTTGGACCAACAGTCTAGGTCTAGAAATATTCCACATAGGTACAACACAAACCCATCTTGGACCAACAGTCTAGCTCAACAGTTTTCAAGAGACTAGTTAGTTATTCAATAGCCTGCCATGAAACCCAACGCAATGTGAAAGGCTATACGGGATGGATGATAAGACGATAAGCATTGAAAAGACGGAAAGAGAGAGAAAGAAAAACAGAAAAAAAGGGGGGGGGGGGAGAAGGGAGGAAAAAGGGGTGAGGGGGAAGGGAGAGGGTGGGGGGAAGGAAGAGGGCAGGTGGTGCAGCACCACCAGCGGGAGGAGTAACAAGATTACACCTACCATCTAAACGCTAAAGTAATTACACCCATTAGACAAATGAGTTTCAAGAACGTTGAGGGTCCATTTTCTTGAAGAAAAGGGAGAGAGAAGAAAAAAAGGGAAAAAAAGAAAAGGGGGGGGGATTCTTTTTATTTAAGTGGACCCAGCGTTCCTCACTTAGCACCACTACACTCTTATGTCTGGGGGAAAACCTTTTTAAAAACCTCTGGGAGTCAAGCTGCCAGAAATCATCTCCCCCCAACTAGGTCCAGCACTACCTCACCCACCTACCAAGAACGTATAAAGAGAAAATATCTGTAGACTAGCAATTCATAAAAGTACAATTTTTATTGTCACATACTATAAAACATCAATTAAAAATGGCATAGACAAATGGTAAAATGCTAAGTGTTTATAACAAAAGAAAAAAATAAGCCTATTTTTTCTTTTTTTCGTTTGTTTAATCCAAGAGTGGCGCCTGTAATCCTGTCAAGCAAGATGTCCCGGGTTCTGCTGCATGGTAGGTGGTGGGTATTCCCCTAGTACAATGCGCTTTGATCATCATTGTTCAGTGATCCCTAGAGTTGTAAGTTACAACACGCTTGTGACAGACCTAGCCGGGAGAGAGACTTTTGGAGGGGACTGAATGCTAGCCTCTTGCCGATCGATCGTGGGCCCTGTCATTTGGGGGAACGGTGCTCTTTGTGAGCTGTATGCCTGGGGACCCTTGTGGTGATATTACTGTTGGTTCGGGTCCTGGTCCCCCAGGACACACAGACTCTGGGGACCCTGGATTTGCCACATTGGAATAGTGACTAATTCATACCGTTGGGACTCCTACTGTTAAATGCTAATGTCATCAATTCCAGCTACCTGTCTGTTGTCTGCTAAAATGTGTATTGTAAATAAGTGTCTAGTATGGGATCTAAGAGTCATTAGATCCCCATTGTTGTTTGTGTTAATTAACTCTGCTATTGTGATAATGTTGATTACGTGTTCTAAGCTACAAGACGGCCAGTCTGGCCTAAAGGTCATGTCTGAGTCATGTAGGCTGTCTAAAGGGATTAGTTAATTAGCTCATGTTAATTAGGTTAATTAGGTTACAGCTGTATTGTTAGAGTAATACGAGCAGGAGGTCTGCACCTCCTCTTTTAGTATATAAAAGAGTCTGTATTTTACAATAAAAGAGATTCCTGGTTGAACTTACATACAGCCTGCCTGGTGTTTGTTCTGAGCTATCACAACTGGGTTAGAACGGCACATAGCTGTAGTTCTAATCCCAGAGCATTGGATGACCGAGCAATCAGATGTTGCGATCTGCAATCTGATTCTATAGCAGCGGAGGAGTGTCGGGAGAGTGGAATCGAGCGAGCAAGGTGCTCGTTACAACGCTGCAACCTCAAGTTGGACTTGGAACGCTGCTCGAAGCCGGGAACTGCATTCCTGAGATCCACAGATAAAAGGGGGGGAAGGCTTCCAAAATGCCTATCCAGAGCGATGCATACATCAAAAGACGCTGCTCTCTCGACCAGGCATTTTAGCATAGGAATCAGGATCAGCTTCACTCTGCAAGTCCTCAGGTCCCTACAATTAAGCCCTGGTGGGCGGGGTGAAATGTGTCAGGGGGCTTGGCCTTTTGGTGGAGATTTGCAAGCTGAAGCTGATCTTGACTCCTATGCTATGATGGCTGGTCGGGAGAGCAGCGTCTCTTGTACTTGATGTACTGGTTAAATCAGTTGTAAATCGTGGCTGGTAAAAACAAAAAAATACAAAACACCTGTAAGGCAATTGTATAATGTGCTAGTATGCATGGCATACTAGCACATTATAGTATACCTACCTAAAAGCGAAGCCCTCCTGCGGCGCCCGCTCACCGCTGAGAGGGATGACATCTTCCCCTGGTCTTTCTTCTGGGTTTGCGCGCTCCGACTGTGTGATTGAGCTGCGATGACGTCGCTCCCACGCATGCTCGCGGGAGCCCTCGGTTCCGGCACAAAGCTCTGAAGTTCTGGCAAGGTATGCCAGACCTTCAGAGCGCATGCGCCAATGATGTCACCAGCTGCATGCAGGGTGAATATCTTCTAAACCAGGTGTCTCAAACTGGCGGCCCTCCAGCTGTTGCAGAACTACAATTCCCATGAGGCATTGCAAGGCTGACAGTTACAAGCATGACTCCCATAGGCAGAGGCATGATGGGACTTGTAGTTCCGCAGCAGCTGGAGGGCCGCCAGTTTGAGACCTACGGTGCAGGTTTAGGAGATATTCATTTTACCTACAGGTAAGCCTCACTATATGCTTACCTGTAGGTAAAAATAACAAGGCAGGCTTTATTACTGCATTAAAGCTGATTTTTCTATTATTGCTGAGCATTAGTTGTGATAGGTTTTGCCTATTGTTTCAGCTTCTGTACCTTGTCCGTTCCCTTGAAGGAAAAGAGCGTCGCAATATGAGAATACTATACCAAAGCTGTTGACACGATCACTTCTTAACACTTGTCTATGTCGTTTTTAATTGGTGTGTTATAATATGACAATTAAAATTTTACTTTTATGAATTAATAGTCGGGATGAATATAAAATCCCAATCCACAGATATTTTCTTTTTATACACTGATATGAAAGGATGATAGCGTTCCCAGGGGTGTGAAAAAACACTCAACTTTTGTTGAACTTACCAAGAATGCTTAATCCCAAAGCATCGGAATCATAGCCAAGCAAAAAAGATTTTTTTTTTTAAGGAGGAATCAGCACTGGCAAAGTTCCCATTGCTCGGAGAATCCAGAGGCTTGGCAAAGATTTCTTCATTATGACCCAGAGGAAAGAACTAAAGCCTCGTACACACGATCGGATTGTTGGCCAACAAAACCGTGGACTTTTGTCCGAAGGGCGTTGGCCCAAACTCGTCTTGCATACACACGGCCACACATTTGTTGCCCAACAATCACGAATGGTTTTTCAGCTCTTTAGCGCCACCCTTTGGGCTCCTTCTGCTAATTTCGTGTTAGCAGAAGTTTGGTGAGTGTTGATTCGCGCTTTTCTTTTCGCGCGTTTCATTTCGTGCTTTTTAGTTCGCGCTTTTCAGTTTGTTTCTGAAGGGCCGTTCGTCAACCAGACATGTTGCGGAGGAGGAGATAACGTGTTATTTATTATTGGCCCCGGAGTTATTGCTTTGACATTATTTTTTTGGTTGAATAATAATGATTTGATTTGGTATATTTTCAAAATTTTTGGATGCATAGAATGCACTTTTTGGTTAAAGTGGAAGTAAACCCTCCTATTGTTTTCAGCCAAGGAAGCTGCCATCTTGGACTCTGTTTAATCTTCAACTGCCATGGTGCTGCACATGTGATCAGTTATGACACCAGCCATTGGATGGTCTGACAGTTTGGTTGAGAGCTCAACCAATGTGACAAATAGCAATCCTGGCATGCCGGGAATGTAACTGTTTTTTGAAACTGTTAAATCAATGGGTTTACTTCCGCTTTAAGTTCTATTGGCAGATAGCATGTCTAAATTTTATTTGTTTTCTTTTTTTAATGCACAATAAAAAAATTGTGTAGAATAATACTTGGCTATGTGTTTTACTTCAAATGACAGTTTGGGAGTCGGCAGTTACATTTAAAAAAAATACGATGTAAAATTAACAAGGGACACTAACATAATTGTATCTTTGATCTTAAAAACTACGGGATAATGGTGTTGTGGTAACTTGCCCAAATTAAAAAAAAAAAAAGCATAATAATATTATTGTTGATATCACTAGAATAAAAAAGCATTTGAAAATTAGTTTGCAATAACTCCATCAGTATTACCAGCAAAGCAGCTTCATTATTATCCCATTAAAGAAGAAGAGAATTGTGCGCTGCATTTCCAGATTTCATAATTTGCGGCGTCACGAATGTTAATTCTCCATTACGAACGCGAGTTTACAAGACCGACCGTTTCCGGCTCGTCCTTGCTTCCGATCATGCGTGTTTGTACTTTTGGACTTTTGTCCGACAAATTTGTGAAAACACGATCGGAAAATCCAACAACAGACATTTGTCCGCCGGAAAATTTTGAAACCTGCCATCCAACATTTGTCCGTGGAAAATCCAACAACAATTGTCCGATGGAGCATACAAAATGGTAGGATTTTCCGCCAACAGGCTGTCATTACGCATTCCCATCGGAAAATCCGATCGTGTGTACGAGGCTTAAGAGACAACTACTAAGAGTGAAGGACTCCAATGAAGTCTTCAAGGCATACGGGAAACTGCCAGTGATTAGCCAATTATTTATTTTAGGTAGTCTATGAAGTCCCACTCTGGATTGGCTGTTCAGTGAGAACACGTCATACTAACGTGGTAACAATGAGGTTGATTTACTAAAGCTGGAGAGTGCGAAATCTGGTGCAGCTGTGCGTGGCAACCAATCAGCTCCTAACTTCAGCTTGTTCAATTAAGCTTTGACAAGAAAACCTGGAAGCTGATTGGTTCCTATACAGGGATATACCAGATGTTGCACTCTTCAGTTTTAGTAAACCAACCACAATGTGACACATAGCTATTCATGTGCGTCATCTCAAGCGGTCAACTGGGCCAGAAGTCTTGCCATAAGTCAGTACTAACCATGCAGCCATCAAATTTCCACTTCTGAGGGTTCGGATCCCAGTAAGCGCATTGCGTTGAATAGGCTGAGACGCCAAACCGAAGGCTGTTTACTATGGAACTGTTGGAGGGGGCCACAAGGAATATCTGTTTGGCCTTGGGATCAGAGAACATTGCTGGAGTCACTATCCATGTGTGGGAGTCTAAAGAAGAGGAGAGCTACAAGTATCAACATTATACATCATACATATGAGACATAAGCATAGGTACTCTATCTATTCTGCATAAATTATATACATTATATTACCAAAAGTATTGACACCTGCCTATACACGCACATGAACTTTAATGGCATCCCAGTCTTAGTCCATAGGGTTCAATATTGAGTTGGCCCACCCTTTGGAGCAAGGGTCTTCAAACTATGGCCCTCCAGTTGTTCAAGAACTACAATTCCCATCATGCCTAGCCATGTCTGTGAATGTCAGAGTTTTACAATGCCTCATGGGATGTGTAGTTCCGCAACAGCTGGAGGGCCGTAGTTTGAGGATCCCTGCTTTGGAGCTATAAAACCTTCAACTCTTCTGGGAAGGCTGTCCACAAGGTTTAGGAGTGTGTCTATGGCAGTGTTTCTCAAATCCAGTCCTCAAGGCGCCCCAACAGGTCAAGTTTTCAGGCTTTCCATTATTTTGCACAGGTGATTCTATCAGTTTCACTGCCTTAGTAATTACCACAGTCGTTCCATCTGAGGGAAATCCTGAAAACATGACCTGTTGGGGCGCCTTGAGGACGGGAGTTGAGAAATACTGGTCTATGGGAATGTTTGACCATTCTTCCATAAGCGCGTTTGTGGGGTGAGGCATTGATGTTGGACAAGAAGGCCTGGCTCGCAATCTGGGGCGGCTGCAGGGCATGGGCCAAAGCACTGGGGACAAAAGGGATGTGAACTAATTTCATACAGCACTGTAATCTGTAAGATTACAGAACTGTATGTGTTATGGTCTTTACATTTTTCGAATTTGCTGCCAGGCTCCGCCCCCCGTGCGTTGCGACGCTCGCAGGGAACGGAGCTTGACACGGAGAGGCTTTGGGCAGAGGACGGAGCCCGCAGACACAGCGGGGGACATCGCAGGATCCTGGGGACAAGGTAAGTAAAGCCGCACCAGGATCCTGAGATGTAATCCCGAGTGTGGCTCGGGGTTACCACTAATGGGACTGAAATGTAACCCCGAGCCACACTCGGGAAAACCGTCGGGGAGGTTAAACAAAAATAGTGTCCAAAATTAGTCCAAAAAGACCCCTTTTAAAAGGGGATTCACTGAGTGAACACCCAATACTGTGAAATATGGATAATTCAATGATGCTAAAGTTCATAAAGCGATCCAAAAATTTGCTTTATGAATTTTAGCACCATTGAATTATCCATATTTCACACTATTGGGTGTTCACTCAGTTAATCCCCTTTTAAAAGGGGTCTTTTTGGACTAATTTTGGACACTATTTTTGTTTGAAAAGACTCTCTTCTATTTATTTCTTTTTCTTTTTTTCATAGAGTGTTTGATTTTAATATTGATTTCCACTTTAATGTTCAATATTTTGCACAAGTTTATTGTTTTAAATATATTCACAATTATCGGAAATTATTCAGAGTTTGGCACAAGACAGCGCACCTTATTTTAATATGGTGTATATTATCTGTCACTATAGCAAAAATTTGGATTTTTTAATTTTACCTGTAAGATCATTTTCTTTGAGTACATCAAAGGACACAGGGCGCTTCTTCATAACTACTTATGTTATACTGCCACCTTTAGGGCACTTTCAACCTGCCAGCGCCCGGGCGGCGTTTTACCTTCGTTTTTGCTGCGCTTTTCGCCCACTAGCAGGGGTTAAAAGCGCTTTTAACCCCCGCTAGCGGCTGAAAAAGGGGGTTTTACCAATCCATCTGGTGGATTGGATCGGATCTGGTGGCAGTCAGGTGTAAAACGGACAGACGATCCCGTTTACATCTGACCACCCATAGAGGAGAGCAGGCTGTTTCTCTGTCTGCACAAGCGGAGCGGACACGGACCAGCCAAGTCTAAAAGTCTAAGTCTAAAAGTTATAAAATAAATAAAAAAAATAATAATTAAAAAAAAAAAGACATTAAACCATTAGCGTTTGCAATTACTTAGCTACAGAAAGTGCGAAATATATATTTAATTGAAGCAGTTGCTACCTGTGTTATTGATCCGAGTTAGAACCGCTTTTGGCAGAATGTTCTTCCCATGGTACAGATCCAGCTCCACCCCGTGGTTTACCGACACGATAATAACCAACGAGCTGCCCGATGTGGGGGCCATCAGAGACAGCTGTAAAGCTTTGTCTGTACCCGTCTGGATCTGTGTTGAGTTAGTCGTAGTCGGACTTTGAGGGAGAAAGAGCTGCCATCAGAAAAACAGCATTAGTAAAAATAAAATGACAAGATCATTACTTAAAGAGGAACTGAACTCTGGAGGCTGTGCCTAAAAATGGTGGGAAGTGGGCTCTGGACTAGTCATCGGTACTGCCTGTGTTCTCTCTGCAGCTGATTTTTCCCCCTTTACCGACTTACTATACCTTTTTCTGCACTGTGTCTCTGTGTGGAGGTGGCCATCTTGGAAGAGGCAGGGCTTTGCTTCCTCAGGTCAGCTACACCAGCAAAGAGAACATTAACCAAGCTTAATAGTCACATCACCAAATCTTGCTCTAAATCTCCCTAGACTTGGGGTCAGATGCAGCAGTGCTTTAAATTTTACACTGCATATTCACTTTTTGAGTTCAGTTCAGCTTGAAGGAACGCTGTTACCCTCCTTCTTTTTTTTTTTTGGACACCGCGCTGGTCCTCAGGACCGGCCGGTGTCAGCGCCGGTCCTGGGGAGCTGCAGGCAGGAGTTTTCAGGCGAGGCCGCGGCTTCGGCCTAGTCCGCGGCGTCCGGCCTCGCTGACTAGGCCGAAGCCACGGCCTTGCCTAAAAACTCCTGAACGCAGCTCCTCAGGACCGGCGCGGTGTCAGCGCCGGTCCTGGCAGAAAAAAAAAAATCTAAAAAAAAGGATTTGCTGAAATCTTGAATCGATTTTACCTCTCACGCCACACGCCTCTCGATTTTACCTCTCAACTCGATTCAAGATTCAAATTGATTTTTTCCCCAGCCCTAAGCGGGATCAGGGGAACCTGCATGGGCAAGGTGTCAGTGTCCCAAAAGCCTAACTTCAGCTCAGCATTATTTTTATAAAAGACAACAGGATCTAAAAAGCCTCACAGAACAAATCACCATCTTGGGTGCTTCACCAAAAAGGACAGGACTTTTAACCTCTGCAGTAGTTTACATCTTATTGTTGGGGGCATATTGGCCTTTTTGTCTTGGGTGCTAGAGGACCTGGTCCCAGTGCCGGGACAAGGTCATCCAGTGCCCAGGGCAAAGATGCCAAACTTCGCCCCCCCTCTCCCCTAGGATTAGGGTCAGCGCCGGTCCTGGCAGAAAAAAAAAAATCTAAAAAAAAGGATTTGCTGAAATCTTGAATCGATTTTACCTCTCACGCCACACGCCTCTCGATTTTACCTCTCAACTCGATTCAAGATTCAAATTGATTTTTTCCCCAGCCCTAAGCGGGATCAGGGGAACCTGCATGGGCAAGGTGTCAGTGTCCCAAAAGCCTAACTTCAGCTCAGCATTATTTTTATAAAAGACAACAGGATCTAAAAACCCTCACCGTACAAATCACCATCTTGGGTGCTTCACCAAAAAGGACAGGACTTTTAACCTCTGCAGTAGTTTACATCTTATTGTTGGGGGCATATTGGCCTTTTTGTCTTGGGTGCTAGAGGACCTGGTCCCAGTGCCGGGACAAGGTCGTCCAGTGCCCAGGGCAAAGATGCCAAACTTCGCCCCCCCTCTCCCCTAGGGTTAGGGTCAGGGTGCCCCCCACCCCTGCAATATACCATTGCGCCAGGGGCAGCCGCCCCTCCTGCCCACCCCTTGTCCCGGCCCTGCCTGGTCCCCAGCACTAATGACCACAAACCTGGAAGTTATCTGTTAAATTGTGAACACCGATCTCTTGATTCTCCGAGAGGACGGACAGGCCAGTGACGGTGCCAGTGACATTGAAAGTAGGGTCTATAATAAATGGGTTCTTTGCAAAACTCATCATCTGTAGAGAGGAAAAAAATGGCATTTATTACTCCCTCATAGAGTGAGATAACTTGAGCTTATCAAATGATCACATTTACATTGAAAGCATGCAGATGGACAGCTTTACTAACTTTACTATTAGAGTACTAGGCAGGCCTGCTGTTAGAAATCATGGGGTCCCGTACAGCCTACCTGACAGGTGAATGAGCCCTTACTTATGTTTTTTTTTTAAATTATATTTTCCCATTTTTTTATCTTTTACATTTTTTAACAGCCCTTTTTGGAAGGGGGGGGGGGGGCTTGGTGAAATATCAGGGGTCTAAACCCCTGATGTCTCACTTTTGAGATAGAGAAAGTGATTGAGGAGACAAACTCCTTAATCTCTTTCTCTGCAGCCTCAGCTGCGCTGCGGAATCAATGAACACGAAGCGCTCTGTACAGAGGCTTCATGCTCATTCACAAGCTGAAGCATAGCACAATTTACTATGCTTCAGTTATGAATGAACGCAGTGAGTGATCTGTACCGAGCATTCGTTCAGGAAATAAAGAAGCCGGTAAACATGACCTATTTATCAGCCCCTCCCGCACTCCATCCTGAAACATTCCCCCTGTGCAACAACTGACAAACCACGGGAGGGAGAGTTGGAGAAGCTGGCAGCACTGCGAGGGGACACACCCAGGGGGGTTCGGAGCTGCAGAAAGGGGGAGGAGTCAGATCTTGGACAGGAAGGGTGATTGGTGTGGCGGGGGCAATTACTGGAACCAATCCCCCCTTTGGCTCCCCCTGCAGCAGCTGAAAGATGGTGGGAGGGAGAGGAGAAGCTGGCTGTGCAGCAGGGGGGATTGGTTTTAGGAATTTCCCTCCTACCACTTTAATCACCTACTTCTGTCCGCAATCTCCTTCCCCCTGCCTGTCAGCTGCCCAGGCCCCTCTGCTTACAGGGGGGCTGGTGCTACCCACCTTAGCTGTGGCCCAGGTATTAGGTACGCTGTACCACACAGCCCCGAATGGCCAGGACCAGACCAGAGAGCTCTGTAGCCTGGGCCACTCGCTGATCTTAGGCAAGTACAAGTGGGTGTAGTATGAAATAGGGAGGCTGGGAGGCTTTTAGGATACATTTTTAGAAAAGTATACAAATCCCTTACAGGAAACTGGTTCTGACAGAAATAGAGGGTTTGCCATTTCTGATCTTCTTCTCAAAAGACTAGCTGCCTGGCTGTCCTCAATCTCACTACTTTTCAAGTCACAGATTTGGGACAAGCATGTTTCAAGTAAAGCACTTGGATACTTGATTTGGGTCAGCTGCCTATACATGTGACTGACAACCTAATTTACAAATCTCCATTAGTTCTGCCAACAATTGTGGTGTGTACAAGGGCCTAAACAATAAATAAATTGTTTAGGTAGCCCCTCATTTTACACAGTTTATAATGAGGCTGTAATCTGTATGACCAGCTAAAGAAAGTAATAAAGTGGACGTTCAGTAACTTTACAAGGGTAATTTTTGGTTGATGCCCAGATTGGGGCTGTCTGTCCTCCATTGTTTCTTTCATGTCCACCTCACCTGAATCTGAACGGAAAGAAGATTTGACAGCAATGACTGTAGAGCTGACTGAGATGGGAAAACCACTTTCACCGATTGGCCAGGAAAAGAAAAGATCTTGCTACCAATTGCTGATAAATTCACACTGGTGGGGAAAACACACAGTTATCAGTGATGGTCAGCTTATTGTCCATTAATGACGGTCAGATGATTGTCCATTAATGAAGGTCAGCTTATTGTCCATTAATGATGGTCTACTTATTGTCTATTAATGATGGTCATAATGACGATCAGCTTATTGTCCATTAATGATGGTCAACTTATTTCCATTAATGATGGTCGACTTATTGTCCATTAATTATGGTCATAATGATGGTCAGCTTATTGTCCATTATTTATGGTCATAACGTCGGTCAGCTTATTGTTCATTAATGATGGTCAACTTATTGTTCATTAATGATGGTCAACTTATTTCCATGAATGATGGTCAACTTATTTCCATTAATGATGGTCAGCTTATTGTCCATTAATGATGGTCAGTTTATTGTCTACAACACATGCAACGGATACGTTGAATAATAAAGTTTTCATTTCAAATTACCTGCTCAGGAGCATGGAGAACAACGGGGTCTGCAGAATGACCGGGCTAGAAAAATTAGCAAGTGTGGCAAGCTGAAGGTTATGTAGAATGTCCAATGCAGAGTTTGTGAAGAATTGTATCTAAGGAACAAATATTTATTAGACATTTTATCAGTGTATGTGGTTAGTAATTTACAAGAACTGAGACCTGCAGAGGCAGCTATACTCCAAATAAATGATAAAGTATTTCTCACTGGCATAGACTAATACAACATAGAACCTGTCTAGGTGTAATAGGTTACCACACACTGAATATTTGGCCTATATTGTCAATTTTTTTGGTTAACTACATTTAAAGAGGAAAAAGTGCCATCTTCCACCGATATTAGGCAAACATCCTACTCACCAGACCACCATGACACCCATTACAGGTAGTCAAATGAACATGGCTAAATATGAAGATGTATCCTCCAGTGTAATACGGCCCCCAAGCGGTATGTCTGCCAATGATAGTGTTAACATAAATCAAAGGGAGAAGAGAAGACTCCTCATAGTGTAATATGTAGCAAATTTATTCCATAAAAACATCTAGCAGTTACAGTTCAGTAAACTTAAATCAGCCCATAAAAACGAGCAGGCATGCTGACTGCGTTCCACCTGCCCTCCAAATAGATGACGTAATCAGGGGTCCCTGATGATGTCAGACGGTACTGATGAAACGCGCCAGGTCGGTTAGTGCGTGACACGTCACTTCCGCCATCTATCTGGAGCGCAAGTGGAATGCAATCGGCGTGCCTGCTCATTTTTATGGGCTAATTTAAGTTTATTGAACTGTAAGTGCTGCATGTTTCTATGGAATAAATTTGCTACATATTACACATGAGGAATCTTCTCTTCTCCCTTTGATTTATGTAATATATATAATTGGTGAATATGCCCATGTGAATCATATACAAATTCATATAAATTCAAATGTCCCTGGAGTTTGCCAAAGAGGCACCAGGCCATGAGAAACAAAATTATTTGGTCTGATGAAACAAAGATTGAACCCTTTGGCCTGAATGGCAAGCGTCATGTCTGGAGGAAACCAGGCACCGCTCATCACCTGGCCAATACCATCCCTACAGTGAAGCATGGTGGTGGCAGCATCATGCTCTGGGGATGTTTTTCAGTGGGAGGAACTGGAAGTCTAGTCAGGATCGAAAGGAAAGATGAATGCAGCATTGTACAGAGACATCCTTAATGAAAACCTGCTCCAGAGCCCTCTGGACAACAGACTGGGGCGAAGGTTCATCTTCCAACAGGAAAACCACCCTAAGCACACAGCCAAGATAACAAAGGAGTGGCTACGGGACAACTCTGTGAATGTCCTTGAGTGGCCCAGCCAGAGCCCAGACTTGAACCCGATTGAACATCTCTGGAGAGATCTGAAAATGGCTGTGCACCATATATTTTCAATAAAACTCTTTGTACAAGAAAATGGCTGTGCGCCGATGCTCCCCATCCAACCTGATGGAGCTTGAGAGGTCCTGCAAAGAAGAATGGAAGAAACTGTAAAAAAATAGGTGTACCAAGCTTGTAGCATCATACTCAAAAAGACTTGAGGCTGTAATTGGTGCCAAAGGAGCTTCACCAAAGTATTGAGCAAACACTGTGAATAATTATATACGTGGAAATTGTTTTATTCTTAAAAAAAGTGGATGGTGTCAGTAGGACAGTGGATGGTGTCAGTAGAGCAGTGGATGCACTGTATATTGAAGAATGGAGTAATGAATAGTTGTTGTGTGCACTTTATTTGTAACAATATATTGTCCTGCTTTTTTTTTCTTCTGCTCTGTTGCTACATGCCAGGTCCAGCACTGCCACCTTCTTACATCATCAGGAGCTGGCTGTCTCCTATGGGTTCTTGCAGCCAGCCCCCTGATGACGCAAGTGTGCTTTAGATTGCCCCGAAGCCTCCTGGGATGCGTGATGTGAGTATCACAGTGAGGGGTTCTCACATTACTAGCTACCAATACAGCAATGGCTGGATGGAAAACTAAAGTACTGAGCAGGTGGACTGTGCTCCATGATGTATTCATCTCAAGGTGTAACCATCAATCTCACCTACAGGGGACCTTTAAAGAGTTACCTCTTGTGTAGTCCATGTGATTTGAGAACATGAGGACAAAACAGTCCCTACTATGCTATTTACACCAAAATACACCACGTTGCTCAGGTTGGTAAATAAATCCGATGATCTGATGTCTGGATTTGTAAGGGTGTCCGTTAACTGATCCAGAAGAGACAACGTATAGTTCTGCAGGCAGAGAAAAACAATGTTAGTCCATATCGTTCTGTAAACAAGACAACTTTAAATTGGCTAAGCCACAGGTTCATGTTATTGGCAACCCAACCAGCTGTTTCTTCTTATTATTATACAGGATTTATTTAATGGCAACAGTTTGCGCATCGCTTTACAATATAAGTATTCTATTCAATCCTTTGACGCTCCTTTCTGCCACCGGGAGCAAAGAAAAATACCTCCAGATGTGAAGATCACGACTTGCTACCCCTTCTGCCTAATCACCTCCAAAATGGTGGTGCTTAGTGATTGGCCATTCAGGCACCCGGTGTTGTCACCTGGTGGACAAAGGGAATGCTCTGTGTACGCTCCAAGTCCCAGCTTAAAGGGCCTCCACTCTTCAGTCCTGTTGGCTGAACACAACAGGAAGAGGCACCTGGTGGGACGGCTGTTAAACAGAACGTGTTGCTCTGCCTTTTGCAAGTACAAAAACACGGGTTAAGCACAAAAGCATGGGGCTTAGTTCAAAAAAAGGCCAGGATTAGGATAGAGTAGGAAAGGGTCCAACCTATGTTGTGCCCCTGCTAAGGAGATTCGGTCTCACTATCAGTCCCGGCAGCCATTGTCACTGGGACAGAAAGCAATGGAATGTTTAATATTGTTGCGTTGTCAATGGAGGAGAAGTGGAAATGTTCCAATGGAGAAACCTGTTCTGATGACAACTATCTAAGATTCCAAATTTTCTTTGGAGAGATCTCTTCTTATTTCCTGCTGTGACTCTGGGTTCAAAAAGTGAAGGAAAAATTCCCTGATGGGACAAACAAGCAGAAAATTCCTGCTAGTTAGACATGTGCGTTTTCGTTTCGATACGTTTTTTCGGATGAAAATTAAATTTTCGGAGATTCAGATGTTTACGAATCTCCGAATAGTCAGAGTAACAAAAGTCAATGAATCAGAAAAAGATAATTCTATTGAAAATTAATGAACGCGTTTGTTTCTTTCGGATGACGTTACATGATGCGATAGTAGTTTGGTCTCATGGGGAAATTAATTAAATTTTCAAATTTGTTCGATAATTCAGATTTGGATAACAAATGGATCCGAAAATTCTTTCCATTCTTTTCATTCGGATGCACATGATGCCAGTCAATATTGTCCAATTGGCTCAATTTGCGGGGTAACATCATCTTTCACATTATACAAAAAAATTGGGCTAACTCTACTTTTTATTTTTTTATTTTAATTCATGAAATTGTATTTTTTCCAAAAAAATTGTGTTTAAAAGAGCGCTGCAGTGTGAAATAAAATATTGTAACAACATTTTATTCTCTAGGGTCTCTGCTAAAAATATATATAATATATATATATATAAATACCCTGTTTCCCCGAAAATAAGACCTAGCGTTCTTTTCGGTGATGGCTGCAATATAAGCCCTACCCCCCAAATAAGCCCTAGTTAAAGTCCTTGTAGGTCGGTGAAGGCAGGGTAGGGCTTATTTTCAGGGAAACAGGGTAGGGCGTATTTGGGGGGTAGGGCTTATATTGCAGCCATCATCGACAATCACGCTAGGTCTTATTTTCAGGGAAACAGGGTAGGAGTAGCTCCTTACTTAACCCATTCACAATTTTTTGAGTGGGTTTTTTACTTGAAGGAGCAGCTGCCGTCTGATTTGTAAAAGGTTTAAGGTTGGGGTCATTTGTAATTTTTTTTTAATTATTGATCGAAGATGATTTTGATTGATTGATCTGTTTAGCACTACTTTGCACATGCCATAGAGATTGTCTGTATTTTTTTCAAGAAGTGAGGAGTAAAGCACTCCAATGGCTACTCAAAAATAGCCAGAACAATAGACAAAAATAAGCACATTAAAACCAATCTTAAAAAAAAAAACAATTTGGCTGAAGTTATACTTTAAAAACTATTTGTGCAGCTCCATGAGTGATGCTATATAAATCCCTATTAGAAAGGCTGCGGAGAAGGACAATGCGAGCAAAAATACATAATTAAAGAGTGTCAGATAATAAATGAGCGATGACATAAACATTGAGGTATAGAAGACATTATCTGGAGTGTCACCAATTGTGTTGTATTGGTGTCCTCTTCATCTTGAATCCAATGATTTAATAGGATGAGCAGGCTCTGTAGTAAGAAGATACAGATACAGGAATAATATAAGTACAACTATAATCACAATCACTATATGGATACGGCTACTATAGCTAATTCTATATAATTTATATTGGTAATATGCATGGCTACCCCTAAATATGGTGTGACCATAATACATATAGCTATATCTACTCTATACCTGTAACACATATAGCTAGAGCTACACTATCGGGGTGTCTAACTAAATGCAAATAGACTGGTCACTTTGCAAAGTGCAGTTGCTCCAGAGCTTAGTAAATCCCAATCATGTGCAAGGAAAAGAAAAAAAAAACTAATTTTTTTTCTTGCACGTGATTGGATGATGAAAATCAGCAGAGCTTGCCCTCATTTACTAAGCTCTGGAGCAGCTGCTCTTTCAGAGGGCAACTGCACTTTGCAAAGTGCACAGTCTGTTTTGCCTTTAGTAAATCAACCCCTATATCTATAACAATGGTTCTCGACCACCAGGCCGAGGGCCCACTTTTGGACCATCCATGACCTACCTACCTTCTCCTGGGCCTCCAGCCAGCAGCAGATACCTTAACCTCCCACAGTGCCTCTTAGCACCAATTCCCCCCCCCCCCCCCAACCTCCCATAGTGGCCCAAAGTGCCCCCAGGCCCCCTAAGAGCCCTCCACAGCACCCCGAATCTACAACAGTGTTCCACATTGCACCCCAACCTTTCACAGCGCCCCCCCCCAACCTCCAACTATGCCTCCCAGGCTACTGCAGAGTCTCCAGCCCTCCACAGCGCCCCCAACCTCCAACAGTGCCCCACAATGCACCCCAACCTTTGACAGCGCCCCCAACCTCCCACAATGCCTCACAGCCTACTGCAGAGTCTCCAGCCCTCCACAGCGCCCCCAACCTCCAAAAGCGCCCCACAATGCACCCCAACCTTTCACAGCGCCCCCCCCCACCTCCCACAATGCCTTCCAGCCTACTGCAGAGTCTCCAGCCCTCCACAGCACCCCCAACTTCCAACAGTGTCCCACATTGCACCCCAACCTTTCACAGCACCCCCTCCAACCTCCAACTATGCCTCCCAGCCTACTGCAGAGTCTCCAGCCCTCCACAGTGCCCCCAACCTCCAAAAGTGTCCCACATTGCACCCCAACCTTTCACAGCGCCCCCTCTAACTATGCCTCCCAGCCTACTGCAGAGTCTCCAGCCCTCCACAGCGCTCCCAACCTCCAACAGTGCCCCACAATGCACCCCAACCTTTCACAGCGCCCCCCAACCTCCCACAATGCCTCCCAGCCTACTGCAGAGTCTCCAGCCCTCAACAGTGCCCCCAAATTCCAGCAGTGTCCCACAGTGCCCCCCCCACCTTATACAATGCCCCCCAGGCCAACTGCAGCATCTCCAGCCCTTCATAGTGCCCCAACCTCCTCCAACACTGTCCCACAGTGCCCCCCAACTTCCCACAGTGCCCCCAGCTCTCTATAGTGCCCCCAACCTCCAACAGTGTCTCATAGTGCCTCCCAACCTTCCACAGTGCCCCCAGTCTACTGCAGAGCCTCCAGCCCTCCACGTTGTCTCCCAACCTCCCACAGTGCCCCTCAGCTTCCTCCAGAAATAAAATCCCCTACAGAACCCTCAGTCTGCTGCAGAGTCCACTAACCCCTACGCCGCCCCACCCCATTGCCCCCCCCCCCCCCCCCCCACACACACACAGTGACACTGAGCCCCATCCAGAGTCTTCCAGCATTTCAATGCATGTTTTTAATTCCCATCGTTTTACTGTGTGAGTATAATGTGTATAGCTACACCTGCCCTCTAACTTTAGCATAAAATGCTATAGCTACACCATAACTGCAACCCATATAGCTTTATCTCCTCAACTGAATACCTACAGTATATAACAGCTATATTTACTCTGTAACTGTAAGTGTTCCTGCACAGGGCTGGCTAAGCCCATTCAATGTAAGTAAGATAGTTCCTCTGCCCAGGTGCAGTGTACAGTCTCCTATTAACATGAAGGGCTGTGCAATTGTAAACATGAGTACGGCATACAGTTTATACTGAACAAGCTCAGCAGCCTGTGTGCTCCTACTGGTATACTCACTGTGAGGTTGTGACCCCCTATAAGGGGTTTCTGAACTTGCTGAAATGCCATTTGGAGAATATCTAAAAGTTGAATGGAGAGACACAGTCATTTAAGTTAAAAAGACATTCACTAAATAAATATACAATGCATCCGGAAAGTATCCACAGCGCTTCACTTTTTCCACATTAATCCTTATTCCAAAATGGATTAAATTAATTATTGTCCTTAAAATTCTACAAACAATACCCCATAATAACAACGTGAAAGAAGTTTGTTTGAAATCTTTGCAATTTTGTTAAAAGTAAAAACGAAAAAAAAATCCCATATACATACAGTGCCTTGAAAAGGTATTGATACCCCTTGAAATTTTCCACATTTTGTCATGTTACAACCAAAAACGTAAATGTATTTTATTGGGATTTTATGTGATAGACCAACACAGAGTAGCACATAATTGTAAAGTGGAAGGAAAATGATAAATGGTTTTCAAATTTTTTTACAAATAAATTTGTGAAAAGTGTGGGGGGGGGGGCATTTGTATTCAGCCCCCTTTACTCTGATATTCCTAACTAAAATCTAGTGGAACCAATTGTCTTCAGATGTCACCTAATTAGTAAATAGAGTCCTCAGGGATAACGTTGTGGAGAAGTTAAGCAGGGTTAGGTTATAAAAAATATCCCAATATTTGTACATCTCACGGAGCTCTGTTCAATCCATCATCGGAAAATGAAAAGAGTATGGCACAACTGCAAACCTACCAAGACATGGCCGTCCACCTAAACTGACCGGCCGGGCAAGGAGAGCATTCATCAGAGAAGCAACCAAGAGGTCCATGGTAACTCTGGAGGAGCTGCAGAGATCCACAGCTCAGGTGGAAGAATCTGTCCACAGGACAACTATTAGTCGTGCTTTCCACAAATCTGGTCTTTATGGAAGAGTGGCAAGAAGAAATCCATTGTTGAAAGAAAGCCATAAGAAGTCCCGTTTGCAGTTTGTGAGAAGCCATGTGGAGGACACAGCAAACATGTGGAAGAAGGTGGGTTCAGGTCTGGCTGGGCCACTCAAGGACATTCACAGACTTGTCCTATAGCCACTCCTTTGTTATCTTGGCTGTGTGCTTAAGGTTGGTTTCCTGTTGGAAGATGAACCTACTCCCCAGACTGAGGTCCAGAGAGCACTGGAGCAGGTCTTCATCAAGGATGCCTTTGTACATTGCTGCATTCATCTTTCCCTCAATTCTGACTAGTCTCTCAGTTCCTGCCACTGAAAAACATCCCCACAGTATGATGCTGCCACCACCATGCTTCACTGTAGGGATGGTATTGGTCAGGTGATGAACAGTGCCTGATTTCCTCCAGACATGATGCTTGTCATTCAGGCTAAATAGTTCAATCTTTGTTTCATCAGACAAGAGAATTTTGTTTCTCATGGTCAGAGAGACCTTCAGGTGCCTTTTGGCAAACTCCAGCCAGGCTGTCATGTGCCTTTTACTGAGGAGTGGCTTCCGTCTGGCCACTCTACCATACAGGCCTGATTGGTGAAATGCTGCAGAGATGATTGTTCTTCTGGAAGGTTCTCCACTCTCCACAGAGAAATGCTGCAGCTCTGTCAGAGTGACCATCGGATTCTTGGTCACCTCCCTGACTAAGGTCCTTCTCTCCCTATCGCTCAGTTCGGCCGGATGGCCCGCTCTAGGAAGAGTCCTGGTGGTTCCAAACTTCTTCCATTTACGGATGATGGAGGCCAATGTGCTCATTAGAGCCCTCAATGCTGCAGACATTTTTCTGTACCCTTCCCCAGATCTGTGCCTCCATACAATCCTGTGTCGGAGGTCTGCAGACAATTCCTTGGACTTCATGGCTTGGTTTGTGCTCCGACATGCACTGTTAACTGTGGGACCTTATATAGACAGGTGTGTGCCTTTCCAAATTATATCCAATCAACTGCATTTACCACAGGTGGACTCCAATCAAGTTGTAAAAACATCTCAAGGATGATCAGTGGAAAGAGGAGGCACCTGAGCTCAATTTTGACTGTCATGGCAAAGGCTGTGAATACTTATGTACGTGGGGTTTTTTAATTTTTTTTTTTTTGGTAATATATTTGCAAAGATTTAAAAAAGACTTCTTTCAAGTTGTCATTATGGAGTATTATTTGTAGAATTTTTAGGAAAATAATGAATTTAATCCATTTTGGAATAAGGCTGTAACATAACAAAATGTGGAAAAGGCGAAGCGCTGTGAATACTTTCCAGATGCACTGTATACACAGTATATTGATATTAAAAGGACGTTTTGCTTGCAGGAGCAAGACTGAAGTCAAGTGGTAGACAAAATTATTGAAGGACTCTCATGTAAGAACAATGTTGGAGTTGTGGTCTGGATGAATCCAGCTGAGGCCCCTTTTACCTGCTAACCACTTGGGGCGGGTAAGGTGTACAAGAAGACAGATAGATAGATAGATAGATAGATAGATAGATAGATAGATAGATAGATAGATAGATAGATAGATAGATAGATAGATAGATAGATAGATAGGCATGCACAGCCCATTGCATTAGGGTGTGCACCCCAAAGCTCAAACACATATGCATGTGTGTATATACGGAAGGTGTCAGTAGGGCCATAGACGGTGTCAGTAGGGCAGTGGACGCAGTCAGTAGTATTTATTTTTATTATTTTATTTATTATTTTTTACAGTTTTATTATTTTTATTTTACTATTTTTTTAGAAGCCCCGCTAGGGGGCCTTGGTGAAATGTCAGGGGTCTAAATGGGGCATCTGCGCCACATGGGGTGATTAGGGTGTGCCCAGGCACACCTGGCACACCCTGTGCGCATGCCTATGGATAGATAGATAGATAGATAGATAGATAGATAGATAGATAGATAGATAGATAGATAGATAGATAGATAGATAGATAGATAGATAGATAGATAGATAGATAGATAGATAGATAGATAGATAGATGCACAAACAGACAGGGAGGGACACTGATCGAAATTCAGCTGGCTCCTGCTAAACCAGCCAAATTGTGATCCATCTATGGCTTTAGTTTTGAATTTGGTGAGGCAGGAATAGAACTTCTACTGGGTAATGTGTCTTGTGTGAATAATGTGAATAAGACATCGATTGCATATTTCATATTTCCCTATTAACATTGTCTAGTTGCCTCACAAAATATACTCTATTAGAAACCTCTAATATCCTGGTTGTCTTGGTTACTGTAGCTGACTTTGACCAAAGGAATGTCACTGCAAACTGACCCAAGTCCTTGAAAGGTCATAGCGTTGCTTGCAGTGGGAGTCGATCATATTCTTACATTCAAGTCCTATATCAGCAGTGCTCAACCTTTTGAAGAGCGAGGGCCACTTAAGTGATTTGGTAAATGGTAGAGGGCCACAATGAAATGAAACGGTTCAGAATTTCAATGGTTTCATTTTGAATAGTATAATAAATATTTTCCTCCTGCAGCCGCTGAATTCCAGCGGGAGAGGAGTAGAAGCCGGCTTTCAGCGGGTGCAGGAAGAAAATGGAGAGGATTGGTTCCTGTATATGTGACCCCCCGCCGCCCCTCCTGTTCAATTGTAACGCAGAATGTGACAAGGAGGCTGCATGGGCCCTCTGGAGCTAGGGCCGGGTTCACCATTGCTCTCCAGGCTGCTAGAAAGGTCCCAGCTGAAGCGCACGTGGTATCACTCCATCTGGGACAAAAGCTCAGGCTGCAGAGGAAGCATCAGCTTATGTGGCTCCTTCTCACTCTGCAGCTGTCTACTTCCTCCTTTGCTGGCGCCGGCTCGATGCACTCTGAGGCTCTGGAATGGCAGGCTGGAAAGCCCAGATTGCGTTCATCAGATTGCTGACCCCAGGCATGCGCTTCTCTGGTTTGAGGTCAGTGGTCACATGAGAAGACTTTAAGGGCCACATGTTGAGCACCCTTCACCTATATATACTATAGGAAAAGCTTGGAGTATCTGTCTTGTCTCCAGAGCTGCATCATGCATCATGCAAGCATCTGGTCTGATTATCTGGCCACGCTGTGCAAGCGGGAGGGACCCGTAGCGGGAACAGCATCTTTAGTTAGGGATTCTTATATTTTCTAATATTATTTGTTATCTGTATCTGTCATTACTTAATTGAAGGTTATACTTATAAGTATTTGTGTGGTCTCCCTTTGCACATATTGAATACAACCTCCAAAACGTAAACTATCACGTATTCGTGATAACATAGACATAACAAGTCATAGCTGTCATAAAGGTGATTTGTATTTATGGCCTCAAAGTGTGGAGCGGCAAAATAATTTTGAATAAACAAGCCGAGGAAAGACAGTAGCCAGAGGTACTTCTGCTCTATGTACCTGGAGCATCAGCCTGGGAGACAACAAACCTCTTTGTTCTCCTGGAAGATAGCTGTCTCTGTAAAACAATATAATGGCAGTTAGTGTCAGTTTTCTGTTTATTTAAGAAGGAGCTGTTCCTAGAATATAGTATGGAAGATACAAGTATAAGGCCCCTTTCACACTGGGGCGGTAGGGGGCGTCGGCGGTAAAACATCGCTATTTTTAGCGCTGTTTTACCGCGGTATTCGGCCGCTAGCGGTGCGGTTTTAACCCCCCGCTGGCGGCCGAAAAAGGGTTAACACCCCTCGTATAGCGCGGCTATAGCCGCGGTATTACCGCAGTATAGCCGCGCTGTCCCATTGATTTCAATGGGCAGGAGCGGTTTAGGAGCGGTGAATACACCGCTCCTTCACCGCTCCAAAGATGCGGCTGACAGGAGATTTTTTCTTCTCCTGCCAGTGCACCGCTTCAGTGTGAAAGCCCTCGGGCTTTCACACTGAACAAACAGCGGAGGCTGTTTAGGGGCGGTTTGCAGGCGCTATTTTTAGCGCAATAACGCCTGCAAACCGCCCCAGTGTGAAAGGGGCCTAGCAAAACAGTATTATGTTTGGAATGACAAGAACATGACAATAATAATTGTCCATGATGAATGCCAGCAGACAACTAGCTTGTGGGGAGGTGCAGCGCGGTCCGGCGGCAGTAAACACTCAGAGTCCAGTTGCGGAGAACAGGACTTGTATTAATGTTAAAGTTCACCAATTCACAACAAACCCAGCGGGAAAGTGTCCGCAACCTGGAACACTCACAGAATGCAACAGCGATGTGCAGCAGAGCAGGTCTTGGGCGTGTCATTAGCATCTGTCTTGAGGGGCGGAATGCGGCCTGGCCGGTCCGTACCCAAATAGAGAAGTGTCCAGGAAGGACCATTTCCTATCCTTTCTCTACACGTCCGGAACCTCTCCCTGCCGCAGGGCAAAAGGGGCAGCTGCCCAGGGCCCTGTCATTATTGTGGGGCCCAAAGCAGCTGCCTCATACTTGCCAACTATGCTGATTTAAATTCCCTCGTTACTTGAGGTTTTAGTCCCATGCTGTGTCCCAATATCTCAGTGTGAAGTGCTGCTACTAATGCTGCCCAGCTCTGCCCTTTTGTTGTGTACAGATGACTCACCTGCAGACACTGTGTTTACATGTAAATTATCAGCATTCATATGTAAATAGCGTCAGCATTCATATGTAAATAGCGGCGGCCAGCAGCATTGATATGTATATCATGACCCCTGAGGTCATATCCACAGTAATCTCTAGCAGCAAATCAACAAGCAGAAATTGTGTGCTGTAACCTCTAGCAACTAATCAGTGAACCATAATGTGTGCTGTAACCTTTAGCAACCAGTCAGTGAGCGGTAATGATACACTGTAACCTCTGGCATCCAATCGCAATCGCTGCCTGGTCTGATTCAGTAAACTGATTTTGAGTCCAGCAGCTATTTATTGTATGTCTCAGAGCCGATGGAAAGAGAAACTGCATGGGGGGGGGCCCAAGAAAAGTTTTGCCCAGGGTCCAATCAATATTAAAGACGGCCCTGTATGCTTCAGTTTGTGAATGAACAGGAAGCCACTCAGCACAACACTTCCTATTTGTTCACTGTCCAGTGCAGCTGAGGCTACAGAGAACTGTCCTCATTGCCTTTTCTCTGTCTCAAATATGAGACATCGGGGGTCTGTTTAGACTCTCGATATTTCACCAAATCCCCCCCTCCAACAGGGCCGCTAAAAAAAAAGAAGAAAAGAAAAAAATGATAAAAAATAATATTGTAAAAGACAATAAAAAATCTACTGACAGCATCCACTGCCCTACCGGCACAAATCTCTGTTCTGCTCATATATATATATATACACACATGTGTGTTTGTGCCCTGGGGTGCACACCCTAATACAATAGGTTGTGGGTGTGACCGAGGCATTATGGTCACAGTATACACCTTAATTGTATAACATAAATGTTGTAAACGTTGTAATAACAATACAAGCAATAGTTATATATAAAAATCCAATCTAAGCTTACTTAAAAAATCTTAAAAATCTCAGCTTTGTTGTGAGTGCTGCCTATCTGCTGCCTGTCTCTTTCCACAACTTCCTGGTTTCTCTGCAGGCTTTGCATCTACTCACTTCCTGTTTACTCTTCATTTCTAAGGACTACATATCCCATGGTACCTTGCTTCCTTGCAAGTAGTGACTAAATCCGCCTCCTGAAACTCCTCCTCTCAGCACCTCTGTAGTTCAGAGGGTGGGCTCTGTGAAATGTGTGACACAGCAGTGCCTGCTCACAGGGCATAGTGACTACATGTCACCGAATTCAAGGAAGTAAATGCGCGGGCATCTTCACAAAGTAAGTTTATAAACCTCAAGATGGTTCACATGAAAGTGATACTAAAGTCTTGTTTTTTTTTTTTTTAAATAACAAACATGTTATCCTTACTTACTCTGTGTAATGGTTTTGCACAGAGCAGCCTGGATCCTCTTCTTCTTGGGTCCCTCTTCGGCATTCCTGGCCCCTCCCTGCTGTCGAGTGCCCCCACAGCAAGCAGCATGCTGTGGGGGCACCCGAGCTGAGCAGCAGGTCCCTGTATCCATTCAGACACAGAGCCGCGGTTCGGCCCCGCCCCCTCTCTCCCGATTGGCTAATTGACTTTGATTGACAGCAGCGGAAGCCAATAGCGCTGCTGCTGTGTCTTAGCCAGTCAGGAGGGACAGCCGAGGCACTCGCGCAACATCGCCGGATAGAGATTGGGCTCAGGTAGGTATTAGGGGTCTGAGGGGGGCTGTTACACACAGAAGGTTTTTTATTTTAATGGATAGAATGCACCCTCTGCCTTTTTAAAGTGGTTGTAAAGCAGGGGTCTCAAACTGGCGGCCTTCCGGCTGTGGCGAACTTACAAGTCCCATCATGCCTCTGCCTGTGGGAGTCATCCATGTAACTGTCAGCCTTGCAATGCCTCATGGGACTTGTAGTTTTGAAACAGCTGGAGGGCCTCTAGTTTGAGACCCCTGTTGTAAAAGCACAAGGTTTTTTACCTTCATGCGTTCTATGTGCAGCTCCCCCCCCCATACTTACCTGAGCCCCTCCCGATCCAGCGATGTCCGTGAGAGTCTTGGCTCTCCGGGGACTTGCACTCTTGATCAGCTTTTGGCAGCAGCGGGAGCCAACAGCTGTCAATAATAGCCAGTGAGCCAATCAGGGGACGGAGGGGGCAGGGCTGAGCCGCGGCTCTGTGTGTGAATGGACACACAGAGAGACGTGGCTCAGGAGCGTGCCTGCTTGGGTGCCATCCAGCAGGATCAAGGGGCCAGGAGCGCCAGCAAGGGAACCTGAGAAGAGGCAGATCCGGGATGCTCTGTGCAAAACCATTACACAGAGCAGGTAAGTTTAACTTTTTTTTTTTTTTAAACTAAGGTTTAGTATTGCTTTAATTGCAGAAGGTTAGGAATAATCAAAATTCAATATGGAAAGAAATACTGTATGTAATCTTACATTTGGACCATAGATACACTTTAACTTGACATTGAACATGCAAACTCCAGTTATGGGTGTAGATGACCTTTAGGCCGGGTTCACACATGTGCGGTGCGAATTCCAGCTCCGGTTTCTCTGTGAAGAGAAAAAACAGCTGTTCGGCGGTTCCCCGTTGTAGCTGCAGGTCAGTGAGCAGGGAGAGGGGGGAGGTGTAGTGAGGGGAAGGAGAGAATTTGTGTTCAGAACGGAATCAGATGTGTTCCAATAGAAGATAATGTGCTTGTAATTCGCACACGCTTTTTGGGCAATGCGCAGTGGGAATGCAACGCACATATGTGAACCAGATGCTTTTAAATGAATTCATTTTAAAATGTCCTGCGAATTAGATGCGGTGTAAGCCGCATCTGATTTGCATAGGTGTGAACAGGGCCTAAAACTGCGAACTGATGAGTTTCTGTGGACAACATTCTTGTTCCAGAAAGGAGCCCAGCATTGTTTCAAACACCTCTCATCACTACATGTTGTAATATAAATGATAGTATATGATGCCCTATATTGTATGTCTTACCTGTACATGGTTTTCCACAGGTGTGGCGGATCTGTTACTCCTCTCAGTGCTACAGCTTTGTCCGTCTGCAAAGAAACAATGCTGACAGTTACCATTCTTAAGCCTCGTACACACGATCGGACTTCAAACAAACCTTTCTGTGGATTTCTGTCCAAAGGGCGTTGGCCGTGAACTTGGTTTGCATACACACGGCAGGACTTTTTCAGCCAACTTTCACCAAATCATGTGGTTTTTCAGCTCATTACCGCCACCCTTTGGACAACTTCTGTATTGTTGTCTGATCTTTTGCATTGGTTCTGAGCATGCGTGCTTGTACTTTGGACTAAAGTCCGATGGATTCGTGTACACCCAATCGGACTAGCCGACGTAGGACTTTTGTTGCAGGAAAGTTTGTCTGTTCGCACAGCCAACAATTGTCCGATGAAAACCGAAAAAAAGTTTGTCCGATGGAGCGTGCACACGGTCGGATGTTGCCTTAAAAGAGGTAATTTGCACGTTTGTTGTCAAAAAGTCCGATCGTGTGTATGGGCCTTTAAAGTCAACCTGAACTTAAAAGTGAAGATTTGCTATGTTATTGGGGGAATTTTAAATATTAATAGTACCCAAGCAATGCCCCTGAAAGATTTGTATTTTAACTTGCAATCCTCGTTAAAAAAAAAAAAACAGCCTCATTTTAAAAATGGATTAAAGCGGAGTTCCAATCTAAAAAAAGTTTTCCTTTTAAAGACTCCTTTTAACCTATAAACAAACATTTGGAGGAAAACATTTTTTTATATTGACCAGAAACGCCCTGTTGCTATGCAGTCCTCGTAATCTGCCACTTCCTGGTCCGCGGAGCTCCTCGTGTCTTCCTCCCTCGCCTGTGTGTCATCATTTCCCGGGAGTCTGTGGGCAGTACTGTGATCAAAAATCGCGCTATTTCCTAAAGGAAATGACGCGATTTATAGTGGATCACAGCGCTGAGATGTGTTCATCTATGTTGCCATAACAATGGGGGTGGGACCTTCCTCCGTCGTCACCCGTTGTTATGGCTACTTTAGAAACAATCGGCGCTACAGCCGCTGGTGAATCGCACATGCTCGAGATCGAGAGATGCATGCTGGTTACCCAGCATGCACCTCCCCAAAGCTATTCCAGGAAGCGATCTTGATTGGGCTTTTCATGCCTATAATAATGATGGAAACGACCACAAACGGAGGCATAAAACATTATAGTAAGAAATTTATATTTTTGATAAATCGATGATGTTAATTGTATACTCGAATTTCATTAATAATGCTAGGATCAAAAAAACCTCAGCTTTAAATTCATTATTTTCCTCAAACTTCTACAAACAATACCCCATAATGACAACATGAAATAAGTTTGTTTGAAATCTTTGCAAACGTATTATATAAAAAAAAAAATCCCATGTACATAAGTATTCACAGCCATTGCCATGAGACTCAAATTTGAGCTTAGGTGCCTCCTGTTTCCACTAATTATCCTTGAGATGGTTCTGCAACTTGATTGGAGTCCACCTGTGGTAAATGCAGTTGATTGGACATGATTTGGAAAGGCACACACCTCTCTATAGAAGGTCCCACAGTTACCAGTGCATGTCAGAGCACAAACCAAGCCATGTCGTTTAAGGAGTTGTCTGTAGACCTCCGAGACAGGATTCTATCGAGGCACAGATCTGGGGAAGGGAACAGAAAGATTTCTGCAGCATTGAAGGTCCCAATGAGCACAATGGCCTCCATCATCCGTAAATGGAAGAAGTTTGGAATCACCAGGACTTTTCCTAGACCGGGCCGTCCGGCCAAACTGAGCGATCGGGGGAGAAGGGCCTTAGTCAGGGAGGTGACCAAGAACCTGATGGTCACTCTGACAGAGCTCCAGCATCTCTCTGTGGAGAGAGGAGAAACTTCCAGAAGAACAACCATCTCTGCAGCACTCCACCAATCAGGCCTGTATGGTAGAGTGGTCAGACGGAGACCATTCCTCAGTAAAAGGCACATGACAGCCCGCCTGGAGTTTGCCAAAAGGCACCTGAAGGACTCTCAGACCATGAGAAACAAAATTCTCTGGTCTGATGAAACAAAGATTGAACTCTTTGGCTTGAATAGCAAGTGTCATATCTGGAGGAAACCAGGCACTGCTCATCACCTGGCCAATACCATCCCTACAGTGAAGCATGGTGGTGGCAGCATCATGCTGTGGGGATGTTTTTCAGCGGCAGGAACTGGGAGACTAGTCAGGATCGAGGGAAAGATGAATGTAGCAATGTACAGAGATATCCTTGATGAAAACCTGCTCCAGGGCGCTATGGACCTCAGACTGGGGCGCGGGTTTATCTTCCAACAGTACAACGACCCTAAGCACACAGCCAAGATAACAAAGAAGTGGCTACGGCACAACTCTGTGAATGTCCTTGAGTGGCCGAGCCATGACTTGAACCTGACTGAACATCTCTGGAGAGATCTGAAAATGGCTGTGCACTGCTGATGGAGCTTGAGAGGTCCTGCAAAGAAGAATGGGAGAAACTGCCCAAAAATAGGTGTGCCAAGCTTGTAGCATCATACTCAAAAGGACTTGAGGCTGTAATTGGTGCCAAAGGTGCTTCACCAAAGTATTGAGCAAAAGCTGTGAATACTTATGTACATGGGGTTTTTTTTTTGTTTTTTATTTTGATTACATTTGCAAAGATTTCAAACAAATTTCAATCACGTTGTCATTATGGGGTATTGTTTATAAAACTCCTGTTGCTGCCTATGGTCAATGCAGGGCGGGGTCTGTAAAGCTTAGCAACATGGCAGCCTAGTCTATAAATAAAGTATTGATACTTGCTTGAGCTGTGGTATCACCTCGAAGACCGCAATAAGTGCCCTCTCACATTGCTCTACATTGGGGCAATTGCAGATTTATTGAAGGCACTGAGTGCTGAGCACCATGGGCCTCATCCTTCATAGTGGCCCCTCTGCCCGGCACACATGGAGGATATGCCACTGAACCCAGGGCAACCAATCAGAAATTGTCTTTCCCTTATCTTACTTTGGTAAACTAAACATCTTCTTTTTTCTGGCCTCTTTATTGTCTCACATCCTACATAAAGATGTGTCTTCAAAACAACTACAGGATGTGAAATGGTCAAAACCGGAGATTGTTGACTGTTAGCTTACCTGTCTGGCAGATGAAGCCATTATGTTGTAGGCAGGGTGCCTCCTGTAGAACCCCTGAGTAGGACAGAGTTGGGCATAATCTCTGTACATCTGCATCTCCATGCCACAAAATATCTGCTGTTGGAAAAAAGATATATGATAAAGTTACTGCAACACCATGTTGGAGACACCAATTAACATAAGATAATTGTTGGCCAATTTGGCCAAAAATAGCTTTGTGTTTTGGGGTAGTTTTCTGTCTTGGTCTCATAGTAAAGCAGGGTGCACAACAGAGATTTTTGCTAATGCAATTGTGCTACTAAAATCTGCTGTGATTAATTTCTAGCAATAGATACAGGTGGAAGTAGCAGCCATGGACTGCACAAATTGTGCTACAGAAGGTCAGTTCATGCTACTCTTCATTATCCCTTATGAGTATCAACCTGTTCTTTCAAGGAACAGATAAATAAGAGCCGCACTACGATCTCCACTCTTTCAAAATTTTTTTTTTTTTTTTTTCAGTTCAATCATTTTTATTGGGTTTGGTGAACAAAATAAGCACCAGAGTTGCCCACGCAGGGGCTACATACGAAGCATTTAAAGGTAAGAAACACAGAAAGGTGCAAATGGAAAACAAACAAGCAAGGCAATACATCGGGTAAGCCCATATGGGGGACCCCTATGCCTAGTTCCATATAATCAAAAAAATTCTAAAGGTGGGTCCCCCCTGTGTCAGCGGGGTAAACCCCGTACAAATTAAAAGAAAATATTTAAGAGCGGGATTGGGGGGTAGAGACCCCAGAGATGAAAGAGAGAAAGTAAGAAGAAGAACAGATGTGAGGAGAAGAGAAAAAAGGAAGAGGGAGTAGGGGGAGAACCATTGCCTTGGGACCGCCAACCGACAATCATAGACGACCAATACTGGCTGGGTTTAGAGAGGGAAAAGCATACTCAATCCAAGGCTCCCAAATGCCGAGAAACTTGGAATGGGAGTCCTTCAGGACTTTTGACATCTGTTCATTAGCCATGATATCCATCAAACGGCCGTTAACACCCTGAAATGAGACTGTGGGTTTTTTCCAGGCCTGGGCAATAGTTCTCTTGGATGACAGGAATAGGTAAAACATTTTTTTTTTTAAATCTGTAATGCTGCAACCTTAATGTCTCCACCCAGAAACCACCACTTCACTATAAATGGTTTGGTCACAAGGTCCTTGTGACCAAGCCATTTGTGGTGAAATGAGTTATGGAAGTGGTGGTTTCTGGGTGGAGACATTAAACAACCTTATTGTTGATGACTGAACAAAAGTATTTGGAGAGTGGAGATCGGAGCGTGGCTCTCATTCATCTGTTCCTTAAAATGGTGAATGAGGACAGGCTTCTTTGGGCCAGGACCCCGTTTGTCTGTGGACAGGTTAAAGGAGCAGGTCTGGAGCGATACTACAGGTTTGGGATGTTTCAACGAATCTGTCTTTTCAGCCCTACATCCAATTACTGTCCAAATCTTGCTGCCTTCACCTCCATAACATTTCCAAAATATGTGCCTTAACCAATGACACCACCGAGCTACTATATGCTCTCCTTGTTATCTCTCTCTTTGACTATTTTAGCTCTCCCTTCTCGGTCTACCTGTACACACATCTCCTCTCCAGTCTACCATGAACGCTGCTGCCAGATTCATCCACCTTACAAACTGCTTAATTACCGTCACCCCTCTCTGCCAATCCCTCCACTGGCTTTTGCCTGCCTAAAGAATAAGATTCAAAATACTAACTACAACGTACAAAGATGTCAACAACTCGTCTTTGAGTTATATCACCAACTTCATCTCAAAATATCTCCCAAACCAACTTTCCTCGTTCCATTAACTGTCGATATATCTTTTTTGGGATTGGTTCACTCCTTAGCCCCTACAAGGGCACTGAGGGCTCTATTAGGCCTCTTCTTATACTATGCTAGGAAAGCCATAATCCTAAAGTGTAAATCTCCTTTAGCCCCCACGCTTTTTTTTTTGGAAGCACCTAGTTAACTTGGCCATTCCATTACAAATTTACATATGAGTCTAGTGGTTGTCCTAAAAAATTCTCCAGATTTTGGGATATGTGGCTTAATACCACTTCGTTCTACTACTGCCTCATTCACTGATGTTGTATGTCAGCCCCCCTCCAGATTTCTGGAAATCCCTGCTGCTTAGTAGTGGGATGTATTTGGATGGGGATGGAGTGAGTATTAATATCTCAGGAGATGCCTTTGACAAGTAGACACATTTTCTTCATACTTTACTTGTTGTGATAAGAGTGCATTTAGGAGTTAGCTATGTTGTTTGTGTATTCTTATTATGTACTTTGTGAGCAAAGGTATATCCAAATTGCTCTTGCATAAAAACTGTATAGTAGAGTAGCAAAGTTGCAAAAAAGATGTAACCCAAACTGTCTTCTCCACTCCTCCCAGGACCTCCTGCTCTCTAGCACCCCCTCCAATGCTCGCCTCCAGGACTTCTCCAGACCCATTCTCTGGCACTTTCTATCTAATCTGTCAACTATTGCCTACTCTGTCTGCCTTTAGGCGATCCATGAAAATTCATCTCTTCAGCGAAGCCTAGCCAACCTAAACACAACAGCAGAAATTTCCACACAGTTAGAACTTGCCCCCTCCCTTTTAGATTGTAAACTCCCATGAGCAGGGCCCTCATAACCCACGTGTTCTGAGTTGTATCAGAACTGTACTGTCTCTCTTTAAATAGTAAAGCTCTGAGCAAACTGTCAGCGCTATATACATTCTGTATAATAATTGCTAATGAATAATTATGGGAGATCATAGGCAAATATTGCTCTAGCACGGAGGTGATCTTTTGGGAAAGGAAAAAGATATAGGGGCCAGAGCTGGTCTGGGACAAAAAAAAGTTGAAAAAATGAGGCAGATCATTTTTTTGTATCGGTCCTTAACCACTTGCCGACAGCTGAACGTTCATGGACGTCCTAGGCTTTGTGGTGGTATATCTGAATGATGCCTGAAGCTACAGGCATCATTCAGATATCGGCGTTTTCCTACACCATAAGAACGATCATAGCGGCTGGTCAGCTGCTAGACCGTTCTTACGGACGGCGAGAGGGTGCTTCTACCGACTCACCTCTGAGATCGGTGAGTCGGAGAACAGATCCCCCGGCCCTGGATGTCCATCATAGAGATTTCCGGTGGACCAGATGGTCACCGGAGTCTCTATGATCGTCGGAGGCCGGGCGCGATGTTATGACGTCACGCCCGGCCTCTGCATTAAAGAAAAAACGGCGCCACCTCGGCTGGGAAGCCGTGATCGTTTTTTTTTTTATTATTATTTTAGGCTTCCCAGCCTAGAGGTGAGATGTGGGGTCTTATTAACCCCATATCTCACTGTAAAATGGTCCTGTCATGCCATATTCCTATTACAAGGGACGTTTACATTCCTTGTAATAGGAATAAAAGTGATCAAAACATTTAAAAAAAAAAAAGTGTCAAATTAGAACATTTTAAGTAAAATTAACAGTAAAAAAAAAAAAAAAATTTAAAGTACCCCTGTCGCATGCAGAAGCGAACACATACGTAAGTCCCGCCCACATATGAAAACGGTGTTGAAACCACACATGTGAGGTGTCGCCGCTAACGTTAGAGCGAGAGCAATAATTCTAGCCCTAGACCACCTCTGTAACTCAAAACATGTAACCAGCAAAAAAATTTTAAAGCGTCGCCTATGGGGATTTTTGAGTACCGAAGTTTGGCGCCATTCCACGAGCGTGTGAAATTTTGAAGCGTCATGTTAGGTATCTATTCTATTTGCTCGGCGCAACTTCATCTTTCACATTATGCAAAAAAAATTGGGCTAACTTTACTGATTTGTGTTTTTTTTAAAGCATGAAACAGTTTAAAAAAAAAAAAAAAAACGCATTTGAAAAATTGCTGCGCAAATACCGTGCGAGTTGCAATGACCGCCATTGTATTCTCTAGGGTCTCTGCTAAAAAAAAAAAAAACATATATAATGTTTGGGGGTTCTATCTAATTTTCTAGCAAAAAATGATGATTTTTACATGTAGGAGAGAAATATCAGAATTGGCCCGGTGGGCAAGTGGTCAATTAAGGTAGTATTGTGGTTAAAATGCAATGATTATAGATTAGAGTGAATTTGTCTATAGCCAGTCAGTCTTGACCATTAAGGTTAAATAGCGCAGTACTGACACACAAACCCTCGCCCATATGGCAAATGCCAGAACTACCACTGCTATAGGTTATGCAAATTGCTTCAATATAATCCAAGCATAAATAAACCTTGTGAGGCTGCCACCTGCTGACAGCAGAAAAGTAGTGCACTTGTGCTAAGTCACTGTGACAGGCAAGACAACCTCTTATCCACATGACCGGCAAAGTAATAAACAGCAAATCATCCCCATTTTTTCACTTCTACTCACTCTCCGTTTTCAAAGCTACAATTATTCTTTCTTGTATTGTATTATTTGTAAACTTGAAGATAAGTCCTGTTTTTACAACAGTTATTACAAGAAAAATATAGAAAACCATGAATAGCAGAGCAAGTGGGTGGAGGAATCGACATGATGGGCATTTCCAGTCTAATCAACCCTCCCGTTGTTGCTGAAATACAGTGCCTTGAAAAAGTATTCATACCCCTTGAAATTGTTCACATTTTGTCATGTTACAACCAAACACGTACGGTAAATGTATTTTATTGGGATTTTATGTGATAGACCAACACAGAGAGTCACATAATTGTGAAGTGAAAGGAAAATGATAAATGGTTTTCAAACTTTTTTTACAAATAAATATGTGAAAAGTGTGGGTTACATTTGTATTCAGCCCCCCTTTACTCTGATACCCCCTAACTAAAATCTAGTGGAACCATTTGCCTTCAGAAGTCACCTAATTAGTAAATAGAGTCCACCCGTGTGTCATTTAATCTCAGTATAAATACAGCTCTTACGTGAAGCTCTTGGAGGTTTGTTAGAGAATCTTCATGAACAAACAGGCCAAGGAACACACCAGACAGGTCAGGGATAAAGTTGTGGAGAAGTATAAAGCAGGGTTAGGTTATAAAATATCCCAAGCTTTGAACATCTCACGGAGCTCTGTTCAATCCATCATCAGAAAATGGAAAGAGTATGGTACAACTGCAAACCTACCAAGACATGGCCGTCCACCTAAACTGACCGGCCGGGCAAGGAGAGCGTTCATCAGAGAAGCAGCCAAGAGGTCCATGGTAACTCTGGAGGAGCTGCAGAGATCCACACCTCAGGTGGGAGAATCTGTCCACAGGACAACTATTATGCCCCCGTACACACGATAGGATTTTCCGATGGAAAATGTGTGATAGGACCTCGTTATTGGAAACTCCGACCGTGTGTAGGCTCCATCGGACAGTTTCCATCGGAATTTCCGTCACGCAAAATTTGAGATCTGGTTCTAAAAATTTTCCCACAGCAAAATCCGTTGTCGGGAAAATTCCGCTTGTGTGCACACAATTCCGAAGCACAAAGTGCCACGCATGCTCGGAATCAAGCAGAAGAGCAGCACTGGCTATTGAACTTCACTCTTCTCGGCTTGTCGTACGTGTTGTACGTCACCGCGTTTTTGACGCTCCGAATTTCCGACCAACTTTGTGTGACCGTGTGTATGCTAGACAAGTTTGAGCCAACATCCGTCGGAAAAAATCCCATGGATTTTGTTGTTGGAAAATCCTATCGTGTGTACAGGGCATTAGTCGTGCACTCCACAAATCTGCCCTTTATGGAAGTGTGACAAGAAGAAAGACATTGTTGAGAGAAAGCCATAAGAAGTCCCACTTGCAGTTTGCGAGAAGCCATCTTAGAAGAAAACCTTTTAGAGTCTGCAAAAGACTTGAGACTGGGGCGGAGGTTCACCTTCCAGCAGGACAACGACCCGAAACATACAGCCAGAGCTACAATGGAATGGTTTCGATCTGTGTTAGAATGGTTCAGTCAAAGTCCAGACTTAAATCCATTGAGAATCTGTGGCAAGACTTGAAAATTGCTGTTCACAGACGCTCTCCATCCAATCTGACAGATCTTGAGCTATTTTGCGGAGAAGAATGGGCAAAAATGTCCCTCTCTAGATGTGCAAAGCTGGTAGAGACATCCCCAAAAAGACTTGCAGCTGTAATTGCAGAGAAAGGGGGTTCTACAAAGTACTGACTCTGAATATAAATGCACGCCACACTTTTCACATATTTATTTGTAAAAAATCTTGAAAGCTATTTATCATTTTCCTTCCACTTCACAATTATGTGCCACTTTGTGTTGGTCTATCACATAAAATCCCATTAAAATACATTCACGTTTTTGGTTGTAACATGACAAAATGTGGAAAATTTCAAGGGGTGTGAATACCTTTTCTAGGCACTGTACAATGCACTATGGATGTAAATGTTAGTTTAATTAAAATCTTGCAAACATACAGCTTGTTTTTAGAAACATATTTAAATATATACAAAAATGAATAAGTACATAAATGAATAAAAACAAACAAGCTTACATCAGCAGATGACAGAAAAGAAAATGACTTTTGCCAAAAATAACTTAAAGGGGTTGTAAAGGTTTTTAAAAAAAAAAAAAAAAACATGTCATACTTACCTCCTCTGTGCAGTTGGTTTTGCACAGAGTGGCCCCGATCCTCCTCTTCTGGGGTCCCTCAGTGGCGCTCATGGCTCCTCCTCTTCTCGAGTGCCCCATCGGAGAAGTGCTCTCCTTTGGGACACCTGTGCAGGCGTGCTCCCGTGTCCGGCTTCTGCGTCTATTGACACAAAAAACAGGACTCGGGCCCGCCCCCTGGCGCCCGCGTCATTGGATTTGATTGACAGCAGCGGGAGCTAACAGCTGCGCTGCTATCAATCTATCCAATCAGGACACGAGACACCAAGCGGAGTGTGGTGTCTTGTGTCCTGTGAAAAACACAGGGCTCAGGTAAGTATAATGGGGGCTCGGGGGGGCTGTTGAGTGACAAAAGGTTTTTCACCTTAATGCATTGAAACCTTGAGGTTTTACAACCCCTTTATATAGAAGTTAGAACTATATACAAAGAAACATCATTTATTATCAGTAAACTACTAGATTAAAAAAAAAAAAAAAACACAACCCAAACCTCCACCTAAACACCCCCTCAGGTTAACCAAATGTTTAAACATTGATCCAATGCATGCAGCCTCTTTTCCAAAATCTAATCGTAACAAAATATTGGGGACGTGAAAGGACAGAAAGAAACAAAGGATAGTCAGGAGATAAGCCAAAAGGTCAGGGCAACAAGCAGATAAGGATAGTCAAAGAACATGCCAAAGGTCGGGATATGAAGCAGACAAGGACAGTCAAGAACAAGCAAAGGTCGGTAAACAGGATCAGATGTAGGACACAGAGCAATGAGCACACAGAAGCCAAAACACACAATATTGATCAGCAGAGCTGGCTTGCAGTACACAGGTTAATATAGAGTTCATTGATAGGGGCTGGGGTGGAGCCATGCTTTGAGGAGCGATTAGGTAAGCAGCCAGGTAAGAGTGGCTGGCCTCTTAATCTGAACACATGGAGTGGTAAGCTGACAGACAAACATTACTGCATAACCATGACAAGCCCCTTATGCCCACTCCGCGTAACTCAAACGAGAAAGGAAAAGGAATCCCCAGAGCCCCACCCACTGAAGCAAGAAATGGTTCATCGTTTCCTCCACGACCCCAACCCAACACTCGTGGATAACCACGGTTCTCCACAGAGCGATGCTTCAAGTTGCCCTTCACATAAAGTCTGCCATGGCATGAGCGCCCGGCCAAATCCCAATCCCAAGTCTTCCCCCTTTTTCCCTTTTTTTTTCTTTTCTTATTTTTCTCTCTTTTCTCTCTTCTCTTTGTCTCTATTACAAACTCAAATGTTTTTGTCGATAAATGATTTGCATTCTGGATCCTGTAATGGTATTTCCATTTTTCTATTCTGTACAGTACTATAATCAGGATCCCCTGGTAATGGACTCTGTATTTTGGATGAGATGATACATCTCTTTGGGTTTATATTAAATATTGCTTATCGCTTTTGTTAGTTCATATTGCATTGTATACTGTATAATTTGTAATGGAATATGCATTCCTTTCCACTTAACATGGATGTTCTCCGCTTGTAATTGGCCTTTTTCAAAAATCGTCAAATTCAATGGCCGTTCCGACCCCCGGATGTTGATTTCCGTGGGACCTGGTGTTCGGTCAGTTTGGAGGATGCGTAGCTGCGTTACCTTCGAATTGGTGCACCCTTTGCGCAGAAGCAGAAGTGACGTTGACGCGATTGCGTGTCATGACGCATATCGCGTCACTTCCTCCCGCGCATGCGCATTTAATAGGGACGTCATCGCCATTCTTCCCGGGTTGATGCACCATGAAGCCACGCGTTCCCTCCTCCGGGATTGCTGACCTTGGATTCTCCTTGGGAGATCTTCAACCTCTAAATAAGGGACCTTGTTTGGGTTTTTGATATACAAGACAACCGAAGTAAGCATATACAATTTTTATTCAATGTGGGGCCAGCCTTATGGGGAATAACACTCCAGACTGACCCCACTCCCCTGGAATTGAGACTCATTCTCTTCTCAGGGATTTACCATCCTTTTTTTCTTTTTGCTTTCTTGTAGCCCCTAGCATCACGGTCTCCATGCCCTATAGGTTATCCATGGTTGGTCTTCTTTGGATGGGAATATTGGGCATTCACATGGGGCAGGCTTCTAACGGCCTTGATAGGATATTCATTTTCTATGGAGGAATGCTTCTGCCAAACATGCATATTTTTTGTCAGTGTTTGTTTGATGATGAATGGATGCACATTTATAGGTATGAATTTGCATTGATGTTTTACTAATATGGGCTGTTTTTTCAGAAAGTGGTATTTTCCCTGAAGAATCCTCAGCATACTGCTTCATCACCATTACCACCTCCTCCTGCCTCCTCTGCCCCAGAGATGAAAACAGACACGTCATCAGCATAGGCCAAGACCCTCAAAGGAGGCTCACCAGAAATGCTCAAAGGCGATCTGCACAATGGTCTGCTCTCTAACCTCTGGATGAAGGGACTCAAACGACACCCTGGACACACACACCAAACACAGCCAACCTCAAAGGGCCGCCCGATCCAACCATTCACAAGCATGAAGTTTTCAGCCCCTCTGTATAAGGTTTTCAGCCAATCGATAAAGCCCCCCCTCCAGTCCATACTTGCCAAGAAGCAGCCACAGGTACTCATGATTTACCCCATCAAAAGCTTTAGCCTGATCAAACTGCCAGCAGGAACTCTCTTCAGCCTGCAGCCCTAACACCTCTGAAAAAATGCTTCTACCCGATCCGAACAGTGCTGTGGGTGAGAAAGTAGATTGTAATATGGATATATTCACCCCCATAGCTCTTGCTTAAGACATAATTGCACTACTATCTATCTATCAGAGATTGGCAGTACACACTGGCGCCCTTTCCCTTTAGCTTTTCCATGAAAACCTTTATTTTTATTTTGGGCCTACCTCTCAGAATCCATAAACATTTTGATCGATTTACTGTCTTCCAACACTAACCCTGACACCAACATTCCCTGTAGAACCAGCTCTCACATTCACCCCCCCCCCCCCCATAACACTATCACTTCCTGTATCCAAAACACCGAAGCTTACACTAACTTCCCCATGTAACCTTCTCACACTAACCTTTTCCCTGTAACCGTTAAAGCAGTGGTCATCAACCCTGGGCCTACAAACAGGCCAGGTTTTCAAGATAACTGAAATACATCACAGGTGATATCATTTGCTGCTCAGTAATAGTAATTGCAGTATTCTAGTCTGCATCTCCCCCTAGGTAATATATAAGAACCTGTTAGTGGGTCCTGGGGACAGGGTTGATGACCACTGCGTTAAAGTAATCCTCTCTTGACAAAACATAACCTCTTGTCTGCATAAATTCTTCACCTGCATTGGATTTCTCTACACCAAAGACTATCCTGCACGCAAGTATACCAGTACCGAGGTCCTGGCACTAGAAGATTCTGTTTTAGAGCAATGGTGCTTAGTGTGTTTTCCGTAGTATTAGTAAAAAAAGTAGTTTACAGTATACAGTATGTACTTCATCAACAAAAATGATAATATACCATTGGGGGTGATGCATTTTTTAAAATTATTACTTCCCCATGACTTTGCCATTATGATCAACGGCACAACCATTGGTCCCTCCACACATGCCAGGGTACTGGGTGTAATCCTAGACTCCGACCTCTCCTTCAGCCCCCACATCCAATCGATGGGTACATCTTGCTGCCTTAACCTCCGCAACATTTCCAGAATTCGCCCCTTCTTCACTAATGACACCACAAAACAACTTATTCGCCCCTTGGTTATTTCCTTCCCTGACTACTGCAAATCCCTCCTCACTGGCCTACCCTTACACAGGCTATCCCACCTTCAGACTGTTATGAATGCTGCTGCTAGAATTATACACCTTACTAACCGATCGGTGACCACTGCTTCTCTCTGCCAATCCCTTTACTGGCCTCCACTCTGTGTCCTCTACCCCTCTCTGCCAATCCCTCCACTGGCTTCCACTAGGCCAATGTAAAAATGTAAAATACTAACCACAACATACAAGGCCATCTACAACATCTACAGCTACATCACCAACCTCATCTGCAGATATTACCCAATTCTTCCTTTCCACTCCTCCCAGGACCTCCTGCTCTCTAGCTCCTTTGTTACCTCCTCCCATTCTTGCCTCCAGGACTTCTCCAGAGCTTCTCCCATCTTCTGGAACTCCATGCCCAAGTATGTCCGGTCAGCCCTCACCCTGTCCGCCTTTAGATGATCCCTGAAAACGTACTTATTCAGGAAGGCCTACCCCACCTCCACTTAAGAACCGTACCCGGGCCACCTCAATCAACCTCAATCAGATATTACCTTTTGTACCACCTCCCCCTCTCTTTAGATTGTAAGCTCCATGAGAAAAGGCCATCCTGTCCCTTCTGCATTGAACTGTATTGTAATTGTACTGCCCCCCCCCCTACACTGTAAAGTGCTGCTCAAACTGTTGGCGCTATATAAATCCTGTATAATAATAATAATTTCAAAATAATATATAAATTAGTATTTTTTTATTTAATCATGTCAACCATAATTACCAATACTAATATAGTATTGATGGTATAGAAACACAGAAGTGTGACAGCAGAAATAATACCAAGTCCATCAAGTCTACCCATTTATTTATGCTTTTTAAATTTTTATCTGTAATAACTATATTAAAAAAAATAGAATAATAATGGCAGACAGAATAGCAAGTGGTATATTGAGACTGTCCCATTTTTTTAATTTTATTTAAATTTTTTTTTTGTTTTGTTGTTTTTTTTTTCAACATTCTTTTCTGAGTAGAGATCTCCGGCCAAAAAGTAAAAATAAAATTAAAAATAAATAAACAGAAAAATGACGGCAGACAGAATACCAAGGGGTCCATTGAGTCTGCCCACTTTTTTATTTATTTGTTTGTTTGTTTTTTTATTTTTTATTTTGTTTTGTGTTTTTGTCAACATTTTTTTCTGAGTATGGATCACAGATAAAAAAAATTGAATAAATAGACATAGAAGGGTGATGGCAGACAGAATACCGAGTGTCTGCCTCTTTTTTTTCGTTTTGTCTATTTGAGTATTGATCTTGGACAAACAAAGTTTAAAAAAAAAAATACAGTGCCTTGAAAAAGTATTCATCCCCCTTGAAATTTTCCACATTTTGTCATGTTACAACCAAAAACGTAAATGTATTTTATTGGCATTTTAAGTGATAGACCAACACAAAGTGGCACATAATTGTGAAGTGGAAGGAAAATGATAAATGGTTTTCAACATTTTTTTACAAATAAATATGTGAAAGGTGTGGCACACATTTGTATTCAGCCCCCTTTACTCTGATACCCCTAACTAAAATCTAGTGGAACCAATTGCCTTCAGAAGTCACCTATTTGGTGAATAGAGTCCACCTGTGTGTCATTTAATCTCAGCATAAATACAGCTGTTCTGTGAAGCTCTTGGAGGTTTGTTAGAGAATCTTCATGAACAAACAGGCCAAGGAACACACCAGACAGGTCAGGGATAAAGTTGTGGAGAAATATAAAGCCCTCAGAGGTTTGTTATAGAAGCTTGTTGCCCGTACACATGATCCGAAAAATCGTACGAAAAATACCGCTTTCGAAGCGATCGTATTATAATCGGAACGTTAGTACAGAGCTTTCAAGAGCCGATCATGACAGTTCATCCAATATTATCCGATCGGACGATACCAGATCGTATGATTTTCGTTTAATCAGTACAGTTGTTGTCCCAAAATACAATAGAAATACACTACAACACTTAACATCACTTCCGATTTTTTATTCTGCCGTACGAGAATTTTCGGAACGTTAGTAAGCTCTTCATGTTCGATATACGACTAGCAGGCAAAAAAAAAAAAAAAAAAAAGGACAATTTATCGTCCGATTTTCAGATCGTGTGTACGGGGCATAAGTGAACAAACAGCATTATGAAAGCCAAGGAACACACCAGACAGGTCAGAGATAAAGTTGTGGAGAAGTTTATAGCAGGGTTAGGTTATAGAAAAATATTCCAAGGTACGTTTTTGGTTGTAACGTGACAAAATGTGGAAAATTTCAAGGGGTGTGAATACTTTTTCAAGGCACTGTAAATAAATAAACAACCAGGGCAGACTTGATGGACCACTTGGTCTTTTTTTCTGGTATACATACAGTATGCCTAATCAATACCAAGTGGCATTGATAATGGATTTTATTGTATTCATTAGATAAATGATTGTAACATAGTAGTGTGGGTTATGCCGCGTACACATTATTGGATTTTTCCGACAACAAATGTTGGATGTGAGCTTGTTGGCGGAAAGTCCGACCGTGCGTACGCTCCATCGGACACTTATTGTTGGACTTTCCGCCAACAAATGTTGGCTAGCAGGTTCTCAAATTTTCCCGCCAACAAATGTTTGTTGTCGGACTTTCCGATCGTGTGTACACAAGTCCGTCGGACAAAAGTCCACCCATGCTCGGAATCAAGTACGAGCCGGTAGCTCTCGGTCTTGAAAAACTAGCGTTCGTAATGGAGATATCACGTACGTCTTGTACGTCACTTCGTTCGTAATTGTTGGACAACATTTGTGTGATCGTGTGTATGCAAGACAAGTTGGGGCCAACACCCTTCGAAAGAAAAATCCACGGTTTTGTTGTCGGAAAGTCCGATCGCGTGTACGGGGCATTAGTATGTCAAGTGGCCTTTGGTGTCCATAAAATGAGATTGTGATGCCCTTCAGAAGCAGGGACTGATCACTACATGGATCAATGTTCTCTGTAAAGGGCTGCTAAAGATTTGCCAGCGCTTTGTAAGTAAAAAAGCACCGTGCTTCGTAAAGTTGGGCATTGTGCCGTACTTTACTTTGAACCCATACGTCTGACAATCGGCAATTATTTGGGGGAAATTGGCACTTTCCATTTCTTACCTTCAATATCTTGCCCAACCCACCAACTTGTTCCATTCAGGTGATCCCTCAGAAAGGTCAGGACCGAATTTTCCGACACATTGGCCAGCTGCCCTCCACAGTTGAAGCAGGACTCCCTTGCCCTCCAGAAATCAGTCCCTTGATCCACCAAGCGATAGCAGGAACCCAAAAACACAAATGTTGGCCCCGGGCACGGCATGGCGTCACAGATACCCAGCTGGCAGCCTTGGAAAAGTGCCCAGATCAGCAGAGCAGGAATTACAAGCATCCTAATCTGGACGGAGGATTTCCCATACAGTAACCGTCATCTGGAAGCCCAGGGAGCAAAATGTGAGATGTATTTATGAAAATCAGGTAATAAGGATAGCAAGCAGAAGAGGAGGGAGATGTACAGATCCTCATCGCCCATCCAAATTCTGTACACTCCAAACACAGAGAGTTATTATGGCCATGTGAGGCCGAAAGTCATTATTCATCACTGAGAACAGCACTTGCAAATAATCCCCTAATTGCATTTCCTATAAATATTCAGTATTTACTTAGTTCCAACCTATTAGGCTTGGCTTTACTCTCAGAGAACATTTTATGACATCCATTATTGTAGGGACCATACGTAGCATGCCCATCCATTCAAGTATGCCTACATACTGTATGTAACAATCAATTAAATTGTTTATTATTCTAATCCAATGAATATAACTCAGCATAAGAAGAGGATTTATACTCACCTGTCCTGCTGTAAATTCTAAGGATCTTCACTCCCTTGCAGAACATTAGAATCATTACAGTTCACCTGGAAAGTATTCACAACTATTCCACATTTTGTTACAGCCTGATTCCAAAATGAATTAAATTCATTATTTTCCTCAAAATTCTACAAACAATACCCCATAATGACAACTTGAAAGAAGTTTGTTTGAAATCTTTGCAAAAAATCACATGTACATAAGTATTCACAGCCTTTGCCGTGACACTCAGAATTGAGCTCAGGTGCCTCCTGTTTCCACTGATCATCCTTGAGATGTGTCGACAACTTGATTGAAGCCCACCTGTGGTAAATTCAGTTGATTGGACATGATATGGAAAGGCACACACCTGTCTATATAAGGTCCCACAGTTAAGAGTGCATTTCAGAGCACAAACCAAGCCATGAAGTCCAAGGAATTGTCTGTAGGCCTCCGAGACAGGATTGTATGGAGGCACAGATCTGGAGAAGGGTACAGAAAAACATCTACACCAATAAAGGTCCCAATGAGCACAGTGACCTCCATCATTCCTAAATAGAAAAAGTTTGGAACCACCAGGACTCTTCCTAGAGCGGGCCGCCTGATTAAACTGAGTGATCGGGGGAGAAGAGCCTTAGTCAGGGAGGTGACCAAGAACCCGATGGCCACTCTGACAGAGCTCAAGCGTTTCTCTGTGGAGAGAGGAGAACTTTCTAGAAGAACAACCATCTCTGCCACACTCCACCAACTCCACACCAGACGGAAGCCACTCCTCAGTAAAAGGCACATGATAGCCCTCCTAGAGTTTGCCAAAAGGTACCTGAAGGACTCTCAGACCATGAGAAACAAAATTCTCTGGTCTGATGGAACAAAGATTGAACTCTTTGGCCTGAATGGTAAGCATCATGTTTGGAGGAAACCAGGCACTGCTCATCACCTAGCCAATACCATCCCTACAGTGAAGCATAGTGGTGGTAGAATCATGCTGTGGAGATGTTTTCCAGCGGCAGGAACTGGGAGACTAGTCAGGATGGAGGGAAAGATGAATGCAGCAATGTACAGAGATATCCTTGATGAAAACCTGATCCAGAGCGCTCTGGACCTCAGACTGGGGTGAAGATTTCTCTTCCAACAGGAGAGCGACCTTAAGCACACAGCCAAGATAACAAGGATTGGCTACGGGACAACTCTGTGAATGTCCTTGAGTGGCCCAGCCAGAGCCCAGACTTGAACCCAATTGAACATCTCTGGAGAGATCTGAAAATGGCTGTGCACCAATGCTCCCCATCCAACCTGATGGAGCTTGAGGGGTCCTGCAAAGAAGAATGGGAGAAACTGCCCAAAAATAGGTGGACCAAGCTTGTAGCATCATACTCAAAAAGACTTGAGGCTGTAATTGGTGCCAAAGGTGCTTCCATAAAGTATTGGGTAAAGGCTGTTGAAACTAATGTACATGGGATTTTTTTTGTTTTTTGTTTTTTTTTAATTTGCAAAGATTTGAAACAAACTCCATTCACCTTGTCATTATGGGGTATTGTTTGTAGAATTTTGGTGAGTAAAATAACAAATTTAATCTATTTTGGAATAAGGCTGTAACATAACAAAATGTGAAAAAAGTGAAGCGCTGTGAATACTTTCCTAATGCACTGTATACCCAACACATTCTGATACCTGGCCCCCCACTGCGTACTGTGGTTCCTTCCATTGTCTTCTATGTCACTACAGCACACACTAGTGATGTAGGAGTCAGGGGAAGAAACCACTGCGTGTGGCAGGGGACGCAGTCATCTAAAACTTCTAGAAGTGTCCAATGTGTACAATCATAGAACAGCACGGAGATTCTGGAAAGAGTGGCAAAGAAGGTGAGTATAAAGCCTCTTCTTTTGCATTTCCTGTTTGTTTGTTTTTTTTGTGAATTTATAACAAAAATACTGAATGGGATGTTTAACCACTTAAGGACTGAGCCTTTTTCTGAAATTTGTTGTTTACAAGTTAAAAACTTTTTTTTTGCTAGAAAATTGCTTAGAACTCCCAAACATTATACATTTTTTTCTAACACCCTAGAGAATACAGTGGCGGTCGTTGCAATACTTTCTGTCACAGCACAGCGGTCTTACAAGCGCACTTTTTTTGGAAAAAATACAAATCTTTTAAATAAAAAATAAGACAACAGTAAAGTTAGCCCAATTTTTTTATAATTGTGAAAGATAATGTTACGCCGAGAAAATTGATACCCAACATGTCATGCTTTAAAATTGCACCAGCTCGTGGAATGGCGACAAACTTTTACCCTTAAAAATCTCCATAGGCGACGTTTAAAAAATTCTACAGGTTGCATGTTTTGAGTTACAAAGGAGGTATAGGGCTAGAATTATTGCTCTCGCTCTGCCGATCGCGGCGATACCTCACATGTGTGGTTTGAACACCGTTTTCATATGTGGGCGCTACTCATGTATGCGTTCGCTTCTGCACGCGAGCTCGGCGGGACGGGTCGCTTTACTTTTTTTTTTTCTTATTTATTTTACCTTTTATTTTTTATTTTTACACTGTTCTTTAAAAAAAAAATTGTGTCACTTTTATTCCTATTACAAGGAATGTAAACATCCCTTGTAATAGAAAAAAAGCATGACAGGACCTCTTAAATATGAGATCTGGGGGTCAAAAAGACCTCACATCTCATATTTACACTAAAATGCAATAAAAAAAAAAAAAATTGTCATTTAAAAAAACAAAAAACAAAAAAAAAATGGCCCTTTAAGAGCTATGGGCGGAAGTGAAGTTTTGACGTCGCTTCCGCCCTGTAATGGTGTGGAGATGGGTGGGGGCCATCTTCTTCCCCTCACTCGTCTCTATACCACACACGGAAGAGGACCCGATCGCCTCCGCCGCTGCCGACGGCTCCGGGAAGCGGCGGGAGGGCGGGAGATAAAAGTGATCTTGCGGTGAATCCACCGCAGAGACCATGATTATGGGAAACCGAACTGCCCGCTGAAGAAGAGGATACCGGAGTTATGGCAGCTAGCTGCTACCATAACAAAGATACCCCTCTTCAAACAGCCGACATATATCGGCGTGCGCCGGTCCAGAATTGGTTAAGGTACCACATGATAAATATGCAATACAGCCAAATCTAAATTCTCATAACTTACATTTTTACACCATATAAAAGTATTATATATATATAATAAAAACAAGTCTCATCTAGTAATACCATTTGCAATCATATTTTTTCAAAAGACACTATATTGCCAAAAGTATTGGGACACCTGCCTTTACACACACATGAACTTTAATGGCATTCAGTCTTAGTCCGTAGGGTTCAATATTGAGTTGGCCCACCCTTTACAGCTATAACAGCTTCAACTCTTCTGGGAAAGCCGTCCACAAGGTTTAGGAGGGTGTCTATGGGAAAGTTTGACCATTCTTCCAGAAGAGCATTTGTGAGGTCAGGCACTGATGTTGGACGAAAAGGCTTGGCTCGCAGTCTCCGCTCTAATTCGTCCCAAAGGTGTTCTATTACAGCTTCACTTGCGTGACCTTAGCGAATTAATATTCGCTAATGTCTTCCTGCTTCTCCTCCCGGCCAATCAGGAAGCGGGCCCTGAGACCCAATTGGCAGGGAGTCCTAAGACCCAATTGGCCGGGAGGAGAAGCGACTGCCGGGACTCGGAAGGCGATGCAGGGGGGAAGCCGCCGAAGCTGCGAGCTGGATGGGGTTGGGTGCGGGGCTGGTGGGCGGCTTGGCAGGCGACGGGTAATTGAGCGAGCGAGTGGGGCGGGGCGGGCAAAGCGGCGATCGAGCAATCGATCGAGCGACTGGGGCGGAAAAAATTTGAGCACCAGCCGCCACTGCGAGAGTGACTCTCGGAGAAGTCAAGAATGAAATAAAAAAAAAACCTCAGTCCATGAATTAAAAAGTGTAGTGCTGTAGACGATGAGCGGGTCACTTTGTCGGTGTATAGAGGTAATTAAGACTGTCACTCAGGAGGATATTAGGCTTGCGTGCATAGCACCCGTCCTCTGTACAGTGCTGGATGTTTGCGCTGTGTGTTTACTCAGGGTTCAGCGCACAGTTCACCCTCATCAAGTTATTGTGTGTTTGTTCGCCGTGTTTACTCTTATTTGAATTCCTCGCCTTACATTTGCAAGCCGATCAGCTGGTCTGATCGTCATGCGTCACGTAGGACTGCTGGGCATGCCCTGCGCTCTTTGTATCCTAGTTAGGGCTTCTCATTTTACTTTCTCATATTTTGTCTCCGTTTTTATGAATTGGACCTTACTGACATTTGCGATTGATGGGAGGGGGGGGGGGGCGTAAAAATAGGCAGTTGAGCATGGCTTTGCCGCACGCCCCCTCCCCCCACTTCCCCCCTTTAAAAGTGTTACTAAACCCACAACGGTAAAATCAGTCTGTATATGCAGTAAAGCATTGCTTGTTATACTCACTGTGGAACCTAAGGGGTTAATCCTCCGCATTGTGTAAAAAGGCTGTTTGAAGGCTTTGCATGAAATCAGGCCGAGACAGAAGTACAGTAAAATCACACTTGTTTAAAATTAAAAGTAAAAGGAACAAACTTAGTCAAAACATAGCCAGAGTTCAGTAACCGGAACGGATGGTCAGCCGAGACAGAAGTCAGGGATCAATGTAGTAGAACAGCAGGCAGGATCTGGAGCCAGAAGGCATGCCAGCAAAGCAAGTCTTGAACAGGATCGCAGGAGATGTGAGATAGTTTCTGTGATGTTGACCAAGGCGAAGGCAGAGATGCTTTGGGCTGGACGGCTTAGGTAGGCAGGACTGATGAGCAGGATATCATCAACAGCTGAGCAACTGTGGAGAGATAGGAGCTGGCAATTAGCCGACAGCTGAGCGGCCAGCTCAGAGAAGGAAGGGCTGAGCCCAGCCCTGACAGTCTTCTATCGTCCTTCCCTTCTTCCAACATCCCCAAACCATCTCCTGATAGAACAGAGGCTTGGGGGCACTCTGCACATGTTCAGTTTGGTGTGTATTGCTAGAGAGTTTTTTTGTTTTGTTTTGGGAGGGTGCATGTGATCAGCACAGGGCCAATCAGCACTGTCCAGGCAGAAAGACAGGGGTCCTGCAGCCTTATAGAACAGTCAGAGTAGAATGAAAACTCCTCCTGCGAGCTTTAACCAGACACTGATAGAAGTCATAAGACTGCTATATACTGCTGATGAGAAAAGGTATTTAGCAGTTTATATTTACTAAAATAATTGCAGAGAAAGCCTTCGACAGGCTTGGCTGGCCATGGTTCATGTTCAGGAACTACAATTCCCATCATGCCTAGTCATGTCTGTGAATGTCAGAGTTTTACAATGCCTCATGGGATGTGTAGTTCTGCAACAGCTGGAGGGCCATAGTTTGAGGATCCCTGCTTTATGCCTTCTGTGATCAAGGCGGTCTCGCCTTCCCGAACATAGCCAAGTATTACTTGGCAACTCAACTACGCCCTCTCGCTTCCTGGTATACCCTTCATGCCTAGAACCGCTGGACACAAATTCAGAAACTGTGGTTAGCCCCGGTCCATCCAGACATCCATGCTATGGAGCACTGATGTCCCGCCTAAAACCTTACCATTGCTGGGACCTATGAGACCTAGAAACCTTGTGTGGACTCTCTGGTGCCTCGCCAAATCGTTGTACCCACTTACCTCCTCTACCTCATTGGCAACCTCTTTTTTGTTCACACCCAATATCCCAGACAGTTTAACCTCGTAGATGTCTCATTTCTGGATGGAAAAGACCCTATTTCACTTTGGTCAGTGGGTGGATCCTAGAACCAGAACGATTTGCAGGAAGCCTATAACCTGCCCAGACAAGCCTTTTATAGTTACTTACAAATAAGACATTTTGCAAGTCCTTAGTGACAACCCTCCAGTTCTCCCCCCTGACGGAATTCGAGAAAATCTGCTTAGAGGGCTCATCCCTTAAGGGTATGCTCTCCCGTACCTATCAACTCATAACCGCAGACTTATCACCGTCCGGGCCTATATGCACCAGTGGGAGCAGGCCTTGGGTGAGGAATTATCCTTGAAAACGTGGCAAATTATCCGGTCACTGGCCTCCAAGAGCTCCATTTTTACCTTGTATAAAGAGAACCAATATAAGATTCTCTATCATTGGTATAAAACTCCAGACCTGCTCCATTTCATATATACCTCTGCCGACCGCCGGTGCTGGCGCTGTGGACATAGGTACGTTGGTACGTTGTACCATATTTTCTGAACGTGCCCTTTGATCATCCCCTACTGGCAGATGGTCCACTCTTTACTCCATTCCGTCTTTGGTCCCTGGGTGCCTTCCAATCCTAAAACCCTCCTTTTGGGCCTTCCACCCCCTTCTCTCTCTAAATTAGCTAGAAAACTTCATGCACACGTGTTTACTGCTGCATGCTGCTTAGTTGCCCTTAAGTGGAAGAAATGGTATCCTCCCTCTCTGATTGATTTGCACTCCAGGATCCGGGACGTGAAACAGATGGAACACCTGACTGCTTAGTTGAACGATTCTCTCGATGCTCACAATCGGGTCTGGGAATTGAATCTCCTTCAACCTGAGTCTCCCTACATTGGAGATGCCCTGAGTGGGCAGTGACTTGGGATTCCGGTGGGTTCCTGACATAGGTGGGTGCTCTATCTTCTTCTTTTTTATTTCTTTTCTGTTCCCCTGTATTTTCTATTTTTTTTTTTTTAATACTATGTTCATTTCAGTGCCTATTTGCATTTGCAGGATTAATATGCCTTACCCTAAGTTCATGAGCAATTGCAACGCAGCCATACGGGGTTGTACAGAACCTTCCCACATGCTGATTTTTTTTGGGCATGTGTGCAGATGTGCCATGGGGCTCTGCCAAGTCCCAAAGGCTAAGCAGAGCCCTTTGCCACATCTCTGCATGCACAGGACCATTAAAAATTGAGGCAGCAGCAGGGAGGGGGTGAGGCTATCAGTAAGGGGGGCCGAAAGTTCCTCTTTAAGGCACTGTCACCTTATGATAAGCAGTGTGTTACCGGCAGGATTGCCAGGGGAAATTAGAAACAGAAAGCCTGAAAAACGAATATAACCATCAACATTACAAGAATATGTAAACCTAAAATTTCATGTGCCTGCTGTACCATGTATTTGTGTTAAAAAGTATCCTTCCTTTTTGTGAAATACCTGGTGTTCCTGGCAGTCTTCCTGCTTTCCGATGGCAGACTGACCACACTAGGCATGAGAGCTCATCCATCCCAGCATGGTCAGTTCTCTTACTATTCTGGGAGAACAGCCTGTCTGTCTTCCAGTGATCAGACTTGTGCTGACATGCAACCCTGCACAGCCATTCAGTGTTCTGTTGTTTCTCCACCCCCAGCTCTCTAAGCCTCTACTGCAGCTCAGAACAGAGATTACCATATATACTCAAGTATAAGTCGATCCGAGTATAAGTCGAGGCCCTAATTTACCACAAAAAAATGGGAAAAACTTAGTGACCTGAGTATAAGACGAGGGTGAGAAATGCACAGCTACTGTAAGTGGAAAAGAGGGTCAACAATGCGCATTTGCATGCCTCACTGTGCCCATTTGCAGCCATAGGTCCCCCGAACTTCAAACTCGGTAGTTAAGGGTTTCTAGATGCCCCCTAGCTGCAGCCAAAATTTGGAGTCTCTGAACCCAAAGGGTCCCGAAATGACATTGCTGGAGATAGACACAACTGACCGAATTTGGGGCCCCGTATCTCGGGGCCACCTAATGCTAGGAACCCCCAAATTTGGTGTGCAAACCCAGTGGAACTAGCACCATAAAATATCCAAAGCTGGGGTTCCTAGCACCAAGTGGCCCCGAGATACAGGGCCCCAAAAATCGGTTCAGAAAGTGTCAAGCATTTTTCTGCAGCAGAGAATATTTTCTGAACCGACTTTGGGGCCCCCTATCTCGGGGCCACTTGGTGCTAGGAACCCCGGCTTTGGATATGTTGTGGTACCCATTCCACTGGGTTTGCACACTAAATTTGGGGTTCCTAGCACCAAGTGGCCCTGAGATACACGGCCCCAAAGTCGGTTCAGAAAATGTCAAGCACTTTTCTGCAGCAGAGAATGACATTTTCCGAAATGATTTTGGGGCCCCATATCTCGGGGCCACTTGATGCTAGGAACCCCAAATTTGGATATGTTGTGGTACCAGTTCCACTGTGTTTGCACACCAAATTTGGTTCGGAAAATGAAATTTTTTGCTGCAGAAAAGTGCTTGACTCCAGTATAAGTCGAGGGGGGCACTTTCAGCACAAAAAAATGTGCTGAAAAACTCGACTTATACTCGAGTATATACGGTATCTGATCATTTATAAAAAAATAAATAATAATAAAATAATCTGTGTGTATATATATATATATATATATATATATATATATATATATAAAAAATCAGCGGCTTCAAAAAGCGTAGCTGCCGACTTTTAATAAACAGACACTCACCTGTCCCCACGGTCCAACGATGCGGTTGCCCGGAGCCTCGCTCCGTGACAGCTTACGGCTTCACGACCGGGCACGCACTGCGCATGCGCTCTGCTATTGGCCGGCCAATCTTCTGGGACTTGTGTTGTGCCCCTGCTTTTAAGACCTCATACCCATGGATATAACTCCATTCGTCCCTCTTTTGGATACACGTGTTTCCGTCTATCTTTTGGGTCCGATGTATACTATATACTGTGGATGTGAATAGTTTGTGTGCACATTTCTTTATACCATAATTATTTATATAGCACGGACCTTTACATTAGAACCTGATGTGGAATTCAGGAAATGTGATGTCATAAGGTTACTATTATCAAGCGCCGGTTTGTTGGAGTGATTTGTGTTTATTGTAGTGTCTTCATTTTACTTATACTAACCGCAGTAGGTGTCTCTACTTATATGCAAATATGGCCTTAGTGCTGCAGGTTTGATGATTTGTGTGCGTGTTTTTTTTTTTTTTTTTTTGTTTCTGTCTGAATTGCCGTTTGTATTTCATCTGTTTTATCTGCCTATTTCTTAAATTTCTTATATTTGTTAATGCATATGATACCAAAGTGATGCACATGTTGTTTTATTTATTTTTTTGTGAATCTATTTGCATTATTGTAATTCAAAAATATATTATTATTATTATTAAGATTTTTTTTTTAATGCAAGACATTCTATTTCCATTATTGCAGTTCAAAAATATATTATTATGATGTAGCACCCTGGTGTTTAGGAAGGGTTGCTCACAATTTTTGTCTAAGTGTCCTGGCTAATTGTTAGAAGATCCACTAACTTTTCCCTAAATCTGGGTTTGATGCACTTCTCTTTTTTTGTCACTGGGTGGCACTGTTGCCGGTGACATTGGATTGACATAGGGGCATAGCAAAGCCAGATTATGAATGGATGGGGTGTCTCAGCCAATTGGCGGGGGTCTGTAGTCCCTTGGCCTACTGGGAGAGCCTATTTGTTTGGGAGGAGGCAGGCAGGGTCAGGTGCTACCACTAGGCAAATAAGGCAGATGCCTAGGGCGCACTGGTGTTCCTACTCTCTTCTCTCTGCAGCAAGCAACTAAGTCTCAGCATCAGCAGGCAGCCGCCGCTCCGTTCGCACATAGTGTCAGAGGAGCAGCGGTGGCGGAGGACTGTATCTGTGTCCCGACTCCCGAATGAATGGAAGCAAGCAAACATTCATTGATGGGCACTGGTGAGGCTGCATTGATGGGCACTGGTGAGGCTGCATTGATGGGCACTGGTGAGGCTGCATTGATGGGCGCAGGTAGGATGCATTTGATGTGCGCTGGTGAGGCTGCATTTGATAGGCGCTTCATTAAAAAGTTGTGGTATACTTGAGCAAGGCAAAGAGGGTGGAGTCAGGGGTGGAGCCAAGGGTGGCAAAATGAGGTTTTGCCTAGGGTGTCAAAAATCCTTGTACCAGCCCTGGAGGCAGGTGATCGCTGTTCTGTGCCACCCGGACGGCTGTGTGGGTGGACGTGTGTTAGAATGCTCCGTGGGTTGCTAGGCCAGAAGCCTGAGGCCTATCCCGGGAGTACCTCGCTGCCAGGCTGCCTGAGGCCTATCCAGAAGTAGGAAAAGTGCGGGGTTGGGAGTCCCACCAAGTTGCAGAGGTTCAGCCGGACAGGAAACCAAGTTGTTACTATCGGGAATGATCATTCCTGGTTGCCGGCAGCAATCACGGAAGTTGGAACAAGGCCAGGGGTACAAGGGGAGCAGCCGCCACTAAGGGACCGTCCCTCCTGTTATGAGAGGCCAGTTTATGGAAGTCTGAAAGAAGTACCGGAGCAGCCTTTTTCACTAGCCGGGGGACGGTGAAGAAGTGGGAAAGCTTCCGCAAGTGCCAAGCCAGGGACCCAGCGGGTTAGCGGGGGTGACACTTGAGGAGTATACAGCGGGTTAGTGGGGGCGACGCTTGAGCAGCATACAGCGGGTTAGCGGGGGTGACGCTTGAGCAGTATACAGCGGGTTAGCAGGGGTGATGCTTGAGCAGTATACAGCGGGTTAGCGGGGGTGACGCTTGATGAGTATACAGCGGGTTAGCGGGGGTGATGCTTGATGAGTATACAGCGAGTTAGCGGGGGTGACGATTGAGGAGTATACAGTGGGTTAGTGGGGCTGACACTTGAGGAGAATACAGCGGGTTAGCGGGGGTGACGCTTGAGGAGTATACAGTGGGTTAGCGGGGGGTGACGCTTGAGGAGTATACAGCGGGTTAGCGGGGGGGTGACGCTTGAGGAGTATACAGCGGGTTAGCGGGGGGGTGACGCTTGAGGAGTATACAGCGGGTTAGCGGGGGAGATGCTTGAGGAGTATACAGCGGGTTAGCGGGGGTGACGCTTGAGGAGTATACAGCGGGTTAGCGGGGGTGACACTTGAGGAGTATACAGCGGGTTAGCGGGGGTGACGCTTGAGGAGTATACAGCGGGTTAGCGGGGGTGACGCTTGAGGAGTATACAGCGGGTTAGCGGGGGGTGATGCTTGAGGAGTATACAGCGGGTTAGCGGGGTGACGCTTGAGGAGTATACAGCGGGTTAGCGGGGGTGACGCTTGAGGAGTACTTAGCGGGTTAGTGGGGGTGACACTTGAGGAGTATACAGCGAGTTAGTGGAGGTGACACTTGAAGAGTATACAGCGGGTTAGCGGGGGTGACGCTTGAGGAGTATACAGCTGGTTAGCGGGGGGTGACGCTTGAGGAGTATACAGGGGGTTAGCGGGGGTGACGCTTGAGGAGTATACAGCGGGTTAGCGGGGGTGATGCTTGAGGAGTATACAGCGGGTTAGCGGGGGTGACGCTTGAGGAGTATATAGCGGGTTAGTGGGGGTGACACTTGAGGAGTATACAGCGAGTTAGTGGAGGTGACACTTGAAGAGTATACAGCGGGTTAGCGGGGGTGACGCTTGAGGAGTATATAGCGGGTTAGCGGGGGTGACGCTTGAGGAGTATATAGCGGGTTAGTGGGGGTGACACTTGAGGAGTATACAGCGAGTTAGTGGAGGTGACACTTGAAGAGTATACAGCGGGTTAGCGGGGGTGACGCTTGAGGAGTATACAGCTGGTTAGCGGGGGGTGACGCTTGAAGAGTATACAGCGGGTTAGCGGGGGTGACGCTTGAGGAGTATACAGCTGGTTAGCGGGGGGTGACGCTTGAGGAGTATACAGCGGGTTAGCGGGGGTGACGCTTGAGGAGTATATAGCGGGTTAGTGGGGGTGACACTTGAGGAGTATACAGCGAGTTAGTGGAGGTGACACTTGAAGAGTATACAGCGGGTTAGCGGGGGATGACGCTTGAGGAGTATACAGCTGGTTAGCGGGGGGTGACGCTTGAGGAGTATACAGCGGGTTAGCGGGGGTGACGCTTGAGAAGTATACAGCGGGTTAGCGGGGGTGATGCTTGAGGAGTATACAGCGGGTTAGCGGGGGTGATGCTTGAGGAGTATACAGCAGGTTAGCAGGGGTGATGCTTGAGGAGTATACAGCGGGTTAGCGGGGGATGACGCTTGAGGAGTATACAGCGGGTTAGGGGGGTGACGCTTGAGGAGTATACAGCGGGTTAGCGGGGGTGACGCTTGAAGAGTATACAGCGGGTTAGCGGGGGTGACGCTTGAGGAGTATACAGCTGGTTAGCGGGGGGTGACGCTTGAGGAGTATACAGCGGGTTAGCGGGGGTGACGCTTGAGGAGTATATAGCGGGTTAGTGGGGGTGACACTTGAGGAGTATACAGCGAGTTAGTGGAGGTGACACTTGAAGAGTATACAGCGGGTTAGCGGGGGTGACGCTTGAGGAGTATACAGCTGGTTAGCGGGGGGTGACGCTTGAGGAGTATACAGCGGGTTAGCGGGGGTGACGCTTGAGAAGTATACAGCGGGTTAGCGGGGGTGATGCTTGAGGAGTATACAGCGGGTTAGCGGGGGTGATGCTTGAGGAGTATACAGCAGGTTAGCAGGGGTGATGCTTGAGGAGTATACAGCGGGTTAGCGGGGGATGACGCTTGAGGAGTATACAGCGGGTTAGCGGGGGTGACGCTTGAGGAGTATACAGCGGGTTAGCGGGGGTGACGCTTGAGGAGTATACAGTGGGTTAGCGGGGGTGACGCTTGAGGAGTATACAGCGGGTTAGCTGTAGAAGAGCCCAGAGGATCTAGTGATGACTGGGATCTGGAAGTCTAGTGAGGGACCGGGAGCTCAATGAGTGAAGACCTACAGTGGGACACTGTGAGATGTAAGTGAAGACCTATACAGTGGAACCTTGCATTACGAGCATAATCCGTTCCAGGAGAATGCTTGTAATCCAAAGCACTCGCATATTAAAGCGAGTTTCCCCATAGAAGTCAATGGAAACAAAGATAATTTGTTCCGCATTGACTTCTAATACATGCAATACCGCATGTGGCCAGAGGTGGGGGGGCGCTGGAGAGCCTCTGAAATACTCAGGGACAGCTCGGAAAGCCTCGGAAAGGCTCAGAAATACTCCGTCCCGTGTTTCTGAGTATTTCCGAGTCATTCTGAGTATTTCCGCATGGCTCCGAACCGTTCCGAGTGTCCCCGGTGCCCCCGCACCTCTGGCCAAATGCGGTACTGCACCGCCCATTAGCTTGAATTCTGCTCGTTTTGCGAGACAACACTCGCAAACCGAGTCAGAATTTTTTTTAAAAGAAAGTTGCTCGTCTTTCAAAACGCTCGTTAACCGCGTTACTCGTAAACCAAGGTTCCACTATACCAAGTTACTGTGAGTTACATGTAAGGATTACTATTGACTGTTGCATTTTCAGTTGCCATAGGAGACAGCAGTTCTACAAATACAGGCACCATATCCGGCTGGAAGGCCCTCTACCTGTATAGCTGTCTGCCTATTTGTCTCGGAGTCTGCCAAAAACCATTGCATCTGCCTAAGGGTGTCCTGGCCCTAACCCTCTCTCCTCCAGTTCTTGTTAAGAGACAATAAATCTCTTTTGTTCACATCCAAAAAAAAGTGACTGGCGCCCAACCATTCCATCTTGCATTACACCCACTATGCCTAGTAACCCACTCTGCAGGGAAGGGTGTCAGCTCTCCCTGATTCTGGAGGTCACCATTAGGCCTTTGGAGGTCAGGGCCAGCGCTACAATTATTATTATTTTTTTTTTATGCAAGATATTCTATTTGCATTACTGCAATTCAAAAATGTATTATTATTTTTTTTTTTATAATTTCTTTTACACAAGACATACTAAGATAAAAAACAGAAATATTACTGCGCTTCTGTCAAAAACATGAATGATAAGCTGCAAACGTAACTGTGAGATATTTATCACAACCAAAAATAGAGAAATGAAAGTGTTGCGCCATTGAAGTGACATGTGAAAAAAAAATTGTGCGCAATATTGAATAAAGTCTCAAGTTCCAGTCCGTTTCAAAACAAGTGATATAAATTCCAAATATAGTAAAAAAAAAATAAAAAGAGATAATAAAAAAGATGATGATAATATGTGAATTGGAGAGTCTTATAGCCGGGGGTCAGAGATGAAATAAATCACATTCCCTCCACTGTAGAGGCCAAACACCACCAAGCCAGATACGGTGTATTCTTACCAGAAGAATAGGACCCCCTATCAGGAAGGTCAAACAAGCTTTGGGGGTTACAAGGGTAGTGTGCATTTTCCAGCAAGGCTCACAAATACAGCAGAGGTGCCATCTCCCGCTGCGACCGCCAATAAGACCAACACCTACGCGTTTCGTCACAATGGGACTTCTTCCGGGGCATGAGCGTCACATCCAGTCATCACATAAAGCGGAGTGGAACTTCCGCTCATTTGGCCCTTTCGGGGGGGGGGGGGGGGAACAGGTATCTTTGACAGGTATCCTGTTCCCACTTCCGGGGGTCCGCCCCACGGCCCATAACGTCACCACGGGGCTCCCTCCTCCTCCCCCTGTTGCCGGGCCAGTAGGAGAGAGGAGCGGGGCCTTTGCGCATGTAGCCATAAGGCTACACTGCCGGGTTCCCTCACCCGCAGTGGCGGCGACAGCACCCGTCAGCTGATGGAAACATCAGCTGCGGTGCCGACATCGCTGGACTCCAGGACAGGCAAGTGTCATATTATTAAAAGCCAGCAGCTGCAGTATGTTTAGCTGCTGGCTTTTATTTTTTTTATGTTTTAGGCGGACCTCCGCTTTAAATAACCATAGGCGGCAATTTGTTTTTTACATGTCACTTCAATAGCAGCGCAACACTTTAATTTCTCTATTTATATTACTGCAATTCAAAAATCAATTAATATTATTTAGATTTTTTTTACACAAGACATTATATTTGCATTATTAAAATAGATAAAATACCGCGCCTGTCTAATAAGTGGAAAAAGCTGCCAACACTACAGAACGACTAGGACTGTGTAAAAAATATAGAAAAAAGTGTAGCGCTAAGGTAAATATAGTGAAAAGAAGGTTTTTGGAACAAGGAGAAGTAGAACCACAATTTCAAGTGGCCCGTAACCTCAACCAGGCCAAAACCAAATATGTGTACACACAGACAATGTGATACAAACAAAGTGCAGTGCTTTTTCTTTAGAAAAAAAGTGCAAATCTGCATAGAAATAAAGTGAAAGTAAATCAGCAATTGATAATCTCAAAAGTCCACATTTTGATAGTGAAGAAATGTAAAAGACTGTCCAAATTAATGGTGGGGAAGTGTTAATCCCATATAAATAAAAAAAACTTATTATTATAGTCCATATGTTGCATGGTGCAGTTGAAACGGGGGACCCAAGGCAGATATCCTTATAATACAGAAGCTCCAAATCAGAGGGGACCCAAGGTAGATATCCTTATAACACAGAGACTCAGAAAATGTGAGATAGAATACTCTTACCAACTTCGGTGGACTCACAAGCCGTGGGCGGTGAGTCAAACAGGCTTGTACTGTCTTGTGATAAATGACAGTATGAAGATGGATATTACACCAGAAGACGTCCTCCTCCTTGAATGGGAATCCCGGAGCCTGTCCTGTAGGTCTGCACGATCACTGTTTTCATCAGCATACATGGACCATAAAGAAAACAACGACAAGGAACCTCCACATAGTGTAAATCCGAAAAAATATTTCTTAATTGGCATTTATTAGATCAATCACGATCATCAGAACAATCCATAAAAATCTTGGTATAAAAATAGAATCGATTCAAGTAAAATAAAAAATAAAAAATAAGCGTGGTGTGGGTGGCTGGGTACAGCAAGGAGACCCGACGCGTTTCGTCTGAAGAGACTTCTGCTGGGGTATCATTACCCCAGCAGAAGTCTCTTCTGAATCGATTCTATTTTTATACCAAGATTTTTATGGATTGTTCTGATGATCGTGATTGATCTAATAAATGCCAATTAAGAAATATTTTTTCGGATTTACACTATGTGGAGGTTCCTTGTCGTTGTTTTCTTTATGGTCCATGTATGCTGATGAAAACGGTGATCGTGCAGACCTACAGGACAGGCTCCGGGATTCCCATTCAAGGAGGAGGACGTCTTCTGGTGTAATATCCATCTTCATACTGTCATTTATCACAAGACAGTACAAGCCTGTTTGACTCACCGCCCACGGCTTGTGAGTCCACCGAAGTTGGTAAGAGTATTCTATCTCACATTTTCTGAGTCTCTGTGTTATAAGGATATCTACCTTGGGTCCCCTCTGATATGGAGCTTCTGTATTATAAGGATATCTGCCTTGGGTCCCCCATATTTGCATTATTGCAATTCAAAAATACAATACTATTATTAGAATTTATTTTTATTGTAGAGGGTGTATAGTGTATAGTATTAGATAAAGAAGAAAGGAGGAGTGAAAACCCTTCCTTATGCACCTTGGTACACTCCGGTGCAATTTATTTTTCATTGTACCCCAACCAGGGCTTTTTTTAAGTGGGAGAGTGGGGGAACGTAATTCAGGTGTCTTGCCGAGATAGTTCCCCCGGCTGCGCAGTAGGAACAACAAGGGAGCCGCCGAAAAGAGCCGAAGCTGAACACCTGAGTCAGCTGTACACGGCGCCTGCGCACTACATTCTACTCTATGTCCATGTTAAAGCCCCACCATCCAAGTGGACATAGAGTCAGAATAATAATATGCCGAGCACAGCGAGGCCATGCCCGAAGCGTGGCGAGCGTAGCGAGCCCGCGAGGGGCCTGTTACAAACTCTTTTTTATTAAAATAGTCTTCACACGCAGGCGCCGTGTACAGCTGACTCAGGTGTCCTCATCAGTGGGGCCCCTTGAATCAGGCGTCCCCATCAGAGTGTATCCCTTTCATTAGGTATCCCCATCAAAGTGTATCCTTTACATCAGGTGGCCCCTTGGATCAGGTGTCCCCATCGGAGTGGCCCCCGCTTGGATCGGGTGTCCCCATCAGAGTGGCCCCCCCCTGGATCGGGTGTCCCCATCGGAGTGGCCCCCCTTGGATCGGGTGTTCCCACCGGAGTGCTCCCCCTTGGATTGGGTGTCCCCATCAGAGTGGCCATCTTTGGATTGGAGTGGCCCCCCTTGGGTCAGGGGTCCCCGGTGCTGGGGACCAGGGGCGTTGCTAAGTCTACAAAAGATCTGGGGCTAGAGCCCATAGCAGGGTAGTAAAAAAAGTCATACGCTTGGGCGGGCATACACATGTATATACAGTAATATACGTGTGGGTGTATATATATCCCCAGAGAGCCCCCCACTTACATCAGGGTTCCCAGAGAGCCCCCCTTATATCACCTTACATCAGGGTCCTCAGAGAGCCTCCTCCTTACATCAGAGTCCTCAGAGAGCCTCCCCCTTCCATCAGGGTACCCAGAGGGCCCCCCCATTTACATCAGGTTTCCCAGAGAGGCCCCCTTAGATTAGGGTCCCCAGACAGCCTTCCCCTTAAATCTGGGTCCCTAGAGAGCCTAGGCCTTAAAATTAGGGTCCCCAGAGAGCCTCTCCCTTACATCAGGGTCCCCAGAGAGCCCCCCACTTACATAAGGGTCCCCAGAGAGCCTCCCCTCCCCTTGGGGACCCCTGCAGAGACTCGGGGCTATTGGCCTCAGATTCGGGGCTATAGCCCCAAAAGCCACCCCCTAGCAACGCCCCTGCTGGGGACTCATCAGACTCTCCTTCATACACATATTGTGTTACACGCAGTGGAAGCAACAAAGTAACATCTTAATGGAGGGGGGATCAGATTCCCATCAGACCCACTATAACTTTTGTGCAAACCAATCAATATACGCTTATTGGGATTTTTTTTTTTACCAAAAAACATGTAGCAGAATAAATATTGGTCTAAATTGATGAAGAAATTAGATTTTTTCAATTTTTTTATTGGATATGTTTTATAGCAGAAAGTAAAAAATATATATTTTTTCTTAAATTGTCGGTCTTTTTTGTTTATAGAGCAAAAATAAAAAATGCAGAGGTGATCAAATACCACCAAAAGAAAGCTCTGTTTGTAAGAAAAAATTATATAAATTGTATTTGTGTACAGCGTTGCACGGACGCACAATTGTCAGTTAAAGTAACGCAGTGCCGTATCGCAAAAAAATGGCCTGGTCATGAAGGGGGTAAATCTTCCAAAGGTCAAGTGGTTAATGATTTAGCTTTTTTTTTTGCCCTATTTACCTAACATTCGTAACAAATTTTCAGTATTTACCTCACATTTGTAAAGAACTTGTGGTATTTACCTCACATTCGCAATGAATTTGCAGTATTTACCTCACATTTGTAAAGAACTTGTGGTATTTACCTCACATTCGCAATGAATTTGCAGTATTTATGTCACATTCGTGATGAAGTTGCGGTATTTACCTCACATTCGTAATGAATTTAGGGTATTTACCTCACATTCTTGCGGTAGTTACCTCACATTCGTAACGAATTTGCAATATTTACGTCACATTCGTGATGTAGTTGCGGTATTTACTTCACACTCATAATGAATTTGCGGTATTTACCTCACATTCATAATGAATTTGCGGTATTTTCCTCTCATTTGTAATGAATTTGCGTTATTTACCTCACATTCATAATGAATTTGAGATATTTACGTCACATTCTGGATGGATTTGCGGTATTTACCTCACATTCTTAATGAATTTGCTGTTTTTACCTCACATTCATAATGAATTTGCTGTATTTATGTCACATTTGCGATGAAGTTGCGGTATTTTTCTCACATTCGTATTTACCGCACATTTGTAAAGAACTTGCGCTATTTACCTCAAATTCTACATTTTACTTTGAGGAATTAACTATTTTATTATTGCATGAGATATTTAAAAAAAAAAAAAAAATATATATATATATATATATATATATATATATATATATATATATATATATATATATATATATATATATATATATATATATATATATTGGATGTGATAATACTCAGTGAATATAACCCAGTGTCTTAGGCTTCTGTTAAAGGTTTGTGAATTGGGCCTCTTGTCTTTGAACTACTAGAAACCTGCCACCTATGTGGGTGTACAAACAAGGAACCAGGGTGTTATTAGGTGTACAAACATGGCAGCTGGCTCTATAGCGCTACACAATAAAATCTGACAGAATACCGTCCAATTGGGTGCATAAATATGGCGGGCGTCCTTCAATTCCACATCACAAAAAGAGGTGATCTAATTGGGTGTACGAACATGGCGGTTACATGTGATAGAACACCGATTAAAAGTAAAGGACGTTTCGTCAGATTAGGCGACCCGTCAGAATTGGTAACAGAAGTAGTTGGGTGTACAAATATGGTGTCTGTACCTCGGTACCGCGTCACAAGGAAGCTAACACTAATTGGGTGTACAAACATGGCGCCAGCACCGCCTCCTACGTTTTGTAGGCGATGCGCAAGCTGCGTGGGTGTACGAACATGGCGGCTGACGGCGCACGCTCGCAAGGAACCTGAGCGGGGAGTCCTAAGATGGCTGCCAGATGGCGGAAGCGGGGTTCTCTGTTAGCGCTCTGATCAATAAAGTTTTATAGCGAGAACAGCGATATGCCGGGATGATGGCGGCGCCCACTGGTTGAGGTAAGAGGGATAGGTGGAATGTAGGGGTGTGGGTGGTGGAGATAGATGGACTGTGTCCTGTCAGTCCCGGGGGCCCCTGAAGGCAGGTGTGCGGCTCCCAGCTGTAGCCGGTGATGGCCCCTGTGTGTGTCCGGGGAACCCATAGAGACCCGGGAGTCATCCTCATCCACAGGCCTCCATATCACTGCAATGTACAGCCCTGCCCCCTCCCTGTATACAACCTATAGGTGCCCCCTCCCCCTTCAGAGGGGCCCCTAGGACGAGGTGCCCCCTCCCCCCCCCATCGGAGGAGCCCCTAGGATGAGCTGCCCCCCCCTCCATCAGAGGGGCCCCTAGGATGAGGTGTGCCCCCCCATTTAGAGGGGCCCCTAGGATGAGCTGCCCCCCCCTCCATCAGAGGGGCCCCTAGGATGAGCTATTCCCCTCCCCCCCTCCATCAGAGGGGCCCCTAGGATGAGGTGTCCCCCCCTCCACCCCCATCAGAGGGGCCCCTAGGATGAGGTGTCCCCCCCCTCCACCCCCATCAGAGGGGCCCATAGGATGAGGTGTTCCCCTCCCCCCCTCCATCAGAGGGGCCCCTAGGATAAGGTGTCCCCCCCTCCACCCCCATCAGAGGGGCCCCTAGGATGAGGTGTCCCCCCCCCTCTACCCCCATCAGAGGGGCCCCTAGGATGAGGTGTCCCCCCCCACCCCCATCAGAGGGGCCCCTAGGATGAGGTGTCCCCCCCCCTCTACCCCCATCAGAGGGGCCCCTAGGATGAGGTGTCCCCCCCCCCTCCACCCCCATCAGAGGGGCCCCTAGGATGAGGTGTCCCCCCCCACCCCCATCAGAGGGGCCCCTAGGATGAGGTGTCCCCCCCCTCCACCCCCATCAGAGGGGCCCCTAGGATGAGGTGTCCCCCCCTCCACCCCCATCAGAGGGGCCCCTAGGATGAGGTGTTCCCCTCCCCCCCTCCATCAGAGGGGCCCCTAGGATAAGGTGTCCCCCCCTCCACCCCCATCAGAGGGGCCCCTAGGATGAGGTGTCCCCCCCTCCACCCCCATCAGAGGGGCCCATAGGATGAGGTGTTCCCCTCCCCCCCTCCATCAGAGGGGCCCCTAGGATAAGGTGTCCCCCCCTCCACCCCCATCAGAGGGGCCCCTAGGATGAGGTGTCCCCCCCCCTCTACCCCCATCAGAGGGGCCCCTAGGATGAGGTGTCCCCCCCCACCCCCATCAGAGGGGCCCCTAGGATGAGGTGTCCCCCCCCCTCTACCCCCATCAGAGGGGCCCCTAGGATGAGGTGTCCCCCCCCCCCCTCCACCCCCATCAGAGGGGCCCCTAGGATGAGGTGTCCCCCCCCACCCCCATCAGAGGGGCCCCTAGGATGAGGTGTCCCCCCCCTCCACCCCCATCAGAGGGGCCCCTAGGATGAGGTGTCCCCCCCTCCACCCCCATCAGAGGGGCCCCTAGGATGAGGTGTTCCCCTCCCCCCCTCCATCAGAGGGGCCCCTAGGATAAGGTGTCCCCCCCTCCACCCCCATCAGAGGGGCCCCTAGGATGAGGTGTCCCCCCCCCCTCCACTCCCATCAGAGGGGCCCCTAGGATGAGGTGTCCCCCCCCTCCACCCCCATCAGAGGGGCCCCTAGGATGAGGTGTCCCCCCCCTCCACCCCCATCAGAGGGGCCCCTAGGATGAGGTGTCCCCCCCTCCACCCCCATCAGAGGGGCCCCTAGGATGAGGTGTCCCCCCCTCCACCCCCATCAGAGGGGCCCCTAGGATGAGGTGTCCCCCCCCTCCACCCCCATCAGAGGGGCCCCTAGGATGAGGTGTCCCCCCCCTCCACCCCCATCAGAGGGGCCCCTAGGATGAGGTGTCCCCCCCTCCACCCCCATCAGAGGGGCCCCTAGGATGAGGTGTCCCCCCCTCCACCCCCATCAGAGGGGCCCCTAGGATGAGGTGTTCCCCTCCCCCCCTCCATCAGAGGGGCCCCTAGGATAAGGTGTCCCCCCCTCCACCCCCATCAGAGGGGCCCCTAGGATGAGGTGTCCCCCCCCCCTCCACTCCCATCAGAGGGGCCCCTAGGATGAGGTGTCCCCCCCCCTCCACCCCCATCAGAGGGGCCCCTAGGATGAGGTGTCCCCCCCCTCCACCCCCATCAGAGGGGCCCCTAGGATGAGGTGTCCCCCCCTCCACCCCCATCAGAGGGGCCCCTAGGATGAGGTGTCCCCCCCTCCACCCCCATCAGAGGGGCCCCTAGGATGAGGTGTCCCCCCCCTCCACCCCCATCAGAGGGGCCCCTAGGATGAGGTGTCCCCCCCCTCCACCCCCATCAGAGGGGCCCCTAGGATGAGGTGTCCCCCCCTCCACCCCCATCAGAGGGGCCCCTAGGATGAGGTGTCCCCCCCCTCCACCCCCATCAGAGGGGCCCCTAGGATGAGGTGTCCCCCCCTCCACCCCCATCAGAGGGGCCCCTAGGATGAGGTGTCTCCCCCTCCACCCCCATCAGAGGGGCCCCTAGGATGAGGTGTCTCCCCCTCCACCCCCATCAGAGGGGCCCCTAGGATGAGGTGTCCCCCCCCCTCCACCCCCATCAGAGGGGCCCCTAGGATGAGGTGTCCCCCCCCCCCTCCACCCCCATCAGAGGGGCCCCTAGGATGAGGTGTCCCCCACCCCCATCAGAGGGGCCCCTAGGATGAGGTGTCCCCCACCCCCATCAGAGGGGCCCCTAGGATGAGGTGTCCCCCCCCACCCCCATCAGAGGGGCCCCTAGGATGAGGTGTCCCCCCCCACCCCCATCAGAGGGGCCCCTAGGATGAGGTGTCCCCCCCCACCCCCATCAGAGGGGCCCCTAGGATGAGGTGTCCCCCCCCACCCCCATCAGAGGGGCCCCTAGGATGAGGTGTCCCCCCCCCCACCCCCATCAGAGGGGCCCCTAGAATGAGGTGTCCCCCCCCCACCCCCATCAGAGGGGCCCCTAGGATGTGGTGTCCCCCACCCCCATCAGAGGGGCCCCTAGGATGAGGTGTCCCCCCCCCACCCCACCCCCATCAGAGGGGCCCCTAGGATGAGGTGTCCCCCCCCCACCCCCATCAGAGGGGCCCCTAGGATGAGGTGTCCCCCCCCCACCCCCATCAGAGGGGCCCCTAGGATGAGGTGTCCCCCCCACCCCCATCAGAGGGGCCCCTAGGATGAGGTGTCCCCCCCCCACCCCCATCAGAGGGGCCCCTAAGACGAGGTGCCCCCCCCCCCACCCCCATCAGAGGGGCCCCTAGGATGAGGTGTCCCCCCACCCCCATCAGAGGGGCCCCTAGGATGAGGTGTCCCCCCACCCCCATCAGAGGGGCCCCTAGGATGAGGTGTCCCCCCCACCCCCATCAGAGGGGCCCCTAGGATGAGGTGTCCCCCCCACCCCCATCAGAGGGGCCCCTAGGATGAGGTGTCCCCCCCACCCCCATCAGAGGGGCCCCTAGGATGAGGTGTCCCACCCCCATCAGAGGGGCCCCTAGGATGAGGTGTCCCCCCCCCCACCCCCATCAGAGGGGCCCCTAGGATGAGGTGTCCCCCCATCAGAGGGGCCCCTAGGATGAGGTGTCCCCCCATCAGAGGGGCCCCTAGGATGAGGTGTCCGTCCCCATCAGAGGGGCCCCTAGGATGAGGTGTCCGTCCCCATCAGAGGGGCCCCTAGGATGAGGTGTCCGTCCCCATCAGAGGGGCCCCTAGGATGAGGTGTCCCCCCCCCCCCCTCCACCCCCATCAAAGGGGCCCCTAGGATGAGGTGTCCGTCCCCATCAGAGGGGCCCCTAGGATGAGGTGTCCCCCCCCCCCCCCTTCAGCCCCATCAGAGGGGCCCCTAGGATGAGGTGTCCCCCCCTCTCATTAGAGGGGCTTCTAGGATTGGGTAAGGGAACCCCTCTGGTGGGGACACATCAGACTCTCCTTCATACACATATTGTGTTACACACAGTGGAAGTAACAAAGTAACATCTCAATGGAGGGGGGATCAGATTCCCATCAGACCCACTATATGGCGGTTCTACCTGTAAAAAAAAAAAAACAATAAATATACATACACACACTCACATAAGTACACCCCTCACATTTTTGTAAATCTTTTCTTCTATCTTTTCATGTGACAACACTGAAGAAATAACACTTTGCTACAATGTAAAGTAGTGAGTGTACAGCTTGTATAACAGTGTAAATTTTCTGTCCCCTCAAAATAACTCAACACACAGCCATTAATGTCTAAACTGCTGGCAACAAAAGTCAGTACACCCCTAAGTGAAAATGTCCAAATTGGGCCCAATTAGCCATTTTCCCTCCCCGGTGTCATGTGACTCGTTAGTGTTATAAGGTCTCAGGTGTGAATGGGGAGGAGGTGTGTTAAATTTGGTGTTATCGCTCTCACTCTCTCATACTGGTCACTGGAAGTTGAACATGGCACCTCATGGCAAAGAACTCTCTGAGGATCTTAAAAAAAGAATTGTTGCTCTACATAAAGATGGCCTAGGCTATAATAAGATTGCCAAGACCCTGAAACTGAGCTGCAGCACGGTGGCCAAGACCATACAGCGGTATAACAGGACAGGTTCCACTCAGAACAGGCCTCACCATGGTCCACCAAAGAAGTTGAGGTCACGTGCTCAGCGTCATATACAGAGGTTGTCTTTGGGAAATAGATGTATGAGTACTGCCAGCATTGCTGCAGAGGTTGTAGGGGTGGGGGGTCAGCCTGTCAGTGCTCAGACCATACGCCGCACACTGCATCAAATTGGTCTGCATGGCTGTCGTCCCAGAAGGAAGCCTCTTCTAAAGATGATGCACAAGAAAGTCCGCAAACACTTTGAAGACAAGCAGACTAAGGACATGGATTACTGGAACCATGTCCTGTGGTCTGATGAGACCAAGATAAACTTATTTGGTTCAGATGGTGACAAGCGTGTGTGGGGGCAACCAGGTGAGGAGGACAAAGACAAGTGTGTCTTGTCTACAGTCAAGCATGGTGGTGGGAGTGTCATTGTCTGGGGCTGTATGAGTGCTTCTGGCACTGGGGGGCTACAGATCATTGAGGGAACCATGAATGCCAACATGTACTGTGACATACTGAAGCAGAGCATGATCCCCTCCCTTCAGAGACTGGGCCGCAGGGCAGTATTCCAACATGATAACCACCCCAAACACACCTCCAAGACCACCACTGCCTTGGTAAAGAAGCTTAGGGTAAAGATGATGGACTGGCCAAGCATGTCTCCAGACCTAAACCCTATTGAGCATCTGTGGGACATCCTCAAGCGGAAGGTGGAGGAGCGCAAGGTCTCTAACATCTACCAGCTCTGTGATGTCCTCCTGGAGGAGTAGAAGAGGACTCCAGTGCCAACCTGTGAAGCTCTGGTGACCTCCATGCCCAAGAGGGTTAAGGCAGTGCTGGAAAATAATGGGGGCCACACAAAATATTGACACTTTGGGCCCCATTTGGACATTTTCACTTAGGGGTGTACTCACTTTTGTTGCCAGCGGTTTAGACATTAATGGCTGTGTGTTGAGTTATTTTGAGGTGACAGCAAATTTACACTGTTATACAAGCTGTACACTCACTACTTTACATTGTAGCAAAGTGTCATTTCTTCAGTGTTGTCACATGAAGAGGTAGAAGAAAATATTAACAAAAATGTGAGGAAGTGTACTTTTGTGAGATACTCTGTGTGTGTATATCTACATCATATATGATTATATATATATATATATATATATATATATATATATATATATATATATATATATATATATATATATAGTAAACAGGCCGGGTCTTTGCTGCAATAAAATACAGTTGTGAAATAGTGTCACTGGCGCAAAAGATATATAAAAAAAATCCCAAAATATCAAAAGATACCAAAGATTTAGGAAAAAATATAAGTCAAATGATGTAACTGCGCTAATCCAAGGAAGTGCTCCTACATTGTTACCACTAATACGGTGTTTGTGCGTTACAAGCCATCCTAGCTCTTTAGATAGATTGCACTGTATAATACGTGGCACTTTTTATTGTCACGTAGCACATATTTAAAGAGCTAGGTTGGCTTGCAATGCACAAACACCGTATTGGTGGTAACAATATATAAGCACTTCCTTGGATTAGCGCAGTTGCATCATTTGACTTCAATAAAATACAGTTACCTGCCGGTTCGCGATCCCCTGCAGAATGTACACCGAGCTGCGCCTCCAGTGCCTGGTAAACCAAGACCGCACCCAGAAGGTGCCGGTGTTCTGACGAGAAGTGTCCTCATGTCGGATAGTGTCCGCCCCGTACTGCGCAGGCGCAGCGCTTGCGCAGTACGGAGGAGAAGGAGACGCCGAAGGTGTCCGAAATTGATCAGCTGACCATCAGCTGTACACGGTGCTTGGGCACTTAATAGTGAAGGCTTTGTAAGAGGGCCCCTCGCGGGCTCGCTTCGCTCGCCACGCTTCGGGCACGGCCTCGCTGCGCTCAGCATTTATTTATTCTAACTCTATGTCCACTTGGATAGTGGGGAATGAACCTGGACACAGGGCAGAATAAATGCGCAGGCGCCGTGTACAGCTGATGATCAGCTGTTGAACTTTGGAGACTTTTGGCGTCTCGTTTGTCCTCCGTACTGCGCCTGCGCAGTACAGGGCGGACACTATCCGATGGGGGACAGTATTCGTCAAGACGCCGGCAAACCGAGACCGCACCCAGAAGGTGGCGGCAAACCGAGACCGCACCCAGAAGGTGGCGGCAAACCGAGACCGCACCCAGAAGGTGGCGGCAAACCGAGACCGCACCCAGAAGGTGGCGGCAAACCGAGACCGCACCCAGAAGGTGGCGGCAAACCGAGACCGCACCCAGAAGGTGGCGGCAGACCGAGACCGCACCCAGAAGGTTCCGGTGTCTTGCCGAGAAAGTTCCCTCGGCGGATAAGTTCCCCCCCCCCCCCGTACTGCGCCGGCGCAGTACCAGCTACTAGCAGCCGCCGGAGATAGCCGAACGACAAAATCCACAATCGGCTGTACACGGCGCCTGCGCTCTGGGTCCAGGTTCCTTCCCCACCATCCAAGTGGACCTAGAGGGGGAATCTAAAAGAGCCGAGCAAAGCGAGGCCGTGCCCGAAGCGTGGCGAGCGGCCCTCTTACAGGCGCAGTGTATAGCTGATTTTCAGCTATTCCGCTTCGGCTATTTCCGCCGGATCCTACTGCGCAGGCGCAGCGCCTGCGCAGTAGAGGGGGGAACTTAGCCGCCGAGCGGAACTTTCTCGACAGAACACTGGCAAACCGAGACCGCACCCAGAAGGTGCTGGTGTGGGACTTTTAGAACTAAGGTTCGCATTTTTACCTTTTAGCTCCACTTTAACTGACAACATAATGCAGATCGATTCTCATCACTGTGATCTGCAGATGTCTGAAACAGAGAAGATACAGAAGTAATGATGTTGCATTGTAGCTCACTCTCTCTCTCCAGATATGAACGCTGCAGCTTCTGGACACGGTGAGATTCTATTTATCAGTCGGGAGTTCCCAGCCTGTGTGAACAAGGGAGCTGCAGAAGGACGGGATGTACTACATATGCCCTGTGTATTTCAGGGAAGTGTTTTGGGCGTGTGTAGCATGCCCGGCGCCCACGTCCGGGTAATGGACATAGCAATAGATTATGTTTCAAGAAAGGATAGCAACCAAAATTGGGAGGAAATTGGGTCTCCGCCGAGTTTGCAAAGTCTAAGGGCGTCTACGCTGACACTCTGTGAAATCGCACAGCAGCCCGCTGTTAGGGGGCAATGTGGTGCGCGATTAAGCGCATCATGCTGCTCCTTTTTTTTTTTTTTTTAGTTTTTTACAAGCTTTGTTTGAAGTGTACAAAATGTACATTCACCGCAATGTCAGGCAGCATGATGTAATGCACTGCCCAACATTGCAATGCGAGTTGGGCCGGTGCGCTGCGATAAAATGCAGCATGTCTACATCTTATCGCAGCGCTAGGCTGCCTTGCGGGTGTGAACGGGAAATGTAGGAAACAACTGTTTCCCGTGTGTCCCTGCGGTATCAGACATTTTTACAATGCGGTAAAACACCGGTCACTAAGGCAGGCCGTACACTGTGCAAATGTTCTTTTCTGCAACCACGGGTTGCAGGAATAAAATTCACTCTATTTCCCCATCAACACAGACCGTGCTGACATTGGAAACCCTCCTGCCGAGCCATTGGGGGGTTGGGGGATGCTGTTCCCTGGTGGGAGAAGGATGGCTGGTTGTACCCAAGTTAATTGATCAACTTGGTGCATTCAGCCTGCTCAGCAAGGAATTTGTCCACTGAGCAAACCGATGGATGGTCCATGTCCACTCCACGGACATAACACGCTCTTCTCTATGGGTGGTCAGATGTAAACGGAACGCCTGTCCATTGTCACCCGACTGCCACCTGATCCACCAGATATATGGAGAATAGATCCCCATCTGTCTGTTTTTAGCGGACAGGTTCGCGATGTTGGTGGGTGTCAACAGGCACATGTCCCTTGACACCCACTGCTCCATAGAGGAGAAGGGAGGGTCCACCTAAAAAACTGACAGGCAGACCCAATTGGTCCACTAGTGTGAAAGGTCCCTAAGGGAGGGTTATGACCCTTTTTTTTTTTTTTTTTTCTTTTTTTTTTGCCAAATGGAGAGGGTGAATCTCCCTAACGGGGCCCCAGACAGCAAAAAAAAAAAAAAACTGACAGGGGTTCTAATCCCTCTCCACCCCTCTATCTCCCCCCACCAAAAAAAAGCCTTTACTTATACTTTAACATGACCAGTGTATGTGTATCTCTCTCTGTCTCTGTCTCTATCATCTTTGAAGCAGCTGGAGGGGTGGTCAGAATAGCACCCCACCCGCCTGTTTCTCGGGCTTACCGTTCTTATTGGCGAGGCCTGGAAACGATTTGACGGTTCGTGTGGCCGGCCATAGAGGTGAGCAGAGACCAGATCGTCTCTGTTCACCTCTATGATCCTTCCGGTCAAAACAAATCTTATTTTTTAAAGCAAAAGATTGTATTTATTTTTTTGGGGGGTATATTTTGCTTTCAAAGGTAGAGGAGAGATTTGGGGTCTTATAATCCCCAGATCTCTCCATAAAGAGGACCTGTCACCTTATTTCTATTACAGGGGATGTTTATATTTCTTGTAATAGGAATACTAGTGCTATAAAAAATAAATGAAAGGGACAGTGTGTAAAATAAGTGTCTGGCTTTCTCAGGAAACCAGTCTGAGAGGCTCATGAGCTGCTGGAATGGTTTCCGAAGTCATGGGGGGGGGTTCTCTGGCTTGCGCCTGAGAAACAATCCGGTGGTGCAGCCGGCTGTTCCCATAAGCGATAAGAGTTAACACTCTTTGACTCTATGGCATTGGAGGACCAAAGTGATGTCATGACGTCCCTTCTGGTCTAGGCTGGAAGAATTTTTATTTTTACCTAAGAGAACCTTTTCTGAAGTTGGAGCGACTGCAGTAGTGTGCATTAAGACGGATCCATTCACTTACATTGATTTTTTTCATGTAGCGCGACTTGAGGCGACTTGAAGTCGGATCCAAAGTTGCCCCTGTGTGAATAGGCTCTTAGAGCTCATTCACACAGGGGCAATACGACTTCCAGCGCGACTTGGGGCAACTTACAACACAACTTGAAGTCGCCTCCAGGACAGGGAACTTTACAAGTGGCCAATCAGAACTTATCAGCTGTGTGTGAGAAGGAGGGGGCTGGCTGTTTAGTGGAGTAAATTACTTTCGGTTTCCTTTCTGCTTCCTGTAAAGTTGCCTCAGTATGAACAATGATCAGACTTGGAGGCAACTTCCATTGAAATCTATGGGTACAAGTCGCCTAGAAGTCGGATTGAAGTAGTACAGGAACCTTTTCTGAAGTCGGGAGCGACTGCAGTAGTGTGCATTAAGACGGATCCATTCACTTACACTGATTTTTTTTCATGTAGTGCAACTTGAGACGACTTGGAGAGACTTGAAGTCGGATCCAAAGTTGCCCCTGTGTGAATGGAGCCTAAAGAGGACCGGTCATTCTAATTTCTCTGTTTACATTCCTTGTAATAGGAATAAAAGTGTTAAAACAAAAAAAAATAAAGTGACAGTGTAAAAATAAAAAGTAAAATTAAAAAACAATAAAAACAATTTGAGGCGTCCCCATCCCTCCGTGCTCACGTGCAGAAGCAAACGCATCCGTAAGTTGCGCTCGCATATATGTAAACGGTGTTTGCATCACACATGTGAGGTATCACCGCAAAGGTTAGAGCGAGAGCAATAATTCTAGCGCCAGACCTCCTCTGTAACTCTAAACGGGTAAAAAATTTAAAGCATCGCCTATGGGGATTTTTAAGTACTGTAGTTTGTCGCCATTACACGCAGCTTTGAGCTCTAATATTTTTATTGAGGTTTAAAGCGGTAGTAAACCCGCTGACTTTTTTTTTTTCCCCTACACCTGTAAGGAAATAGGCATAATGAGCTAGTATGCACCGCATACTAGCTCATTATGAGATATTTACCTTAGAACGAGGCACCGGCATCTCACCCGGTTTACGCCGAGGGAGCTGACATCTCCCCTCGGCGTGCCTTCCGGCTATCGTGGCTCCGGCGCTATGAGTGGCCGGAGCTGCGATGTCGCCACTCCCGCGCCTGCGCGGGAGACTCTTTTCCGGCAAAGTCCGGCGGCTGCCAGGCTTACAGCTGAGAATCCCCTGTGCGCATGCGCCGCTGCAGTCAGCGGCTCATTGCGAGGGGAATATCTCCTAAACCGTACAGGTTTAGGAGATATTTTTTTTTTTTACCTACAGGTAAGCCTTATTATAGGCTTACCTGTAGGTAAAAGTTTAAAAAAATAACTATACAACCGCTTTAACAATCTGAATATCCTTTTACATTTACCCAAGTAGTCAAAGAAGAGCACTTCAGAGCAGCTCAAAGTATATAACATTAGCCAATGGTGAAAATTAAAGAATTTTTAAAAGATTAGTAGTAACAGTTAGGGGGCCTTGCAGTGTGGATCTATCTAGGCCTTATAAAGTGGCAGGCCCCTGTGGACAGGGAGGGTTGGTAACAGGGCAGGCATTGTGTAAGGAATGTCAACAAATGTTTTTGAATAGAAGGGTGCATGAAAGTGTCTAGAGTTATGAGGATAATGGTAAAAGTAGGATGAGGAAAAGGAGGAGGTGGCCCGTTGGGGATCACAAGGTCATTCCACGCAGCTTTAAAGCGTGACATATTTGGTATCTATTTACTCGGCGTAACATGACCTTTTTATATTTTACCAAACAATTCGGTATAATATTGTGTTCTTGTGCATAAAAATTGTGTTTGAAAAACTGCTGCGCAAACACCGTGCGACATAAAAAAATTGCAACACCCACCATTTTATTCTCCAGGGCCTCCGCTTTTAAAGAAAATATAATGTTTGGGTGTTTTTAGGTAATTTTCTAGCTACAAATACTGTGTTGTTTTTTTTTTGTTTTTGTTTGTTTTTTTTTTTTTTTTCATGTAAACAAACAAAAAAGGTCTGGTCTTCAAGTGGTTATTTCCTTCTTTTTACAGAAGTCACTCAAGATAGACGGCTCGGCGTTATTGCATGTGTACTGAGGAAGGTGCCGTTCCATCAGCAACATGGAGGATGATGCCTCGCTGCACAGGCTGGAGGGCAGTGAGCCTTCTCTCCAGGAAGGAGGACTGGTGATTAAGAAGAAGAGTTCCAGCAATGAGCAGCATGTGTTTAAAGCCCCCGCACCTCGCTCCTCGCTGCTGGGCCTGGACCTGTTGGCCGCTCAGAAAAGGAAGGAGCGAGAGGAGAAGGAGCGTCAGGAGGGGGACAAGAAAGCTAAAGCAGGTTCTAAAGACTGGGAGGAGCGAGAAAAGACTTCGGAAGGATCCAGCGACAGGATCAGCCGGGGAAGCCATGGCGATAGGTAAGACATTTTTAGTCGTGTGTGTGTGTTTTTTTTTTTTTTTCTGCCCTAGTTGCATTTTATTTAAAGCTGAACTGCAGGAATTCAGCCACTTGGTAATATGAGTTAAGTCCAAGGAGGTGCATGCCGCCTTATGGACTTACCTCTTTAATTTACATATGACAGTTTTTTTTACAGAGCTCCGGGAGTACAGCTCTCGCTCTGACAGGAGAGACCCCGATTTCTCATATTTCTTTGCCCACCCCTCCCATCTGCTATTCCTTCACAGAAGCCTTTGTATTTTGTGAATTGAGTTCACATCATACAAGGCGCTCTGTGATTGGGCAGGAGGAGGGGGAGGGACGCGCACAGTGGCTGCCTGCGATGCTGCAGTAGCTGTGCTCAGAAGGTAGAGCAACTGCTATGGTCCCGGCGCTTAGTAAAAAAAATTAAAAATAAATAATAGTAATAGTAAAATAGTAATAATAATATAATAAATAAACTTGTAAGTTATCCACTTCAGCTCCGGGAAGGTTTATTCCCCCCTTCATGACCTGACCGTTTTTTGCAATGCGATTGCGATGCGGCACTGCGTTACTTTAACTGACAATTGCGTGGTTGTGTTACGCTGTACCTAAATATAAAATTTATGGCCTTTTTTTTTTCTTTTGGTGGTATTTAATCACCACTGTGTGGTTTTTTTTTTTTTTTTGCGCTATAAACAAAAGACCAACAATTTTGAAGGGAAAAAAAATTTTTTTTACTTTCTGCTACCCCTATAAGAAGGGTCACACCATAGAAAGGCAGTCTGGGTGCTTTTCTGCATGCGCATCTTTGATGCGGTCCAAAGCTTTTTTTTTTTTCATTTTCTTTACCTAAAATAAGGACGCGTGTTTTTGATGCATTTTCCAGTACAGAAAAATTCAGCATTTTCTACTTATTATTTTTAATTTTTTTTTTCTGGAAAGCCCTGTAACTGACTTCACTAGTGTGAACTGTGTCATTGAAAACCATATAACCTACTATCCATGCGTTTTTGATGCAGAAAAAAAATGCTCTGCACTGGATTGCATGTGTTGTGAACTGGCCCTAAAATGCATCCAATAAATAAAATGTAGAAAACCAAAATATTTTTTTTTTAAGCAATTTAGACCAATATATATAATCTTTTTAGGGATTTTTTTTTTTTCTTTACTAGTAATGGCGGCGATCAGCGACTTATAGTGGGACGCCGATATTGCGGCGGACAAATCCGACACTAAGTGACGCTTTTTTGGGGACCAGTGACACCAATACAGTGATCAGTGCTAAAAATATACATGGTCACTGTACTAATGACACTGGCTGGGAAGGGGTTAACAGGGGCGATCAAAGGGTTAAATGTGCTCCTAAAATGTGTTCAATCACTGTGTGTGAGGTGCTTGTACTAGGGGAACGCAGAGCTCCGTGTTCCTGCTTTGCAGAAATGCAGGATCCATGCCTTCCCTACTGACAGAACGGCAGCCTGCCTTGTTTACATAGGCAGACTGCAGTTTCTCTTCTGTCCTGAACGTTCGGAGGGTTCTAGTGGACATAGAGTCCCCCGGACCCGTTGATTGCCTACTGTCGTGTCCAATCACAGCGGTAACAAGTCGGCGGCGCGCGTGCGAGCCTCGGACCCGGAATTTCAGGATCGCGTACAGATACATGCATCGGTTCTGCACAGGAGAACTGTGTATATATACAGTATATGGTCAGCAAGCATTTAGAGATAAGTCCACAAGGTGGCATGCACCTCATTGCACACACTAGAACCTACAACCCTAATTGTAAAAAGTAGCTGAATTCCTGGGGCTCAGTTTTAAGGATTTAGTCTGCCGTTGCCAAAAAACAGCCTTTTGCAAGTAAGGAGTGCCTGTAGAAACAAACAAACCATACAGCTTTTGACCTGGCAGGGTTTCTTCAAAGACCATAGGAAGTCCTGGGGGGATTCTGTATAAACCATTGGAGATCCTGGGAGGGATTGACAGGGATTCTGAAGGTACCATTGGAAGTCCTAGCAAACATTCTGCAAATACTAAAAGTCCTAGGGGGAATTCTGAAGGTGCCTTTGGAAGTCCTGGTGGCATTCTGTGAGCACCACTGGAGCTCCTGGTGGCATTCTGTGAGCTCGATTGGAGGTCCTAGTGGCATTCTGTGAGCACCACTGGAGGTCCTGGTGGCATTCTGTGAGCACCACTGGAGCATTCTGGTGGCATTCTGTGAGCACCACTGGAGCATTCTGGTGGCATTCTGTGAGCACCACTGGAGCTCCTGGTGGCATTCTGTGAGCACCACTGGAGCTCCTGGTGGCATTCTGTGAGCACCACTGGAGCTCCTGGTGGCATTCTGTGAGCACCACTGGAGCTCCTGGTGGCATTCTGTGAGCACCACTGGAGCTCCTGGTGGCATTCTGTGAGCACCACTGGAGCTCCTGGTGGCATTCTGTGAGCACCACTGGAGCTCCTGGTGGCATTCTGTGAGCACCACTGGAGCTCCTGGTGGCATTCTGTGAGCACCACTGGAGCTCCTGGTGGCATTCTGTGAGCACCACTGGAGCTCCTGGTGGCATTCTGTGAGCACCACTGGAGCTCCTGGTGGCATTCTGTGAGCACCACTGGAGCTCCTGGTGGCATTCTGTGAGCACCACTGGAGCTCCTGGTGGCATTCTGTGAGCACCACTGGAGCTCCTGGTGGCATTCTGTGAGCACCACTGGAGCTCCTGGTGGCATTCTGTGAGCACCACTGGAGCTCCTGGTGGCATTCTGTGAGCACCACTGGAGCTCCTGGTGGCATGAGCACCACTGGAGCTCCTGGTGGCATGAGCACCACTGGAGCTCCTGGTGGCATGAGCACCACTGGAGCTCCTGGTGGCATGAGCACCACTGGAGCTCCTGGTGGCATGAGCACCACTGGAGCTCCTGGTGGCATGAGCACCACTGGAGCTCCTGGTGGCATTCTGTGAGCACCACTGGAGCTCCTGGTGGCATGAGCACCACTGGAGCTCCTGGTGGCATGAGCACCACTGGAGGTCCTGGTGGCATTCTGTGAGCACCACTGGAGCTCCTGGTGGCATGAGCACCACTGGAGCTCCTGGTGGCATGAGCACCACTGGAGCTCCTGGTGGCATGAGCACCACTGGAGGTCCTGGTGGCATTCTGTGAGCACCACTGGAGCTCCTGGTGGCATTCTGTGAGCACCACTGGAGCTCCTGGTGGCATTCTGTGAGCACCACTGGAGCTCCTGGTGGCATTCTGTGAGCTCGATTGGAGGTCCTGGTGGCATTCTGTGAGCACCACTGGAGGTCCTGGTGGCATTCTGTGAGCACCACTGGAGGTCCTGGTGGCATGAGCACCACTGGAGGTCCTGGTGGCATGAGCACCACTGGAGGTCCTGGTGGCATGAGCACCACTGGAGGTCCTGGTGGCATGAGCACCACTGGAGGTCCTGGTGGCATGAGCACCACTGGAGGTCCTGGTGGCATGAGCACCACTGGAGGTCCTGGTGGCATGAGCACCACTGGAGGTCCTGGTGGCATGAGCACCACTGGAGGTCCTGGTGGCATTCTGTGAGCACCACTGGAGGTCCTGGTGGCATTCTGTGTAGACCTTCCTGCATTTACCGAGCTCCCTCCTATCCCATCAGGGAGCCCGGTAAAGATGCGGCCGGTGGCATCCGCTTCCTGGGACCCAGTGAGGATCTGTTCTTGTTCCTCTCACTGACGTTATAAACCAGAAGCGACAAGAATTTTGTCACCTTCAGTCTTGTGTAAATAAGTCATTAATGGCTTGTGAAAACATCAGATCAAACTGGGGCTAGAGGAGAGATCTGGGGTCTTTTTTTTCTTCTTTTTTTTTTTTTTTTTTTTCTTCTTAGTATGCATGTCACAGTACTAGGTGAATCGGATGTGGACGGGGGCTGTGATTGGTACGGCAGTGGGGTGGCAATTATAAAACTGATCGCCTGTATGGCTGTCTCTCTCTGCAGCAGCTAAAAGCTGGCTACCTCTCCTCTCCCTCCCGTTGGCTTTCAGCTTCTGCAGAGAGCCATACAAGAGATTGGTTCCAGTAATTGCCCCCCGTGTGCCCACCCACCCCCATAGTGCTGGTGACTTCCCTTCTTTTCTTCCCACCAGCAGCTGCAGTGATTGGTACCAATCGCTCACTGTTTTCATTCATACCTGACGCATAGTAATCATCTGTATTTTTTTTTTATTTTTGGAGGGGGACCCTGTCAGGTTGGCTGTATGGGGCCCCCATGGTTTCTAACAGCAGCCCTGTGTGTGCCCATAGAGTGCGGCTCTTACCTGCATGGGGATGCATTTGTGATCCGTGCATCCTCATGCAGGCAGTCCCATTGATGTCAATTGGGATGCAGCAGCTGTACGGACACTGGCGCCGATTTTCAATCTGGAATCCACGTGGGTGCGGGTGTAGGGCCCTGAATGCAGACAGTGTATGTTCGGGGGGCCGTGTACCTGCACAGATGGCAGATTGGGAGAAGCATCTATGGCCGTGCACCTGCTGCATTCCAGTGGACGTCAATGGGACCGCCTACATGGGGATAATAAGAAAATAATAGCCGCTCTGACTTTTTGTCATGGTGTTTTATGCCTAATTTCCTTTTTTAATGTGTCAGGTTCCTCAGGTGATTAGCACAATTATTCTACTCGCATTTTGATTGAATGTTGTTATTTAAGACATTACAGAGCGCCACGTGTGGAGACACCGACTTATACCGGTGGGGTAAACGAGGAGTTCCTGGCTCGGAGTCGGCAGAGGGAACGGGAGAGGCGGGAGCATGGGGTCTATGCTTCATCGAAGGATGATCGGCGGCGGAAGGAGCGCAGCAGCCGAGACAGAGGTAAGCTGGAACTCCTAAATGTATAGGTAACGGGCTAGTAAACCTAAACTACAGCTTGGTCCATGCAGTTTACAAATAAGAAAAAAATAAACAGTATACGTAAAAAAAACAAACAAAAAAAAACCACAGCATTGTGGGTAGCCAGGTATGGGCAGGCCTTAAAGTAGAACTGTGGCTAGGTTATGGACATTCAAATTAATACATATTAGAGCCCAACTCCATACTAAAGGTTGAAAAAAAAAAAAAAAAATCACCTAGCAGGTGTTTCAAACAGAAAACCAGTTTTGGCTGCAGTACTAACCTCCTTTCCATCACTGTTCTTGCTGATGTCCTCTGTGTTCCTGGCTGAATGATGCCCAACATAAATTAAAATCTGTGAGGAATCTCAAGTTAACTTCGGGAGGGGGAAGCCCAGTGTTGGACTTTAAAATTATATTAAAGGCATTTAAAAAAAACCGGTATACTTGCCTGCTCTGTGCAGTTGGTTTTGCACAGAGCAGCCCCGATCCTCCTCTACTCGGGTCCCCTGCCGGCGCTCCTGGCCCCTCCCTCCTGTTGATCACCTGTGGGGGCACCCAAGCAGGCCTGCTTTCTAAACCATGGCTCTGTGTACCCATTCACACACAGACCCCCTCGCTCTCTCTTTGGCTGTGATTGACAGTTAGGAGTGAGAGTCCCCAGAGGACTTCAAGGTAAGTATGGGGGGGGGGGGGGGGCTGCTGCACCCAGAAGGTTTTTTTACTTTCATGCATGAATGTAAAAAACCTTGAGCTTTAGAACCACTTTAACAGCAGTTAAGTAAACTTTACACCAAGCCCTCACTGACTTTTTGTAGCTACTGTGGTGTAATTCTTCCTGAAGCTTCTCAGCTTTACCATCCCTCTTCATAATTCAACTTCTCCTCCCAACAGTGATCTGTCCGCTTGCCAGCTATCTAGTCTGTATAAGGCTAGGTTCATGCTTGTGTGGCCCATTTAAATGGGCTGCTGTGCCTCCAGAGAAGGCAGGAAAAAGGTCCCTGAACCTTTTCTGAAAACATGGCCGGCACGGAAATCGCAGGCGCAGTGCGGGGTTCCAGTGTGTGTAGGGGAGGTGGGGCTATTTGCATTAATGGGTTCCCCTCAACGCATCGCCAGTGTTTTTTCTGTGGGACCTGCAGCGGGAACCACCTGCACAGTTGTGAACCTAGCCTTTTAAACAGTGTAGGTGAACTGGAGGAGGGGAGAGAAAGTGCTCAGACGCAATTTGAGCGGGTTTATTGCTTTTGTGAACTTTGAGGATGAATTTCTCCACAGTGCTTATAAGTACAGTGAGGACTTAGTCAAAGCTTATTTATTGTTTTAACTATGACTTAAAGTGATTGTAAGGGCTTGGGGTTTTTTTTTTTTTCCTATAATATAATAAACATGTTATACTTACCTGCTCTGTTGCAGTGGATTTGCACAGAGCAGCCCAGATCCTCCTCTTCTAGGGCCCCTCTTCTGTGATCCTGGCCTCACTCCTGTTCAGTGCCCCCACAGCAAGCCGCTTGCTATGGGGGCACCCGAGCTGAGTCACAGCTCCCTGTGTCCATTCAGACACAGAGTCCTGGCCCCGCCCCCTCTCTCCCCCCTGATTGGCTAGCTGTCTTTGACAACAGTGGCAGCCAATGGTGCCGCTGCTGTGTCTCAGCCAATCAGAGAGAATCTGGACGGCTGAGACACTCGTGGACAGAGAGGGACCTCAGGTAAGTGTTAGGGGGGGCTGCTGCACACAGAAGGCTTTTTATCTTAATGCATTAAGATAAAAAACCTTCTGCCTTTACAACCCCTTTTTAAAGTGATTGTAAATGCAATATAAAAACAAACTGGTTGATACTTACCTGCTCTGTGCAGTGGAATTGCACAGAGCGGCCTCAAACATCCTCTTGGGTCCCCCACCGATGTTCCTGGCTCTTGCCCCCATAGGAAGTGGCTTCCTATGAGGGCACCCATGGAAGCTTGCTCCCGAGCCCCACTGCCAGTGTCTCTAGACACAGACAGCGGGACTTGACCCCACTCCCTTGTCACTGGCTTTGATTGACAGAAGCAGGAGCCAATGGCTGCCTGCTGAGTCAGCAAAGCCTGAGACCAGGAAGTGAGGGGAGAGAAAAGCTGCAGATGGGCAAAGAGCTGGATCGAATGAGTGCTCAGGTAAAGGTAAAGGGGGGAATGAGGGGGCGATAACTGATGCCTAAACCTATTTTTTTTACTTTTAGTGCAAGGAATGCATTAAGGTAAAAATATTTAGGCTTTATAACCACTTTAATCCTCAAAGTTTTGAGAGAAAAAAATACTTTCACTTTCATTTTCCCTCACTAAATTGTTTAGGTCCCCTCTCCCAGCAGTGACTTGGCAGCCTGACAGCCCTCTAATGTCTAATATAAACAAAGAGCAGGTGAACAGGAAGAGGGGAGAAAGCAGAATTTCAACTTGAATTGCTTCACTAGATCTTTTTGAAAATTGAGGATGAATTTGAAAATTGAGGATGAATTGCTTCACAGTATCTGCAGCAACAGAGGTCAGTGGGGGATTATTTTAAAGCTTATTGACTGCTTGTTAAGAATATGTAAACTGTTGAATGTTCATAGTGTGGCCACAGTTCTGATTTAAGGTTATACATGATTAGGTGGCCACAATATGTTGCATTGAGTTTTTATTTTTTCTTCTTTTTTTTTTTCAATGACTTGTTTACTAGATGACCGCAGTCACAGGAGCAGCAGGTCTGAACGTGATCGCTCCGAGCGGGACGGCGGATCAGAGAGAAGTTCAAGACGCAGCGAACCTGAGTCTCCGAGGCACAAGGCCAAAGGTATGACCCAGTGGTGTATAGTATGGATGAACCAATACCATTTATTTATTTTATTTTTTTTTTTATTTTTTTTTGTACCCACTGATACCAATCATTGATACCTACTGCAACTGTTTTGTTTACACTTTAGCTGCCAGCAATGGTACAAAGCATTGGAAAGTTATTTACAAATTATGTCCAATATTAGTTTTTTATTTAATTTTTTTTACATTTTGAGCTTTTTTTAATGTAAGACGTGTAAATATATGTTAACGGTGTAAAAAATATTAACAAACAAAGCAAACAAAATGTTTTTAATTGTTAATAATTTATAAAATAGAAGTGACCAAAAAAAATCAGCAGAAAAAGAATTAATTGGAGGAGAATCAGGAGTTAATTAAGGCTGATTAGAGTTAATAAAGGGGTTAAACAGGAACATTTAATTTATAAAAAAAAAAAAACGCTTTTTTTTTTTATTTAAAATTGTTGGTCTTTTTTTATTTGTAGCACAAAAAATAACACCAGTGGTGATCAAATACCACCAAAAAGCTCTATTTGTGGGGAAAAAAATGATAAAAATTGAGTTCAGGTACAGTGTTGCATGGCTGCATAATTGTCATTCAAAGTGTGACAGCGCTGAAACCTGAAAATTGGCCTGGGCAGGAAGGGGGTGAAAGTGCACTGTATTGAAGTGGTTAAACACACTGCTTGATTACTTCCTGGTCAGACTTTAGGTCATGACACAGGAAGGCATGATCCAGCTGAGGGTGGATGATGCAGAGTGTGTTCTAATGAGATCAGCTGGTTAACTTTTTCCTGTGTCATGACCTAAAGTCTGACCAGGAAGTAAGGCAGAAATAATGGATACGCGTTTTTGAACTGCTATGAAGAAAGTGAGGTAAGCATGTGTAGAATAAATAAAAAGCGGTTTTATTTTTGCAAAAGAAGTACATTAATGCTATATTAGCACATAGGGGAGCTGGAATTTGGAAAAAAGCCTTTAAAGCGGAACTTCAGATAGAGATATATAGAGATATATAGAGATATATAGAGATATATAGAGATATATAGAGATATATAGAGATATATAGAGATATATAGAGATATATAGAGAGATATATATATATATATATATTTTTTTTTTTTCTACTTTCCTTTTATTAAATCCTCTGCTCTTTGTTTTAACTTTGGATAGTAAAAAAAAAAAAAAAAATTCTGCCAGTAAATACCTCATACAGCCCACTTCCTGTGTCTTGTCCGATCATTAGCCTAGGCTTATGACATCATGCACCTCTCTCTAGAGAGAGAGAGAGAGAGAGATATGTGTGTAAATCCAGGAAGTGAACAGGCAGCAGCTTCAGCTGCCCACAATTAAAATGGTTGCAGACAGACTCAGTGGAGGGAGATTTCTGCAGCATATTTGCCAAGTTCAGAATCACAGTATATATAAAATAATATGCAAAGTGGATGGAGGGAAGCTTCAGAATGCCGAAGGTGTTTTTATTACAAATTATGTGAGCAGACCAAAGTTTCTCTTTAAACTGACCAAGTTCATCCTTTTGACCTGTAGATAAAGAAACAATGTTTTTTTTTTTTTTTTTTTTTTTTTTTTTTATCTTAGTGTTTCAGGGGCTGAGCAATGTTGTTGATAAACCTTGCACAGCTTTTTATTATTTATTTATTTATTTTTTGGACGGCTCCGATTTCCAGACTTTAACACTTAAAGCGGAGTTCCAACCAAAAGTGGTACTTCTGCTTTAAGCACTCCTTGCCCCCTTACATACCACATTTAGCATGTAAATTTTTTTTTGGTGGGTGGGTACCTTTTTCTTTTTAGAGTGACTTCCTGTCCCACTTCCTCCTTCCTCTTCTCGGCTGCTAAGGCCACTCCTCCTCTCGCCCTAGGCGGCCCCTCCCTACCAGCAATCTTCTGGGACACGTCACAGGTCCCGGAAGATTGCCTGGCCAAGAGAAGAGCGCGGCGCGACTCGTGCAGTGCGCGCCCGGCTGTGAAGCCGTAAGCTGTCATGGCCGGGTGCCCACAGTTGCTATGACAGCTCTGCGGAGAGGAGGGGGAGAGGAGCAAGGCTCCGGGTGCCCGCATCGCTGGACCGTGGGACAGGTGAGTGTCTGTTTATTTTAAAAGTCAGCAGCTACACTTTTTGTAGCTGCTGACTTTTAATAAACTTAAACGGGTGGAACTCTGCTTTAGGCTGTCAACAGGATAAGCCCACCAACAGCTGAATGAGTCTTTGGTTGTTAAGACGCAGCGGTCCCGCTCCTTAACAATCGATCGTGGCCAGTTTCCTCTTTTTTTTTTTTTTTTTTTTTTTTTTTTTTTACATTTCAGCCGTCAGTGGGGGAATCCTGCTGAAAGAAACAGCCTGGAAGTATTGTTGCATTTGCAGTACCGATACTTGTGCAAATGCTTAGTATCGGCATCGGTATCGGTGCAATCCTGGTGTATAGTCCTCCTTTGTTGGTAGGACACATCAAAGTTCAGGACTTGGCAATGACTAGCATCTGGCACGGCCTGCTGGATGTCATAGCCTAGCCCTCAGCCTTTCAAGAGTTGCAGCCTATTCGTGTCTCTTGTAGACGTTATTTCTTTAATTTTTTTTGTATTTTTTCTTCTTAGATTCCTCGAGTCCCTCTCGTTCTGGGTGGGAGGAGGATGACAGCGGCTATGGCAGTTCTCAGCGCTCTCACTGGGAGTCGCCTTCTCCGTCGCCATCATACAAGGACTATGACCGGAGCCACCGCAGTGAGAGGGACAGTTCCAGAAGAGATCGGTCAGTATTTCGTGATCTGTACACTTTTTTTTTTTTTTCGGCAACAGTGCAGTGTAACTAAAGGCACACACGAATAATGTTTTTGTTATGCTCAGGTCAGTGAGGGTCAGCTACACGGATGATTCTCCGCTACCGACACCATCTTACAAGTTTAATGAATGGGCTTCTGAGAGACGCCATTTTGGTTCCACCCCACGGCTTTCCCAAGGCAAGGGTAAGTGATGGTCAGCAGGTAAATGTGGTAAAGATGAATGTGAGCAGAAGTGCTTTTGGGGAAGGTAGTTAACAAGCTGGGTCACAGCACAAAATGTTCATAAGTATTGAGTTATATTGACAGTAGAGATAGGTTCCAACTATGGCGATGTTAACCGCTTTCCGACCGCCCACCACAGATATACTGCGGCATGGTGGCCGCTCTGTGCCAGATCACTTTCCTAGTGCATGATTTGCCACTTCTGGGTCTGGGGCACCCAGCGGTGGGTACTGAGGACTCTGTGTCCGCCAGCACCTACCGATTTTTACAGTACACAGGCAGAACTGCAATCTGCCTATCAACATGGAAGGTATTCATCCTGTGTTCCTGCAAAGCAGGAACATGGCTCGATGCTTTCCCATAGTAAATGCATCTCCCCCACAGTGAGAGAGAGCCCAGGCTAGGCACACAGTTAACCCTGATAACCCCTTGCCAGCCAGTGTCATTAGTACAGTGACAGTGCATATTTTTTAGCACTGATCACTGTATGGGTGTCAAAAGTGTCAGTGTCCCGACTGTCCGCCGCAATATCGCAGTTTCTGATCGCTGCCATTACTAGTAAAAAAAATCAAAAAAAAACTTAAATATATGCCATAGTTTGTAGACGGTATAACTTTTTGTACAAACCAATCAATATACACTTATTGGGATTTTTTTTTTTACCAAAAATATGTAAAGGAAAACTCTTGTTGTGGGGGAGGGGGGAAATGACATAAATTTTATTTGGGTACAGCGCCGCACGACCGCCCAATTGTCAGTTAAAATAACGCAGTGCTGTATCGCAAAAAAATTCCTGGTTATGAAGGGAGGGAAATCTTCCTGTGGTTAATGAAAATACGTTGGCATTAATAGGGGAGGCAAGACTTGAGAAACGCTATCATCTTGCACATGCAGGGCAAAGCAACGTTGTCGCTGCAAAAGGGCACCCCCCTGGCGCCCTTCGGGGTCGCTGCAAAAGGGCACCCCCCTGGCGCCCTTCGGTGTCGCTACAAAAGGGCATCCCCCTGGCGCCCTTCCGTGTCTCTACAAAAGGGCATTCCCCCTGGCGCCCTTCGGTGTCGCTACAAAAGGGCACCCCCCTGGCGCCCTTCGGTGTCGCTACAAAAGGGCATCCCCCTGGCGCCCTTAGGTGTCGCTACAAAAGGGCATTCTCCCTGGCGCCCTTAGGTGTCGCTACAAAAGGGCATTCTCCCTGGCGCCCTTAGGTGTCGCTACAAAAGGGCATTCTCCCTGGCGCCCTTAGGTGTCGCTACAAAAGGGCATTCTCCCTGGCGCCCTTCGGTGTCGCTACAAAAGGGCATTCTCCCTGGCGCCCTTCGGTGTCGCTACAAAAGGGCATTCTCCCTGGCGCCCTTCGGTGTCGCTACAAAAGGGCATTCTCCCTGGCGCCCTTCGGTGTCGCTACAAAAGGGCATTCTCCCTGGCGCCCTTCGGTGTCGCTACAAAAGGGCATTCTCCCTGGCGCCCTTTGGTGTCGCTACAAAAGGGCAATCCCCCTGGCGCCCTTTGGTGTCGCTACAAAAGGGCATTCCCCCGGCGCCCTTCGGTGTCGCTACAAAAGGGCATTCCCCCTGGCGCCCTTCGGTGTCGCTACAAAAGGGCATTCTCCCTGGCGCCCTTTGGTGTCGCTACAAAAGGGCAATCCCCCTGGCGCCCTTTGGTGTCGCTACAAAAGGGCATTCCCCCGGCGCCCTTCGGTGTCGCTACAAAAGGGCATCCTCCTGGCGCCCTTCGGTGTCGCTACAAAAGGGCATCCCCCTGGCGCCCTTCGGTGTCTCTACAAAGGGCATTCCCCCTGGCGCCCTTCGGTGTCGCTACAAAAGGGCACCTCCCTGGCGCCCTTAGATGTCGCTACAAAAGGGCACCCCCCTGGCGCCCTTTGGTGTCGCTACAAAAGGGCACCCCCCTGGCGCCCTTATACTTGGCTTACCTGTACTCCCTTGCAGTTCTTTGCTGTTCTGCGTATGAGATGAGACTTCTTGGTATGGGGAAGCATGTAACTTTCTCCCCTGTGACAGTGCCAAGGCCTAGCAGCTGATACTGTATGCTGGGCTGCATAGAGCTGTAGAAGCACAGGGGGGCCATAGAAGGTGTGCAATGGATTGGGAGGCTGCTTGGATATGGGGAATGTACTTGGGATGGACAGTAGAAGTGTAAATGTCTCATAAAGATTTGAAATGCTTCTAGGACTGGGGTGACTGATGAGTCGCTTACTTTGTATATCTGGAGGTGGAATAAATGTATCTGGTAAATGTAGTAATTTATTCAGATGATATTTTGTAGGAAAACAGGACGCTGAGGAAGCTGGGATCCATTTTACAACAGAAGATGACCAGAGACAATGGGAGGAAGATCAGAGGGTGAGTAACCACACAATATAATGTGTATTGGTTTCTTCTCTGTCTTTCTGCATATGTAGTATTTATATATCTCTCTTGTCTCCCCTTCTAGCAAGCTGATAGAGATTGGTACATGATGGATGAGGGTTTTGATGAATTTCGCAACGCTCTGACGAACACCTCTGAGGACTATGTACGCAAGAGGGAACAGCTGCTTCAAAAGCAGGCCCCCAAGAGGGTTTCTGCTCAGAGACGGCAGATCAATGAGGTGACAGTAACTCTGCACATAGAGAGGACCCCCTATAGGTGTTTCCTCCCCTCTCCCTTTTTTTTTTTTTTTAAATGATCTGGATGGTCTGTGAAAGTGCCTTCATGTTTTTTTAGTCTCCTTTTTTCCTTCTCCTTTTTTCTCATCCCATGTTGTCTTCAGATGTTTTTTTTTGTAGACCTTGGTCATACCGCGTTTCATGTAGTAACCTATTCTTATATCTTCTGCAGGACAACGAGCGGTGGGAAACGAACCGCATGCTGACGAGTGGGGTGGTTCAGAGGTTGGAAGTGGATGAGGACTTTGAAGAGGACAATGCCGCCAAAGTGCATCTGCTGGTCCATAACTTGGTGCCCCCTTTTCTTGATGGCAGAATTGTCTTTACTAAGCAGGTATGAATGGGTCGCCAACCAATCACAGGCTGGGGTAGGTCTTTGACCAATCAGTCAGTGGAGAGGATTAAAGGCTAATGTAACCTTTTTATGAAAAAAAAATGATAAATTCATATATTATTGCGGGGGGAAATTTTTTTTTTTTACGTTTATTTTTTTTTTTTTACTGGAGCCTGTCAAGTATTGCCAGTGTGATCGGTGCATCACGGGTGTAATGTCAGGCTCCTGCAGTCACTTCCTACAGCTCTCTACTGTAGGGTTGCCACATCATCCCTTTTAATCCAGGACACTTATGAATTGCACAGGTTCTGAGGCTGATTTATTGCAGATAACACCGAGTGAGTTTAATTACCATCTTATTCGGCCACAGAACCTGTGTAATTAATATGTGTCCTGGATTAAAGGGATGGTGTGGCAACCCTACTCTACTGGTACCTCTGTACAGGTTTTCAGTTGTAGGGCGTGTTAATGGAATACTTGTGCAGTGATCAGCGCACTTGTAGTCCTTTTGAGAATTTACAAGTCCCTCTGGCACGGTGGTGGATGGGAGTTGTAGTTTATTCATTCAAAGATCTCTGTGAATGAATGATGCGGCTGGGCAGGCGGAGCCTGATTTTAAATGTGACAGCAGCAGCTGGTGCGGGGGCGGTTCTGGGGGTGGAAGGCAGGTGCTTAGGAACATGTTACATCCTAAATGTTCTTAAAGGTAGACCTGGCCTTTAAAGTCAGGGACCTGGTTGTAATTTTTAGTGAACCTTGTGTGCCTATATACGCTCACCAACCACTTTATTGGGTACACCTTGCTAATAGGGGGTTGGACCCCCTTTTGCCTTCATTCATGTGTGTGTGTTTTTTTTTTTTTTTTTTTTTTAATCAGCTTTGTTGGGGGGCTTTGGTGAGATATCAGGGGTCTTAACAGACCTCTGATATCTCCCCCTTGAGACAGAGGATAGAGATTCCCCAGTCCCTTTCTCTGCAGCCTCAGCTGCACTGACAATGAATGGAGAGAAGACAGCGGCTCCTCTCCATTCATAAACTGACACATTGTAATCACAGGTGATTACAATGTTTCAGTTATGTGAATAGACAGAGTCAGCTGACTCTGTCCATTCACACAGCGGGGAGACAGCAGAACGGAGGGGACAGAGGAAGAGAGAGGGGGACAGCGGAAAGCCGGAACGGATGGGGACAGCGGAGAGGGACAGAGGAACGCATGGGGACAGCGGAGGGGGTCAGAGGAACGGAGGGGGACAGAGCAAAGAAGGAGGACAGCGGAGGGGGACAAAGCAACGGAGCAGGACAGCGGAGGGGGACAGAGGAACGGAGGGGGACAGAGCAAAGAAGGAGGACAGCGGAGGGGGTCAGAAGAACGGAGGGGGACAAAGCAACGGAGCAGGACCGCGGAGGGGGACTAAGGGGGATGAGGTGACAGTCAGCGGTGATCGTGTGTGGGGGAGTTACAAGCACCGATCACCGCTGTATGTCACTAAAGCAGCTGAAAGCCGCGGGGGGAGAAGCTTGTAACTCCCCCCACGCGCCGATCGCTGCTGACTATCAAGGTATCGGTGGAAGCATCGGTAGCATTTGCCCGAGTACAAGTACTTGGGCAAATGCTTGGTATCGGTGCCGATACCGATACTAGTATCGGTATCGGGACAACCCAAGTTTTTGCAGTAGTTTTTGCACAGAGCAGCCCAGATCCTCCTCTTCTCAGGTCTGTTGCTGATGCTTCTGGCCCCTCCCTCCTGCGGAGTGCCCCCATGCAGGCTGCAGGAGCTTCAATTGGGCAAGACCGAGCCATTGAAAACAGTGGCACCTGAACCCGCGTTTTGCCATTTGTAGTGCATTTTGAGATCTCGGGCAGAATCGCGGCGCCCGGGTGTGACTGGAGTCCCAACACTGACGCGCTCTAAAACAGAAGAAACATTTTGCCTGTAGTTCATATTTATTCAGACATTCTTTTCTTCCTGAATTGTAGCCTGAGCCAATAATTCCAGTGCGGGATCCAACTTCTGACATGGCAATCATCTCACGCAAAGGCAGCCAGCTGGTGCGCAAGCATCGCGAGCAGAAGGAAAGAAAAAAGGTAAGTGATGAAATCCTGCGTTATGGTGCCACTTATGTGTCGGTGTGAGATGTGTCCTGTAACACTGTTTGTTTTCTGCGTAGGCTCAGCATAAGCACTGGGAGTTGGCTGGGACCAAACTGGGAGATATTATGGGAGTGAAAAAGCAGGAGGATGAGAAAGAAAAGCCGATGGCTGAAGACGGTTCTGTAGATTACAGGTATGTGTTTGATTTTTTTTTTGTTTTTTTGTTTTTTTTGTGTTGATGGGGGGCAGAGCAGACACTTGGGCCAGCAGAAACTCTAAAGCGGAGTTCTAGCAGGTTTTTTTACTTTTACTAGATTTTCTGTAAAGGTGAACTTTACCCTTTTAAAGTTTTTTACCTTACTGCATTAAGGTAAAAATCCTTCTGTCCTTCTGTGCCACAGGATGCCCCACCCACCCCCCCATCTTGATCCAGCACTGTGCCTGATGGCAGAGGCTCTCTGCACTCCCTCCTCTCTCTCCCTCCTCTCAGGCAGATTAATAGTAAAGGGAGCCATTGGCTCCCTCTGCTGTCAATCAAATTCTGTGAGGAGGGAGCTGGGGGCGATGCCAAGCTGTGCTGTGTGCAGGCAGCATGGCTCGGGATTGAACCCCCACGAGTGCCCCTAGAGAAAGAGGCTTTCTATAGGGGCACTCGCTGAAGAGGAGGAGGAGCATCTGGGCTGTTCTTTCCAAAACTATTGCACAGAGCAGGTTTGACATATTGATTATTTGAAACGAAAACATTTAAGTGGTTCTAAAGTCAGAAGGTGTTTTTATCTTGATGCGTTCTATGCATTAAGATAAAAAAAACCTGTGTGCAGCAGCCCCCCTAATACTTACCTGAGCCCATCTCGATCCAGCGATGTTGCACGAGAGACTCTGCTGTCTATGACTCTCCCTTCTCATTGGCTGTGGACTGCAGAGGGCACCATTTGGATTAGTTTCCCCTATAGCAAGCTGCTTGCTCTGGGCGCATTCGGCAGGAGGGAGGGGCCAGAAACGCCCATGGGGGGCCCGAGAAGAGGAGGATCGGGGCTGCTTTGTGCTTTTGCCATTATGCGGAGCAGGTAAGTATAACTCCCTTGTCACCTCCTCCCATGCTCGCCTTCAGGACTTCTCCAGAGCCTCTCCCATCCTCTGAAATGCTCTACCCCAGGGATAGACCTCCAGCTGTTGCAGAACTACAAGTCCCATGAGGCATAGCAAGACTCTGACAGCCACAAGCATGACACCCAGGGGCAGAGGCATGATGGGAGTTGTAGTTTTGCAACAGCTGGAGGTCCGCTAATTGCATATCCCTGACCTACCCCAATCCATCCGATTTTCTCCTACTTTATCCACTTTCAGACGATCCCTGAAAACTCATCTCTTCAGAGAAGCCTATCTGGCCCCCCACCTAACAACTGTACATTTATCTTCTCAATCAGCACATCCCCCACAGTTATTACCTCTTGTATCTCTTGACCTTCCCTCTTAGATTGTAAGCTCTAAGGACCTTGCAGGGCCCTCCGATTCCTACTGTATTAAAGTGTATTGCATTTGTACTGTCTACCCTCAAGTTGTAAAGCGCTACGTAAACTGTTGGCGCTATATAAATCCTGTATAATAATAATAAAGTATAACATGTTTGTTATTTTTACACAAAAAAAGACTTTAGTATCACTTTTAAGTGTAAAGCTTTACAATCACTTTACAATGATTTGCATGTATAATTTTATTGTTTCGTGTAAATGGGAATCTTTGGGTCATTTTATTTATGTTGCTTTCCCTTCCAGGACGGAGCAAAAGTTTGCAGATCACATGAGAGAGCGCAATGAGGCAAGTAGCGAATTTTCCAAGAAGAAGACGCTGATGGAGCAGCGGCAGTTTCTGCCCATCTTTGCTGTTCGGCAGGAACTGCTGACAGTAATCAGGTACTGATCTGTCTGAGTGCTTGTAATGTGCAGTATTGTTTGGAGTCTGTCAGGGCATAATAATTTCTTCATTAGTTTAGACCAGGGGTTCTCAACTCCTGTCCTCAGGACCGACTAACAGGCCAGATTTTAGGTATTACCTTGGGGAGATGCAGACTAGAATACTGCAATCACTGAGCAGCAAACGATATCACCTGTGATGTATTTCAGTTATCTTGCAAACCTGGCCTGTTAGTGGGTCCTGAGGACAGGAGTTGAGAACCACTGATTTAGACTAATACGTATTCTGCTACATATTTTTGGTAAAAAAATAAAAGTATATTGATTGGTTTGCGCAAAAGTTATAGTGTCTACAAACTATTGGATATATTCATGGAATTCTTTATTTTGCTAGTAATGGCGACTATCAGCGACTTATAGCGGCACTGTGATATTGCAGCGGTTTAATCGGACACCTAACTGACACACTTTTTTTTTTTTTTTTTTTTTTTGGAACAAGCGACAGTAATAGTGATCAGTGCTAAAAAAAAAAGCACTGTCCCTGTACTAATGAAACTTGTAGGGAAGGGGTTAACATCAGGGGCGATCAAAGGGTTAGATGTTCCTAGGGAGTTCTTTTTAACTGGGGGGGGGGGGGGTGCTTGTACTGTGGGAAGGCAGAGATCCGTGTTTCACAAGATCACTGCCTTCCCTTCACAGAACGGCAGACCGCTGTTCTGCCTGTGCCTCGAACGATCGGCGGGACACGCTGATTTGGCTCCCACCGTGCCCGATCAAAGCAGGAGCAGGTTGCCGGCGGTGCATGTATGCACACCAGACCCGGACGTGCAGAATCGCGTTACTTGTACGTGATTCTGCGCACAGGAGCCAACCCCGCAGTAAATGTACATGGGACAGTCGGCAAGAGGCCTTCCCCCGCTTATCCCAGGCTTTCTGTCCCACCGGGAGACCCGAGCCACGATCCGGCACCTCTGCCGGCTAGAGTGAGACTGAAACAAAGTTGGAGACGGCTCAGTTCCAGTCTCCTATGTAAAAACACGGAAGTGACGTCACTTCCGATTAATTCGGCTGCCAGTGGTGCCAATTTAAAAAAAATTACAGTGATCACAATCGCCGTTTTTGACGATCTGAATACTTTGAAGTGCAAAGGAGGGATTTGGGGTCTTTTAGAAGAAAAAAAATTTAAAGCGTCCCCGCGCAGCAAAAAAAAAAACGCATGCGTAAGCCGCGCTCGCATATGTAAAGTGTTCAATTCACACACGTGAGGTATCCCTGCGATCGTTGGAGCATGAGCAATAATTCTAGCAAAAGATCTGCTCTGTAACTCTAACCTGGTAGCCGTTAAATTTTTTTTAAAGCATTGCCAATGGAGATTTTTAGGTACCGTAGTTTGTCACCGTTCAACGAGTGTGCGCAATTTCAAAGCGTGACATGTTGGGTATCTATTTACTCTGCGTAGCATCTTCTTTTTACATTATACAAAAAATTGGGCTTACTTTACTGTTTCGTTTTTTTTTTTTTTTGTTTGTTTTTTTTTTTAAATTAAAAGTGTCCTATTTCCCACAAACAGTGCGTTTTGAAAGACCGCTGCGCAAATACCATGTGACATAAAATATTGCAACAATCACCGTTTTACTCTCTAGGGTCTATGCTAAAAAAAAAAATTATATATATATAATGTGTTTGGGGGTTCTAGGTAACTAACTTTCTAGCAAAAAATACAGATTTTATGTTGTAAGCAACAAATGTCAGAAATAGGCTTAGTCGTGAGAAGTTTAAATATGTTTAGGTAAATGAGACCAAATTCTTAGAGAGCTATAATTTTCTTAAAGGGAGAGCACAGCAGTAGTAGCCACCTCTGCCTGATTATTTGTGTTAGGAACCTTGTGCTAAGAATTTAAACGTGCTAAATCAAGTAATTTTGTGTTGGAGCTGCTCCCCTGAAAAGTGCAGTTGCTGACTTTTAAATGTTAGGGTGATGGGGGGCGCTAGAGAACTAGAATCCTCAAGTTGATACCAAAAAAGGGTAGAGATATAGAGAGATAGATAGATATCTATAGATATATATAGATTATATATATAGATAGATAGATATATATCTCTGTCTCCTGAGAGATATTATTATCTCTCATTAAATATTTTAATGATAGAGATAATATATATTATATATAGAGAGAGAGAGTGTGTTTATCAACTTGAGGATTCTAGTTCTCTAGCATCCCCTATCACTTATCACCCTAACTGCTGCCTGATTGCTTGATTTGCAACCTCAAAGGAGTCCCTTCTCCTCACTCATTAACGTTCATGTGTAACTTTCAGCTTGGGCTTATTGAGCTCTGTGAACAATGGCAGGCTTTTTATAACATAAGATGACAAGGAGCATAGATCTTCACCTGCTAGACTGAAAAGAGAAAATATCAACCATCCAGTATTTCATATTTTAAAACATATGAACAATCGCCATATATTCTTTTTAGTAACAAGTTATCTCAGTGTGTGATGTGCTGGTTTTTTTTTTTTTTTTTTTTTTTTTTTTTTTCTTTTCTTTAGAGATAACAGTATAGTCATTGTAGTCGGAGAAACGGGCAGTGGCAAGACAACACAACTGACCCAGTACTTGCATGAGGACGGCTACACAGATTATGGCATGATCGCTTGCACGCAGCCCCGTAGGGTGGCCGCCATGTCTGTGGCAAAGCGAGTAAGCGAAGAAATGCACGTGAGTCTGGGGGAAGAAGTTGGCTATGCTATTCGGTTTGAGGATTGTACGTCGGAGAAGACCCTCATTAAATACATGACTGATGGTATCTTGCTGAGAGAATCTCTGCGTGAAGCTGACCTGGACCACTACAGCGCAGTTATCATGGACGAGGCCCACGAGCGCTCGCTTAACACAGATGTACTGTTTGGCCTTCTGAGGGAGGTAAGATCACAGGGGAGCAATCGGCATTTATTTGTGTTACACATCAACCTTTTAAACCAGGTGAACATTAAAATTTCTGTCTTCAGGTTGTCACCCGGCGGTCGGATCTGAAATTGATCGTTACCTCAGCCACAATGGACGCTGATAAATTTGCCAATTTTTTCGGTAATGTCCCCATTTTCTATATTCCTGGGAGGACGTTTCCTGTGGACATCCTGTTCAGCAAGGTGAGTTTTTCGGCTTTAGTTTTTGTTTGGGTGCTTGTTACAAGGTCTCCAGTGAGCTCCAGCAAATCTGATTCCTTTTATCTCCTTTTCCCAGTCAATTAAAAAAAAAAAAAAAAAACCAACAAGAGTGCTCACAAGCATAGTGCATTATCCCACAAATGTTAAAGTTAAATTACTTTTTAAAATTTAAAAAGGTAAAAAACTACTCGCAGGCATAGGAATTAAAAGTGCTCATCAAGCCACTCATCTCTGACTTAGTACTTCCACCAAAGCATAGTGGGACCTCATCGGGGTCCCTGCATGTTTACATATTTCGAAGGGATTTCCTTCTTCCTCAGTCAAGCAGCAAGTCATGGGAAGGAGGAAATCTCTCTGAAACGTGTCAGCCTGGTGAGGACCCCCTATGATTTGGTGACTGTTTCGTCTTGACGTGCTAAGCCATGGATGAGTGGCTTGATGATCAATTCCTATGCTTGTGAGTAGTTCTTTTTATCTAATTTTTTATTAATTTTATATTTAATTTTAATATTTTATATTAAAGTACTATTAAAGTACCCCTGTCAGTTTTTATTGCTGTCTGTCCCCATTAGGGAGAGTCTACCTTTCTATTCGTCCTGTTTACTAATATCATTGAAAGTGAAAGTAAAGGAAAATCCCAAATTTTGGGTTGTCTCCAAAAAAGTAGTGAAGGGTAAATCTTCCAATAGGGGCACCAGTTCTGGTGACCTGGGGGCCCCAAGGAATTCTCTTTGCAGAGTTCTCCTCTCACTTCCTGTTTGACTATGGGACAGGAAGTGAAGGGAAATCTCTGCAATGGGGGACACAGATGGGGGGGGGGGGGGGCTGACAGGGGTTAAAACCCTCCCTTGCTTTAGGCAAAACGTTTTTTTTAATTTTTGATATAGTTCTTCTTTAAAACATGTAGGATAATGCATTAAGCTGGTGCACCCTCTTTTTGTTTTTTTTCAGTGGCTGCAGGACATCCCCAATCCTAAAGGGCAGCAAAGCTTTAAGGGATTATCCATATGTGCAGCGGAATATTATTTATACCCTAGTGGGCTATCACAGCTACAGTGCCTTGAAATTTTCCACATTTTGTCATGTTACAACCAAAAATGTAAATGTATGTGAAAAGTGTGGGGTGCATTTGTATTCAGCCCCCTTTACTCTGATACCCCAAACTAAAATCTAGCGGAATCATTTGCCTTCAGAATTCACCATGTAGTAAATTGAGTTCACCTGTGTGTAATTTTAAAGCATTTGTTAACCCCCCAAAAAATCATATCCCGGTCCCTTAAAGCAGATTAAACAGCACAGTGCTTGTGCTGTGTAATCTACCCCTCTCTAAACTGTAAAAAAAAAAAAAAAAAAAAAAAAACATTCCTGCCACTTCCTGTATGCCCTCTATCGCTGACCACGAAAATCAGGGCTACTGAGCCCTGACCACCGTGGTCAGAGTGCGTCCCTCCGTCATACGCTGCCCTGCTCTCCTCTCTCCCCCTCACCCCCTCCTTCCTCTCTGTCTGTCTCCGCTGAGCCCCACAGCCTGGCATAGCACACTATGCATGTCATTTTAAAAAACGAGCAGTGTAAATATCGATTTTTGAGCTGTCTTCAGGCCGGTCACGTGACTCGCAGCTACTTTACAGCTCTGAGACAGGGCTTCTACGGAGGGGATGAGCGGCAACGTGATCTCCCTGGCTGATGTCAGAGGGAGATCACGTCCCCTCCCGCAGAAGCAATCCATCGGAGCTGGAAAGCGGCCGTGAGTTGTGACCAGCCTGAAGAATCGGTATTTACACTGCTCGTTTTTTAAAATGACATGCATAGTGTTCTATGCCAGGTTCTAATAGAGGTTCTGGCAAAGACTTATACAAATGGGTTCACAAACTCTTTAATCTCAGTATAAATTCATCAGAGAAGCAGCCAAGAGGTCCATGGTAACTCTGGAGGAGCTGCAGAGATCCACAGCTCAGGTGGGAGAATCTTGTCACAGGACAACTATTAGTCGTGTTCTCCACAAATCTGACCTTTTATGGAAGAGTGACAAGAAGAAAGACATTGGTGAAAGAAAGCCATAAGAAGTCCTGTTTGCAGTTTGTGAGAAGCCATGTGGGGGACACAGCAAACATGTGGAAGAAGGTGATCTGTTCAGATGAGACCAAAATTGAACTTTTTGGCCTAAAAACAGAACTCTATGTGTGGGGAAAAACGAACACTGCACATCACCCTGAACACACCATCCCCACCGTGAAACATGGTGGTGGCACTTCCACGATGTGGGGATGCTTTTCTTCAGCAGGGACAGGGAAGCTGCTCAGAGTTGATGGGAAGATGGATGGAGCCAAATATAGGGAAATCTTAGAAGAAACCCTGTTAGTCTGCAAAAGACTTATTAACGAGGCAGAGGTTCACCTTCCAGCAGGACAACGACCCGAAACATACAGCCAGAGCTACAATGGAATGGTTTAGATCAAATCATATTCATGTGTTAGAATGGCCCAGTCACAGTCCAGACCTAAATCCAATTGAGAATCTGTGGCAAGACTTGAAAATTGCTGTTCACAGACGCTCTCCATCCAATCTGACAGAGCTTGAGATATTTTACAAAGAAGAATGGGCAAAAATGTCCCTCTCTAGATGTGCAAAGCTGGTAGAGACATCCCCAAAAAGACTTTTAATTGCAGAGAAAGGGGGTTCTACAAAGTATTGACTCCGGGGGGCGCCATACAAATGTACCCCACGCTTTTCACATATTTATTTGTGTTTATCATTTCCCTTCCACTTCGCAATTACGTACAACTTTGTGTTGGTCTATCACATAAAATCCATTCACACTTTTGATTGTAACATGACAGAATGTGAAAAATTTAAAGGGGTATGAATACTTTTTAAAAGCACTGTATGTGCAAGAGATGATTGCTATTGTTGGAATTAAAGAAAAAAAAAAATCAGATTACTGGGCAACACCTCCTATTTTACTTCAGGTTTCCTCCTCATCAGCAGAAATGTGCCCAAGTGGGCATTTGGTCACGCGAGGAGAGAACGCAGGATCCTAGAGCAAGCTTTTTTAGGACTATCAGGGAACAGAAATAGGAGGTTTTATGTCTGATTTCAAGTGATGTGTTTCTTGGTGGCTGGTAACTAATTTTTTTTTATTTATCCCCCCCCCCCTTTTTTTTTTTCTCCATTGAAACTCTACAGACACCACAGGAGGATTATGTGGAGGCTGCTGTAAAACAAGCACTGCAGGTCCATCTTTCTGGAGCTCCAGGAGACATATTGATCTTCATGCCTGGTCAGGAGGACATTGAGGTAAGCCTTGTACATTGCTCAGTGACTGGTAAACTCATTCCAGAATAATATGAAGCTAATATATTCTCTATAACTTCCAGGTGACCTCGGATCAGATTGTTGAGAGACTGGAAGAGCTGGAGAGCGCCCCTCTTCTGGCTGTGTTGCCAATCTACTCCCAGCTTCCCTCTGATCTCCAAGCCAAAATCTTCCAGAAGGTAGGTCAGCGCTGGTACCTGCTGAATAATTCACAGTAGATGGATGTTTTCTATTCGATTTCTCCAAAGCTGCCAGTAAAATCCCCAAACCAAAGGTCTTCTCTGACAATTGTTTGTGGTTCGATCATTAGACTGTAAGATCTGATGGCATGAAGACTCTTGTGGATGGTTACACACTGTATAGCCCAAATAATGTGGACCAAAGGTATGGTTCAAGTGACAATAAAGGAGAAGTGTAGACAAATCTTTTTGCCCTACTTATCCTGTGGGTCACAGGAGTGCACTTAGTACTGACTTCCCAGAGAGGGTCCAGGCTCTGCAGGAGCGAGAGCTAAAAGCCTGAGCCGGCCGCTCCCGACCCTTCCTGATTCCAATGCTCCAGTGAGGGCTATAGGGGGAGAGACTGTCACTGACTCTCTGCTCATGGAACACTGAGAACCGAGCAGTCAGCGGTCTTGGAGGCGGCAGGGAACAGATGCCATTAAGTTTAAATTACTCTGTAAAATGTCTGATTACATGCGAGTGCTGTATATGAGGTAATAAATTTAGATTTCCTTTATTTTATGGGGAAAAAAAAACATGTTCTACTTGCCTGCTCTGTGCAAGGCAATTGCGCATAGTGGCCTTTACCTCTTCTTCTGGGGTCCCCTGCCAGTGCTGTGTGCCCTCGTAGCAAGCTGTGTGCCGTGGGGGCATTGTGTGGGGCTCGCTCCCAAGCCAGTCTGTGTGCGTCCATAGACACACAGCGCTACTTGGCCCTGCCCCCCCCCCCCCCCCCCGCTCTTCCTCACTGGATTTCACTGACAGCAATGGGAGCCAATGGCGCCTCCAGTGAATACAGAAGAGGAGAGAAGAGCTGCCGTTGATGGCAATAGCACTGGATCAAGAGAAGACTCAGGTGAGTTTTGAAGATGGAGTTGTTATTAAAAGTCCAGTTTTTTCCTTTTAAAGTGTTCACCTTTTACAGAAAATCTGTAAGGTGACCTAACCCCAAAAACACCCCCCCCCCCCCCCCCCCTCCCCCCATTCTGCGCTGTCAGGGACCAGCAAGCCACTCCACCAGTTTGAAATCCCCGTGGCTTTCTCCTCCCCATGCAGTGCTGACAGGACAGGCTATAGGGATTCTGATTGGTCACTGGGGCTGACCAATTAGAATCTGTCTTGTCCATACTGGCTGCGCAGTAGGAATTCAAATTCCTGGACCAGTGGATTGGCTTGCAGGAGGTAAGTACAGCAGGACAGGTAGGGAAGGGGCCTAGTGTTAGGTCACCTTAGCGATTTCCTGTAAAAGTGAGCTAACACTTTAATTTTGGACACTTTAGAGGATTCATTAAGGTAAATAAACTTTTTTGTTTTAGAACCACTTCAACTCCACTATTTTGTTTTCTGGTTGGGTTTACGGTCCACACCTCCAATCTCACAGCACAAGATGTATAAGGCTGACTATGCAGAACTCTGTGCAGGCTCTTTATTGCTGTAATCCAAGTTTGCCCCTTTTTTTTGTTTTGCAGGCTCCGGATGGCGTTAGGAAATGCATTGTGGCCACTAACATTGCAGAAACCTCACTGACTGTGGATGGTATAATGTTTGTTATAGATTCTGGATACTGCAAGTTAAAGGTAAAAGTACTGCCTCTGTTTAATACTTTTTAAACAGATATTATATAGATATGTTATAATTTCAATAGACCAATTTAATTTCTTAAACTCTTCTCTTCTATCTCTTACACAGGTATTTAACCCACGCATTGGTATGGATGCTTTACAAATATATCCCATCAGCCAGGCCAATGCAAACCAGCGCTCAGGTAGAGCTGGTAGAACGGGCCCAGGGCAGTGCTTCAGGTAAGTAGATGATGGTGAAGGGTCGGGGATTGTGTCTCCTTAGTATTTCAGTCTGGGCTTCCTTTATAAAACTGATATCAGAGCTGTGCCCTTTGCAGATTAGTCAAATCCCCTTTCTCAGAGTAGGTATACAACAAACGGGCAGCTTCTCTGTGTTAAAAAACAAACACATACAGCGCTGGTGAAAAATGTGCTAAACCACACACAACCTATATACAAAGTGCCCTGTGCAACACTGGTACACTCAAATCCATAAATAACATGGGTGGTGTATATTAATGTACACTAGGTGCAATACACAATCAGGTTATTAATTCCCATAAACCTCATATATAAAGTGCAAATTACAATGAATCCGCAATCCAATTACTAGTGAGATAATAAAATCATGTGTTAAAAATAAAATATAGTGCTAATAAATAGTCCCAAATGAATACCGGCTGGGTTACTAAACAGGCTCTCCTTGTCAGTCTCGCTAGAAGCAAGCAGCGTCTCCTCAGCCTGCGCTGTCAGTCAATCATCATAGATGTTACCTCTAGTGCAGGAGCCAATAGATGTTCATGCAGACAAATCAGATATTTGTGGATGTTGACCCCAAAAGAAAAAGAGGCAATATGGTGAAATCTTGTATAGCTTGGGAAATCACTTGCGCATCACAGTGCTACTTACAGGATCCCCGTTGCAATCAGGCATATCGGAATACTTCCGTGATCGCCGCTTACAGCGTGCGTTCCACGGAGACAGGAAATGAGTCACTGGTTAGGCGTGAGCAGGATGTTCGACGCTTTTCGCCCCTCCACCAGGGAGTCATCAAAGTCTTTTGCTGCCCATTCACAGAAGCCTTTGTATTTTGTGAATGAGTTTACATATCACAAAGGCGTCTGTGAATGAGCAGGAGGAGGGAAGGGGCGGGTCTTGCAGTTCCAGCGACTCTGCTGTTGAAGAAAAGAAGACCACAGTGAGCAGCGTCGAAGCTCTGGAAGTTATCTTCCTGGAGCACAATAAACCGGTCACATGTGAATAATAGAAATAATTCTTTGAGGTTGCAGACATCTCACTGGACTTAATTCACAGTATGCCTGCAGTTTTTACAAAGTAGCTAAATTCTTGGAAGTGAGCTTTAAAGGTGCTTGTAATGATAGAAATAAAAGAATTGCTTCTTTTGAGGGAATCTGGAGGATCAGAGGTCACCTGAAGTCTGAAATATAAAAGAAAATGTATTTTGATAGTGTGAGAGGTCAGGTAGTAACTATGAGGCTTTATGTGACCTCGGACCCCTGGAAACATCCACTCCTTATTATCCAAAAGGCAGCAGTTGCTTTGTTATGAGTTGTCCCATTTGGGTTGCTCCATAGATTCAGGAAGTAGCCGTTCTTGGTGCCCCCTTACAGAGACAGCCCAGACCTTTTGGATCCAGCTACTGATTCGTCCCTCTCTCTCCCTCTCTGGCAGGCTGTACACACAGAGCGCCTACAAGAATGAGTTGCTGTGCACAACAGTGCCCGAAATCCAGCGAACCAACCTGTCCAATGTGGTCTTGCTGCTGAAGTCCCTGGGAGTACAGGATCTTCTCCTCTTCCACTTTATGGACCCACCGCCAGAGGACAACATGCTCAACTCCATGTACCAGCTGTGGATTCTGGGGGCACTGGATAACACTGGTAATAGGACTCCCAACACTCTCTTCAACCTACGAGCAACCGCTAATTTCTGAGTATTCATCTTTGTTTGTATTTTTACTCCTAGGCTCCCTCACTTCCACTGGACGTCTCATGGTGGAGTTCCCACTGGATCCAGCTCTATCCAAGATGTTGATAGTATCGTGTGATATGCGCTGCAGTGCTGAAATCCTTATTGTGGTGTCCATGTTGTCTGTGCCAGCCATATTTTACCGACCTAAGGTATTATGTGATGCATGATATGTTTTAAAGTAAATTGTAAACCCATAACTTTTTTTAAAAAATAACAAACAGCCTCCATCATCCTCCTCCTGGGTCTCCTGCCTGGCTCCTGGATACCGCCCCCCCCCCCCAAATCAGGTGTCCAGCATAGCAAGGCACTTGCCATAGGGGCAATACTGGCTCACTCGTGAGCTAGCACCGTCCATAGTCATGCAGAGCATGGCTCGGCACCGCCCCGGGCTCTGATGATAGCAGCAGGAGCCAATGGCTCCCACTGCTGGCTCACTCCTTCCTCATAGACTCAGAGACGATTCTCTTGTGCACAGGGCTGGTTCAAGATCAGCCTCAGGGTAAGTATATGGGAGGGCTCGGGGAGCTGCCCAGAGAAGGTTTTTTTAATTTAATACAGCGATTTGCATAACAGCCCTTTCAGACTGGGGCGGTGGGGGTGGTAGCGGTAAAGCGAGCCACTTTACTGCTGTTATAGCTGTGCTTTACCGCCAACGCCCTAGTCTGAAAGTACTCCGATGGGTTTTACTTCCTCTTTTGTTCCCTGCAAACCCTGCAAAGTAAAAGCATTATGTGGCACTTACCTGCAAGCAAAGCCCGCGCTGTCCCCGCTGGTGCCCGCATCCATCTTCGACCCTCTTCCTTCTGGGGCCACGGACTCTGGCTCTGCGACTGGCCGTAGCCACATGACATCACTCCCGCGCATGCGCGCCGGAGCCGCCAGTCACGGCACTCGCTCGAGAAGAAACTGCACGGAGGGCCATTTCTTCACAGCGCATGCTCCGATGACATTGGCGCACTACAAGGTAAATATCTCCTAAACCGCGCACGTTTAGGAGATATTTACAGTACCTATAGGTAAGCCTTATTCTAGGCTTACCTATAGGTACAAGTTCTAAGTAGGGGGTTTACAACCACTTTAAAGTGCTTTCACTACAGTGGGAATAAAGAAAGTTGCAGGAGGCGTGGCTATCGGCACTGTCACTACAGGTTCATAAGCCTGGAGCTTGTCAATCAGCACCTGGCTACACTTGGACCTCGCTCACACGGGGCATTTCAATCCTTGTCACCTGCAGGGCCGTGTTGCATGCCGGCTGTTCCATTGCTGTCTATTGGGATGCAGCAGCTTCATGTACACAGCCACGGCTCCCAATGTGACATTGGATGTGCAGGCGCATGAACCTGGACACACCCAGGATGCATTCAGGGCCGTGCACCCGCATGGATGTCACATTGGGAGCAGCAGTTGTGTCCGTGCAGCTGACCACTAAGGGACTGCCGGCGCAGGGGAATACACAGAACACCTTTTGAGTCTCGTGTATCGCATAGTTAATGGTTTTGGTGTCCCTGTCATACAGGAGCTTTTTATTGTACTTGGCCAGATGTAGAATTTACATTTATATGTGTCCTTTTTTTTTTTTTTTTGTTTTTTCAGGGACGTGAGGAAGAAAGCGATCAAGTCAGAGAGAAATTTGCTGTCCCTGAGAGTGACCACTTGACCTATCTGAATGTATTCCTCCAATGGAAGAACAATAACTACTCGAGCGGGTGGTGCAACCAGCATTTTATCCATGCTAAGGCCATGAGGAAGGTGAGTACAGGTCATCAGTCATTTATCTCAGGGGCATATTGTCTTACAGAGCTGGAATCTCTACCAACCCCCCCCCCGGACACCCTCTACAGCAAGAAAGAGAACAGTCCTAGTTTGGCACCTAGATGGACTGAGCCAAGAATCATCATCCACTACAATATACTGTGCTTGTGTGCTTTTCTCTGAATGTTTCTGTTTCCTCTCATTATGTTCTGATTTTTGTCATCTGGCTTCTGATTTTCCAAGCCCAGAGCGTGCGTCTTTCTGGCTTTGGATTATGAGATCCTCTGCTACATGGCCTGATGTCAATGGTTCTTCATAATTTTGTCACTGAATTAATAGATTGTCATTTGTGAAACCAGGTACGAGAAGTTCGGGCTCAACTAAAGGACATCATGGTGTCTCAACGCATGTCTCTCTCGTCCTGTGGATCGGACTGGGATGTGGTCCGGAAATGTATCTGTGCAGCTTATTTCCATCAGGCTGCCAGGCTAAAGGTAAGAGGAAGTGTCTGATGGAGGTGTGATATATTGGTGAGATGAATGTGGATCCAGGTGACTTAACTTCTATTTTCTGTTCCTGCAGGGAATCGGTGAATATGTAAATGTACGGACGGGGATGCCCTGTCACCTGCACCCAACCAGCTCCCTGTTTGGTATGGGATACACACCGGACTATATTGTTTACCATGAGCTGGTGATGACGACCAAGGTGAGTTCCCTGTCCGCAGTATGTGTGGAGTGAACAGGGATGTGGCCTGTAATTGTACATTTTTATTGGATATGATTCTGATTCTATCTAGAGACCACTGAATGGCAGAATTATATTGGTCAGATTTCTTCCTCTGTATTGGAATGTCTGATGTAAAGAAACTGAATTGGTAATCTTTTATTACCATGGTGATATTCAGTTGCATTTTCTCCATATGTTCATTGGGAGGACACAGCAGGCCGGTACGTTATAAACCCTTCCTCCAGAGCAGTGGTTCTCAACCCCTGTCCTCAGGACCCACTAACAGGCCAGGTTTGCAAGATAACCGAAATACATTACAGGTGATCTCATTTTCTGCTCAGTGATTGCAGTATTCTAGTCTGCTATTCCCCTCTGCAAAGGCAGTGAAAATTCAGTTTTCACTCAGTATTCTAGGAGGTGCACTATACCGACCTTTGCCGTGGCAGGGCTGAATCTACCCAGTCTGATTTGGGGTGCAGTAAAAAGTCAGGGGCATGATGTCAAGCAACTGTGTGCCAGTCACTGACAGTCTGTCACATACGCATGACCTGGAAAACACTAGTATGTATTGAGTGGTCATTAAACAGAACCTGGGCCCTCTGGTATCAGATGTCCCTATTAAAATCACCCTTTACATCATGAGTCCCACATCAGGTTCCCATTAGGGTCACAATCAGAGTGCTTCGTTACATCAGGTGTCCCCAGAGTACCCCCCTTACGTGTTATCACTTAGCCTCTTTGCATCTGGTGTCCCCATCGGAGTGCCCCCTTTGCATCTGGTGTCCCCCCTCGGAGTGCCCCCTTTGCATCTGGTGTCCCCCCTCGGAGTGCCCCCCCTCTGCATCTGGTGTCCCCCCCTCTGCATCTGGTGTCCCCCCTCGGCGTGCCCCCCCTCTGCATCTGGTGTCCCCCCTCGGAGTGGCCCCCCTCTGCAGCTGGTGTCCCCCCTCGGAGTGGCCCCCCTCTGCATCTGGTGTCCCCCCTCAGAGTGGCCCCCCTCTGCATCTGGTGTCCCCCCTCGGAGTGCCCCCCCTCTGCATCTGGTGTCCCCCCTCGGAGTGGCCCCCCTCTGCAGCTGGTGTCCCCCCTCGGAGTGGCCCCCCTCTGCATCTGGTGTCCCCCCTCGGAGTGGCCCCCCTCTGCATCTGGTGTCCCCCCTCGGAGTGGCCCCCCTCTGCATCTGGTGTCCCCCATCAGAGTGGCCCCCTCTGCATCTGGTGTCTAAGACTGATTCATGGATCAGTGGCTGCACCCTCACCTGGGGGGGTGCTGCAGCTAAAATCTGGTGGGGCACATCCCACCCCCCTAGATCCAGTCATAAGCAGTGAGATATCAATTTTAACTCTCTGTCCTCCAACATTGGTTGTCCTCTCTGCATAGGCAGTGAGAGTTCAGGGTTGTCTCTATGTCCTGGGAGGTGGGCTATAAGATCTGCACAGGTAATGAAAGTTGGACATTTATTTATCAAAGTGTTTAAAAAAAAAATAGATTTCAACCAACCAACTTGCCAGCCATTGTATTCAGCCATTCAGATTGCTGTAAACTGTATTCGGAATTGATTAGTGACTAGAAAAGTCTAATAAAATTGGTCAGCCTGATGTGTTTCCATGAGATTTTGATGGTCATTGTGTTGCTTCTGTCCTCCTAGGAATACATGCAATGCGTCACATCGGTGGATGGAGAGTGGCTAGCGGAGCTCGGTCCCATGTTCTACAGTATAAAGCATGCTGGGAAGTCCAGACAGGTGAGTGAGCCGTATTCTTGGAATGACCCTGTGTTAGTGCCCGTTATCTCTTCCCCTTTTTGTTTGGGGGGGGACAGAACTGGGATGAGATTAGGCTTGATCTTCTTGCCTTGCTTGGATGTTCTCTCAAAAGAAAGTACCTCCTATAGAAATATAGAGGCCACCATTGCTGACCTTCTGGGAATACTCCCAGGTATCTGCACTGACCATACTGGGTTCTAAGAACATAATTTTAACAGTGAGTATAATAATTCTCCTTCTTCTTGTGGTATTCAGGAGAACAAACGTAGGGCCAAGGAAGAGGTGTCGGCCATGGAGGAAGAAATGATAATGGCGGAAGAACAACTTCGAACGAGGAGAGAGGAGCAGGACAAGAAAAGCACACTCAGCAGTTCCAGGTAAGTCCTCATTATATATGAATAGGGCTGCAACTTTCTGTACATAAAAAGCAATGTCAGCGAGAGCTACTGTGGCGCATATGGAGGTTCCCGAAGGAATTCGAAGGCTTGTCTTCTAGTGCTGCTGTTGTAAGTTATAACTGGTATAGAGGCACATTGACTAGAGTACAGGACCTCTACAAACTACAGTGTGTGCCTTTCCTGTCCTCCTTCCTGTACACCCGCGTGCTTACTTCTGCAGTACAGGGGCACTTTACAAAATTTAGGAGAGGAGGAGGGCATTGGTAATGTAGACTGTCTATACCCTAAAGAATGGCAGCATCCCAGCGAGTACTGCCTGTCCCCATCTAGGGACCAACAGTGTTTCTGAGGGTGCAACTTGCCTATCAGTGGTCTCCAAACTGCAGCTCAAGGGTGGGATGCAACCATTTGCCTGGCTTCATCTGGCCCTTGGGGCACTATTTCTCCAATTAACACCAGTTATCGGGCATTATTCCTCCAATTAATACAAATGATGGGGCATCTTCTACTGGCACTAACACCAGGGCATTTTCTGCTCCAACAATCTGCCCCCCCCCCAAAACCTTGAAGAACCGTATACTGGCCTTTTCTTTGGAAATTTTGGAGACCCCCTGCTGTAGAGAATGACAGAATTGCTGAAAGTATTGCCTGACCCTAGTGAACTGTAGCATCGCTCGATGTGCACCCTGGACAGGGCTGTGGGGGAAAGGGGTTGGTAATGTGAAGGGGGGGCAGGGGACACTACTGTGGGGGGGAAAGAGGTTGGTGATGTGAAGGGGGAGGGGGGCAGAGGACACTACTGTGGGGGGATAGAGGTTGGTGATGTGAAGGGGGGGCAGAAGACAGTACTGTGAGGGAAAGGGGTTGGTGATGTGAAGGGGGTGCAGAAGACACTACTGTGAGGGAAAGAGGTTGGTGATGTGAAGGGGGGGCAGAAGACACTACTGTGGGGGAAAGTGGTTGGTGATGTGAAGGGGGGCAGAGGGCACTACAGTGGGGGGAAGAGGTTGGTGATGTAAGGGGGGCAGAAGACACTACTGTGGGGGAAAGTGGTTGGTGATGTAAGGGGGGGCAGAGGACACTACTGTGAGGGAAAGAGGTTGGTGATGTGAAGGGGGGGGGCAGAAGACAGTACTGTGGGGGAAAGAGGTTGGTGATATGAAGGGGGGCAGAGGGCACTACAGTGGGGGAAAGAGGTTGGTGATGTGAAGGGGGTGCAGAGGACACTACTGTGGGGGAAAGAGGTTGGTGATGTGAAGGGGGGCAGAGGACACTACTGTGGGGGAAAGAGGTTGGTGATGTGAAGGGGGGCAGAGGACACAGCACATCCATATACTGGAGACCGGGGCCTCGGACCTCCTAGTTTCTCAGCACCACTTGGTGGTGGTTTCGAAAAAAAAAAAAAAAAAAATCTCATTTGTGTTTTCTTGTCTCTGCAGGTCTGTGAAGATCTACACACCGGGGAGGAAAGAGCAGATGGAGCCGGGGACCCCTCGCCGCACCCCAGCACGGTTTGGCCTGTGAGGACGTTCTTGTACCCCAGTCCTTCTCCTTCCGCCCTCCCCCCACAAATCATTTCCTGGAGAAGGGGCCCTCTACTCATGAAATCTGGGACTTGGTAGCTTTGTGAAGGACAGAGTGTTTTCATACAGTTTTATTGTAAAGTGGAATGTTATTTTTAAGCAATAACATATCTTTTGTTCTGATGGTGTCAAAGTGGAGCAGTTATTTTTTACATAACATTGCTGTAAAGAATATCCGGCCTTTGAGTGATTTATTGCAAATGGTGCTTTTCTCCTATGTTTTATATGTAATGCTCAGGGGGGGTTCCCTGTGGATGGAGACCCTCTTGATAAATACAGGTTTGTGTTCAGAGAATTAAATTGTATCTAAACCCCAAAAACAAAAATCGAATCCATTTCAGCTTTGCAGTCCTTAGATGGAGTGGCTGCATTAGGTTTCATTTTTTTAAGGCTTTCTTTTTCCCCCCCTTGATCATCCATTGGGGGGGGGGGGGGCACAGCTTGACGGTATTAAGCAAACCTCATTATATTGCAAGAGAAATGGACACTGGGGACAAAAAAATTTTGGGGTCTATAACCCTTTTGCCAATTATGCTTAGAGGTTGATTTACTAAACCTGGAGAGTGTAAAATCTGACTTGCCACAACGCCATCGTAGCTCATTGAGAACTAAAAGCCGACAACCGCAAAGACCTGCAAACATGTTCCCAAAGGTGAATTTATCCTTTAACAACTTCAGCTCCAGAAGATTTACCCCCCCCTTCATAACCAGGCCATTTTTTTTGCTATGCGGTACTGCGTTTATTTTAACTGACAATTGCGCGGTCGTGTGAGGTTGTACCCAATTGTTTTTGTTTTTTTTTTCCCACAAATAGAGCTTTCTTTTGGTGGTATTTGATCACCACTGCGGTTATTTTTTTTGTGTTAGAAACCAAGATTGAACAATTTTGAAAAAAAAAAATTTTTTTTTTTTACTTTCTGCTCTAAAACATTTCCAATTAAAAAAAAAATCACATTTCTTCATTAATTTAGGCCAATATGTATGTTTTTGGTAAAAATAAAATCCCAATAAGCGTATATTGATTATAGAAGCTATAATTCTCGGGCAAAACAAACTATGGTATATATTTTTATGTATTTAAAAAAAAAAAAAAAAATGTATTCTAGTAATGGCGGCGATCAGCAACTTATAGCAGGACTGCGATATTGCGGTGGACAATCGCACACTAATTGACACTTTGTGGGGACCAGTGACACTAATACAGTGATCAGTGCTAAAAATATGCACTGCCACTGTACTAATGACACTGGCTGGGAAGGGGTTGAACATCGGGGAGATCAAAGGGTTAACTGGGTGCGTAACCAGTGCTTTTGTGTACTGTGTGAGGTGCTTTTACTAGGGAAAGTAATGGATTTTATCCCCCCCCCCCCTCCCAGAACAGAGATCTTCCTTGTTTACATAGGCAGATCCCTGTTCTGTGTTTTTTTTTTTTTTTTTTTTTGTTTTCCCCCATCAGTGGGTGCCCCCCCAGATCAGATTCTGCAGAATCAGAGAGATAATAAGAATATGTATATAAAGTTTTCTGTTTTTTTTTTTCGTTTTTGTTTTTTTTTTTTTAATCTCTCCAATCGGGCCACATTTTCCAATGCCTTCTCCTTATAGAACCAAATAAGAACCTCAGTTGCAACCAGGCCATTTCTGACAGTGTCCTTGACAGCTCAGACAAAATCATGCTTGAGGGGGGGGCGCGCCACACCCTAAAATGCGTTTACATTCAAGATGATGCTGCAATAAGACCAACAAAAACTGTACAAAATGGATAACAGCGCACACATCCAAAAATGATATTTATCCTGTAAGGCTATTTAAAAACACCTGAACATATTAAAAAAAATATTATGGGGGTTTGGTCACACTATATGGTCATATAGTGCTAAGTATTTGGGGTACTTTGTCGCAGTAAGTGGGCTTAGCACTATATGACCATATAGTGTGACCAAACCCCCGTATTTTTTCTTTTGAATATGTTCAGGTGTTTTTAAATAGCGTTGCAAGATAAGTCATTTTTGTATGTGTGCGCTGTAATCTGTTTTGCACAGTAAGCTCAGACAGGCGGCCCCCTCCAAAATAACTCTACCAATCCCTTTAGGGGGCTGATGGCTTTTGACTGCAGGACTCGGAGGAGTCCGTTCCACGTGAGCATAGCACCAGAAAGTCGCAAGACGTGGCCATGAATAACTGACTGCAGCGCTCACAAGCTGGGAGCCTTTAGTAGTCACTGCTTAGATGAGTTCCTGGGCCAAGCTGGAGCGAAGGTGAGGCCTAACTTCCTACAAATGAAGAGTGACCTCTCGGCAGAGCGCAGGAACAAGACAGAACCTCCCAATGTCACCCTCCCAGAGCAGAGCAAGCTGCAGATAGAACACCGCTATATACAAAATAAATAAACATACATGCACTAAGAATGAATCTAATACACACAGTATCTCACGCAAGTGAGTACACCCCTCACATTTTTGTAAATATTTTCTTCTATCTTTTGCTACAATGTAAAGTAGTGAGTGTACAGCTTGTATAACTGTAAATTTGCTGTCCCCTCAAAATAACTCAACACACAGCCATTAATGTCTAAACTGCTGGCAACAAAAGTGAGTACACCCCTAAGTGAAAATGTCCAAATTGGGCCCAATTAGCCATTTTCCCATCCCGGTGTCATGTGACTCGTTAGTGGTCTCAGGTGTGAATGGGGAGCGGGTGTGTTTTAAATTTGGTGTTGGTGCTCTCATACTGGTCACTGGAAGTTCAACATGGCACCTTATGGTAAAGAACTCTCTGAGGATCTAAAAAAAAAAAAAGAATTGTTGCTCTACATAAAGATGGCCTAGGCTATAAGAAGATTGCCAAGACCCTGAAACTGAGCTGCAGCATGGAGGCCAAGACCATACAGCGGTATAACAGGACAGGTTCCACTCAGAACAGGCCTCGCCATGGTCCACCAAAGAAGTTGAGGTCACGTGCTCAGCGTCATGTCCAGAGGTTGTCTTTTGGCAAATAGACGTATGAGAGCTGCCAGCATTTCTGCAGAGGTTGTAGGGGTGGGGGGGTCAGCATGTCAGTGCTCAGACCATATGCCACACACTGCATCAAATTGGTCTGCATGGCTGTCGTCCCAGAAGGAAGCCTCTTCTAAAGATGATGCACAAGAAAGACCGCAAACAGTTTGCTGAGGACAAGCAGACTAAGGACATGGATTACTGGAACCATGTCCTGTGGTCTGATGAGACCAAGATAAACGTATTATGTTCAGATGGTGACAAGCGTGTGTGGGGGCAACCAGGTGAGGAGAACAAAGACAAGTGTGTCTTGTCTACAGTCAAGCATGGTGGTGGGAGTGTCATGGTCTGGGGCTGCATGAGTGCTGCCGGCACTGGGGAGCTACAGATCATTGAGGGAACCATGAATGCCAACATGTACTGTGACATACTGAAGCAGAGCATGATCCCCTCCCTCCAGAGATTGGGCCGAAGGGCAGTATTCCAAGATAATGACCCCAAACACACCTCCAAGATGACCACTGCCTTGCTAAAGAAGCTGAGGGTAAAGGTGATGGACTGGCCAAGCATGTCTCCAGACCTAAACCCTATTGATCATCTGTGGGACATCCTCAAACAGAAGGTGGAGGAGCACAAGGTCTCTAACATCCACCAGCTCCTTGATGTTGTCATGGAGGAGGGGAAGAGGACTCCAGTGGCAATCTGTGAAGCTCTGGTGACCTCCATGCCCAAGAGGGTTAAGGCAGTGCTGGAAAATAATGGTGGCCACACAAAATATTGACACTTTGGGCCCAATTTGGACATTTTCACTTAGGGGTGTACTGACTTTTGTTGCCAGCGGTTTAGACATTAATGGCTGTGTGTTGAGTTATTTTGAGGGGACAGCAAATTTACACTGTTATACAAGCTGTACACTCACTACTTTACATTGTAGCAAAGTGTCATTTCTTCAGTGTTGTCACATGAAAATATAGAATAAAACATTTACAAAAATGTGACTGAGGGGTGTACTCACTTTGGCGAGTGTGTGTTTATATATATATATAAACACACACATAGTGCAAAGCTAGTCTGGTCTTCCCACCGATCGTACATATAAGAAAAAAGTTCGAAGGATTGCTGCACCTAAAATTTTATTTGTTCAATAATTTCAAAAACAGTTACATAGTAAAGTGTTGAAAGAGATTTCCGTTTCGGGCTCACATGCTTACGCCCTTCTTCAGATCAGAACACATCTAACATCACAATCACATTCATGAGAATTTAAACATTTTTCAAATAATCACATATGGAATCAATTTTGTGGTTAATTACTCATTAGTATAATTTATATTCCTTCATGGGCTGATTTTTTTTCAAAGCCACTGATACAGAAATGGTTAATCAAGCAGACATTCATCTCACTATTCCATGTGAAACCATCATATTGTTAATCTGTCAAAGAAAGTATATGAATATCATGATCTAAATATCCAAAAATAAAATTATTATGTATAACAAAAAAATAGAACGAGAATAAACAATTCTGAAAAGAAAAATGTAATTAAAAAAGAGAGCAAATAAATATTCCTAACAAACAAGTATAAATCTAAATCTGTGTTTTAGTCCTTTCAGAGCAATATTATTAAGGAAATGTATCCAATAAAAAAAACTCCTGATCACCCCCTCTCCTATTTTTACATGGGACATATCCAGCCTCTATACCATTATTCCCCCATGTATTGGGTATGGAAGCATGTCGACGGCTCTTGGTACAATCACATATGTTACAATGATCGACAAATTGCATTTCTCTTGGAATCACTGAAAATTGTCTTTGAGGAGAATTATTTTCTCTTCAAAGAAACCCATTATCTATAGCTCAAAGGAGCAGCGATGGGTTCCAATGTCGCACCCCCAATACGCAAACTCGTTCATGAATATGATTGAAACATCATTTATATATAATAATACACTTTTTTGAAACACTGCCAGGGATGGTACAGATATATAGACGACGTGTTTTCTGTGTGAGGTGGTGACATTGAAACCCTTTTATTATTTGATCATTACCTTAATTGCCTTATTCCCGGTTTGAAGTTCAATATGGTACACAGCAGGGCGGATATTCTCTTCCTGGATACCATGTTGAAAGTGATTCGGACCAAAATTGAAAGCGATCTGTATGTTAAAAGTACAGATCGCAACCAATAGTTACACTATGACAGTTTTCACCCTCAAGGAGTCTTCAACTCTATCCCCAGGAGTCAATGAGTGTGCAAAGAATAGCCAGTGATCCACAATGTCGAGAAGAGAGATTAAATGAAATGGAAACTAAACTAATTAGTAGAAATTATCCAGAAGCAGCAATTAAAAGAGAACGTCTAAATCTAAATAATAGTAGGCTCAGCAATAGACATACTAAAAGAATTCCTTTTGTAACACAATTTCATCCGTTTTCTTATGATATTTTTAATATTATTAAAAAACATTGGAGCTTATTGAGAGAAAGTTATCCTGCTATAAATTAATTTTCTTATCCACCACTACCCTCCTATAGAAAAGGTAGGACATTGAGAGATCGTTTAGTAAGATCAGATCAACACTTTCCTTTCACTCCTCAAAACAACCTTTCTCTTTCATTCATTGACAGACACCGCCCAATTATTCAGAACCATAGGGTTATATCGCCCCCTACAGGAGTAGGACACTAAGCAGAAAAAAGACTTGGCTATGCCTATGGGCAGTCCTAGGTGATATAAACCCCCCTCTCTGCTATAGGCCTTCAGTTTTTTTCTGCCTAGTCAGGAGTAAGGACCTAGTTCCCTGCTAGGATCTCTGGTCCTGGCAATTTTTTGTTTTTTGCTTTTTAAGCTACTTTTTTTTCTCTTGGATTTTGTTCCTGTGAGATCTACAATCAACTGCCGGACTGGGCAACGGGCTGGACACTAAGATCCAGTGGTCTCCCCAGTCTGGCCAGCTAACGCCTGCAGACCGCAGCTACGCGCTAGGTCAGCCTCGACATAGCCCCACTGGACAGGGGCTGGCCCTGCGAGTTAAACGCCTCGCGAGGTCGCATACTACCGGATCTCGGCCTGTGTCGCAGCGTTCCTCATGGCTGACAGCCCCCCACTTCGGTGGCGAGGAGGATCTGTCTAGGAGCGTTACCTGTGCACTCGCTGGAGCGGCAAGGGGTCTCCTCCTCTCCTTCCCTGGAGTGGTGTGGGGCGCGGGTACTCCCTGGGGTGGTCGGTCTCTCTGGGGTTCTCCACACCCCCCCTTCCCCAGGTGAGGCCCAGGCCTCTGGATTGGTGCTTCATACACTCTGTCCACCCCCCCCTCCTCTCCGGGGTTGTCAGTATGGGGGGGGTACACCTTGGCACCTGAGAGTTGGGTGGGTGACCATGCAACCGCAGATTCGCTCCCACTGCGGCGGCCCTCCAATAACTTAGTCTGTGGCTTTGCGGCCTACCGAGCACTCGCGGCCGAAAATTTAGGCTGCAGCTTTTGCAGCCTACCGACCGGGTGACATGCGGGGCGGCAGAGGTTGGCGCTTTCTGTTGCGAGCATTCACCCTCCTTCCTTGGCTCTAGCCTGGTGCGGACCTGAGCACTCGCGGCGGGCGGCTGAAAATTTAGGCTGCGGCTTTTGCGGCCTGCTAGTCCGCAGGGCCACGCTGGATGCCTTCTTCCAGAGGGACAGCGCTGTGTGGGCTCTGCGGGTGACCCCCTTTTGGGGGGGTTGTTTAAGTTGGCCCTCCGTAGGTGCCCCCTGTGAGGGGCCTTAGTGGATGCCCCCTGTGAGGGGCCTCAGCCAGTGCCCCACTGTGAAGGGCTCAGTGGTATCCCCTGTGCGGGGCAGCCAGTGCCCCCTGTGTGGGGTTTCCGTAGGCGCCTCTTGTGTGGGGTCTCAGCCAGTGCCCCCTGTTAGGGGTCCAATGGTGGCCCTTGTTCGGGGTCTCAGTTGGCAGCCCCCCTGTGTTCTCTGTGTTTTTACAGGTAGCACTTGGGCATATAAGCTAGCAAATGGCGCCCTCCCCTGCCTCATCAGTCTCGACTGATCCTTTGTCTGGCTCTGCCGTCGTGGATGTGGCCCACCTTGCGGGGTTGGTGGCCACACTCCCTGTCCTGTCAGCTAGTGAGGTTGTTCCTCCACAACTGCAGTGGCGCACAAGAAGGTGCTGGTTGTCTCCTTTATTACATCTGCACGGGAAAATTTAAAGATTGTGGCTGTGGCGGAGGTGCTGGTCCCCTTGGCACCCATAAACTGTCTCGCATGGCAAAAGCATTCCCTTCTCCTTCCTATTTTGGTATATTTGTTCGTAAAGACTGGGAATGTCCAAAGCGTCCTTTGGTGGTTCCAAAGACGCTTCGCTGTGAGGTACCCCTTTGTGGGGTCCCTTCTTAAATAGTGGACTGTTCCACCAGTAGTGGATCCCCCTGTCTCTAGGTTGTGCAAGGCGACCATGATTCTGGTAGAGGAGTCTCCGGCTTTTAAGGATCCGGCAGACTTACCTGGAGGGGGAGCAGATTCCCTCTGCTTTCGCTGAGTTGCCGGACCAGTTGGTCTGGGGGCTTCAGTTGCGATGTATGCGATGTCTTGGGCGCAGTTCCCTTGGTTGCTAAGCTCTCTGTTTTTGCAGTGGTGCTTAGACATGTATTGGGGCTTAAGTGTTGGTCTGCGGACTGGGCTTCTACAAATGCTCTGACTGGGTTACCATTTCAAGGCACCTGTCTGTTTGGGGGTACCCTGGATGACATTGTTACGAGTCTCACAGGAGGAAAGTGTAAATCTTCCACAGGGATTTTTCGTTGTCCCACCCCTCATGTTTGGCATTCTTTTGGGACTTCCCTATGGTTTTGAATAATGGAGCGCTGTGTCTGTCAATGAACGAAAGAAAAAAATGGGATTTTTGACTTACCGTAAAATCCATTTCTCTGAGTTCATTGACAGACACAGCACCCACCCCTCTAAGGAGTTTTGATGCTTCTGACACTGCTTGTTACTAAACTGAAGGCCTGAGAGGGGGGGTGTATACCACCTAGGCATAGCCAAGTCTTTTTTTCTGCCTAGTGTCCTACTCCTGTAGGGGGCGATAGAACCCTATGGTTCTGAATAATGGAGCGCTGTGTCTGTCCATGAACTCAGAGAAATGGATTTTACGGTAAGTCAAAAATTCAGTTTTTTGGGACCACGAAACGTGGGTAAATTTCCCTGTTTTGTCATGTATTTAGTGTAATTCAATGATTAAAGGGAAAAGTATATCACACCCCCAAAAAGGTTTTGATATTCCAATTAAAGGCCACTACACCTGTCAATCATCTTATGTGATGTATGCCATAAAATGCCCATGTGGGTTACTTTATATTGGAGAAACAACTCAAAAAGTTGAAGACCGCATAGCTAGCCATAAATACTCAATTAGAGACAAATTAATACAACTACCCCTGGATAGATACTTTTTAGAGAAGGGACATTCAATTTCCCAGTTAAAAAATATGATGTTGGAAGGCATTAGTAAAAATAGGAGAGGGGGTGATCGGAAGTTAGTTTATTGGATACATTTCTGCTCCGAAAGGACTAAAAACAGATTTAGATTTATACTTGTTTGTATATCTGATTAGGAATATTTATTCCTTCTCCCTTTTTTTTTTAATTACATTTTTCTTTTTCAGAATTATTTATTCTTGTTCTATTTTTTTGTTATACATAATAATATTATTTTTGGATATCTAGATCGTGATAGTCATATACTTTCTTTGACAGATTAACAATATGATGGTTTCAGATGGAATAGTGAGATGAATGTCTGCTTGATTAACCATTTCTGTATCAGTGGCTTTGAAAAAAAAAAATCAACCCATGAAGGAATACAAATTATACTAATGAGTAATTAACCACGAAATTGATTCCATATGTGATTATTTGAAAAATGTTTAAATTCTCATGAATGTGATTGTGATGTTAGATGTGTTCTGATCTGAGGAAGGGTGTAAGCATGTGAGCCCGAAACGGAAATCTCTTTCAACACTTTACTATGTAACGGTTTTTGAAATTATTGAACAAATAAAATTTTAGGTGCAGCAATCCTTCGAACTTTTTTCTTATACAGTCATGGCCGAAATTGTTGGCACCCCAGAATTTTTCCCAGAAAATCAAGTATTTTTCACAGAAAAGTATTGCAGTAACACGTTTTGTTATACACATGTTTATTTATTAAAAAGAGGAAAAAAAAGCAAATTGGACATAATGTCACACAAATCTCCAAAAATGGGCTGGTCAAAATTCTTGGCACCCTTAACTCAATATTTGGTTGCGCACCCTTTGGAAAAAAATAACTGAAATCAGTCGCTTCCTATAGCCATCAATAAGCTTCTTACACCTCTCACCCGGAATTTTGGACCACTCTTCCTTTGCAAACTGCTCCAGGTCCCTCTTATTGGAAGGGCTCCTTTTCCCAACAGCAATTTTAAGATCTCTCCACAGGTGTTCGATGGGATTTAGATCTGGACTCATTGCTGGCCACTTTAGAACTCTCCAGCGCTTTGTTGCCAATCCATTTCTGGGTGCTTTTTGACATATGTTTGGGGTCATTGTCCTGCTGGAAGACCCAAGATCTCGGACGCAAACCCAGCTTTCTGACACTGGGCTCTATAAGTGTGACCCAAAATCCTTTGGTAATCCTCAGATTTCATGATGCCATGCACACATTCAAGGCACAAAAACAACCCCAAAATATCATTGAACCTCCACCATATTTCACTGTAGGTACTGTGTTCTTTTCTTTGTAGGCCTCATTTCATTTTCGGTAAACAGTAGAATGATGTGCTTTACCAAAAAGCTCTATCTTGGTCTCATCTCTCCACAAGACGTTTTCCCAGAAGGATTTTGGCTTAGTCAAGTACATTTTGGCAAACTAGTCTTGCTTTTTTATGTCTCTGTGTCAGCAGTGGGGTCCTCCTGGGTCTCCTGGGTCTCCTGCCATAGCGTTTCACTTCATTTAAATGTCGACGGATAGTTTGCGCTGACACGGATGCTCCCTGAGCCTGTAGGACAGCTTGAATTTCTTTGGAACTTGTTTGGGGCTGCTTATCCGCCATCCGGATTATCCTGCGTTGCAACCTTTCATCAATTTTTCTCTTCCGTCCACGCCCCCAGAGAGATTAGCTACAGTGCCATGGGTTGCAAACTTCTTGATAATGTTGCGCACTGTGGACAAAGGCAAATCTAGATCTCTGGAGATGGACTTGTAACCTTGAGATTGTTGATATTTTTCCACAATTTTGGTTCTCAAGTCCTCAGACAGTTCTCTTCTCCTCTTTCTGTTGTCCATGCTTAATGTGGCACACACAATGCAAAGACTAAGTGAACTTCTCTCCTTTTTTATCTGTTTTCAGGTGTGATTTTTATATTGCCCACACCTGTTACTTGCCCCAGGTGAGTTTAAAGGAGCATCACATGCTTGAAACCATCTTTATCCACAATTTTGAAAGGGTGCCAAGAATTTTGACCAGCCCAATTTTTGGAATTTTGTGTGACATTATGTCCAATTTGCTTTTTTTTTCCTCCCTTTTTTTTTTTTTTTTTCCCCAATACACACAAAGGGAATAAACATATGTATAGCAAAACACGTGTTACTGCAATACTTTTCTTTGAGAAATACTTGATTTTCTGGAAAAAAAATATCTGGGGTGCCAACAATTTCGACCATGACCGTATGTACGGGAAGACCAGATTGCTTTGCACTAAATACAAACCGGGTGCGGCTCTCCCCAACTACAGTGTGTATGTGTATATATATATATATAAAAAAATTTAGTGTGTGTGTAATATATATATATATATATATATATAATGGTTTTTTTTTTAGTGTGTGTGTGTGTATATATATATTTTTATTTTAGTGTGTGTATAGTTATATATAAAAAAATGTTTTAGTGTGTGCGTGTGTATATATATAATTTTTTTTTTGTTAGTGTGTGTATATATATATAATTTTTTTTTTTTCAGTGTGTGTGTGTGTGTGTGTATATATATATATGTATTCTATCTCTGCACAGGAGAAGTGCCCGGTAGCAGTCAATCTGCTATGGGTGGTCTGGAAGTTATTAACTTAAAAAGCTGAAGTTAGAAGCTGATTGGTTACCAGGCAGAGCTGCTCCATATTTTTCACTCTCCAGTTTTTATAAATCTCCCCCTCTTGGTGTCCTCAGGGGAAGGGATGTCTCTTGTTAGAAAATCTTCCAAATTAAGCAATAAATTCTATCAACTGCTATTGGTAGATTCATGTCGGAGATTCTTAAAGTCCTGGAAGTCCAGCAAGCGCAGGTTTTTCCATCCCGGGGTTCTCACTGTGACCGCCCTTCCTCTATTCCAACTGTCACAGAACTCTACATTCAAAGCAATATTACACCCAAAAAATGTCATATATTGCAGCTTACTGATCATTAGATGTGGTGGCTGCATTTGTTTTTTTTTTTTTAGGCTTTTTCCCCCTCTGTTTTCACCCGGTAATCTGGCCAGTAACACACCTCCTGTATTAGAGCGCCCTGCACTCTGGATGAAGGAGCACAGGGGGCTCTTTTGGACAGCAGCATTGTCAGTCTTGGGGGGGAGGGGGGAGGGGAAAGAGTGCTAACTGGCATTCAGCTTCAATTTGTTACTGTATTTAAATCTGCTAGGTCATCTAATACTTTATAATCAATTACAACAGACAGTGTGTTGTTTTTTTTTTTTTCTTTTTTTGGGGGAAAAAGGAGAAAAAAAACTGACAGGCCGGGCAAGGATAGCATTAATCAGAGAAGCAGCCAAGAGGCCCATGGTAATAAAAGCTGATCATTGTAAGCACCTTCGTCAATATTAAATGGTTGGTCTCATCCCTGTACCTGCTACACCTGCAGAACAGTGTGTTCTTTTTGAAAAACAGACCTACTGGCTGGATCACCTGATGACAATAAAGAAAAGCCTAAAAAAAAAAAAATAATAATAATGCAGCCATCATATCTAAGAATTGGTAAGCTGCAATATAATATTTGCTCTTGGGGTTATTATCGCTTTGAGGACATGCCAGTGTTGTCTGGGGATTCCCTGTTGAGTGTCAGGACCCGGGCCGGGGCAGGCTTGCCACTTACCTCTCCAGGATGATTTGGTGTGCGGGCAGCCGCCCATTTATGCTGCGGTGATGGGGTGGGGTGATGCATGTTTTTTTACTGCATCACACAGCTCCTTTTTTTTCTTTTGACAACTTTATTTAAAGTGCACAAAGTGACGCTTCATTCCTGCACAGCTATGCAGTACCAGCCAGTGCGGTGCGATAAAATGCAGCATGTCTACATTTCACCGCAGCTCCCTGCACCTGTGGGCCGCATTGCAGTGTGAATGGGACACACAGCAAACAATTGTTCTCTATGTGACTGGCTTTTTTCTGAACCAGAAGAACACCAATCACTGTACTAATATGAACGTGCCCTTATGCTACTCGTGGGTCCTGCGTCTCCTAGCAGCAATCTAAGAGACCCAAACGGACCAAGACAGCATGGATCCGCTTTCATGCTTGGCATGGTCAGTTTAATAGGAGAGCCAAATAAGAAACCTTACAGGCTGTATTTATAAAGTACTATAAAAACAAAGGTAAGCCAACATATAAGGTGTCTTCACTTTTGGGGTAACATATGCTATTAAATAAAGAGATGATTCCTGTATACCAGGGATATGCAATTAGCGGACCTCCAGCTGTTGCAGAACTACAAGTCCCATGAGGCATAGCAAGACTCTGACAGCCACAAGCCTGACACCCAGAGGCAGAGGCATGATGGGGCTTGTAGTTTTACAACAGCTGGAGGTCCGCTAATTGCATATCCCTGGTGTATAGCTTGTTAGTTCTCAGAGACTGATGGCAGAATGAACAGAGCCAATAGCAATCTGAGGAGTTTCCAATATTAATTTATTACAAAATAATATAAATATATTAAAATGATTTACAACTGATTTATAAATATATAAAAAAACACAGTGCAATGATTGATTGTGCCCGCAGCATTGGACAGGTAAATTCACAGCATTATACGATTCTACTGCTTATTGTGTTTATGGTGGGGGCTGGGTCCGACTTCACCCAAAACTCATCGGTGTGTATCAGATTGTAGTCAGACTGATTACCGTTCTGTTTTCTGAGATTCCCGTGGTGATAAAATCCCGGCTGTCATTCACTTGTATTGGAGGTCTCAGCCCTGGAACAAGCTTATTGAAGAGAAGTTCAGACTGTACTGGCTGTAAACTAGTTCCAGATGACTTCATTATTAGGTAGTAAAGCCGGGCTTAGGACGACTTCTCAGCAACTTCAGAAGGTAAGTCTGCAATGGTTGTGCAATATTTCTGGTTTCGGAAAGCTGATGGATTTTGTGAGATCCGAATAAATCCATTACCAGGTTCTGCATTTCTAAGAAAGTTAAGCAGCTACAGTTACTGGTAACTCCTGATTAGTGGGGGGTACAGAATTGTGGGGTCACCAACAGCAGCATGGGAGAATGTTGGGTGGGGTATTAACTCCCCCCCCCCCCCGCCAGACATTGGAAACGTTCTATAAAAGAGGACTTGACCTGGCACCATACCTGTGTCTTCTAACTGAACCCTGCAGCCTTGTTGAGCTTTTTGGACCCTTGCCCTGGGGTCTAAACAGTCCCTCAACCTTTACCTCACATAGAGACCTTCCCTGGTGATAAGCCCCACCTTCTCCTATAGAAGTGATGGTGAACCTTGGCACCCCAGATGTTTTGGAACTACATTTCCCATGAGGCTCATGCATTCTGCAATGTAGTTGAGCATCATGGGAAATGTTGTTCCAAAACATCTGGGGTGCCAAGGTTCACCATCACTGTCCTATAGCATACTTACCAGAGCTTCTCTCTTGTCCAAAGTAATGCCCCGGAAACGCGATCGGACTTTCCGACAACAAAACCGTGGATTTTTGTTCAAAGGATGTTGGCTCCAACTTGTCTTGCATACACATGGTCACACAAATGTTGGCCAACAATAACGAATGTAGTGACGTACAAGACGCACGTGATTTCTCCATTACGAACGCTAATTTTACAAGACCGGGCACTTCCGGCTCGTACTTGATTCCGAGCATGGGTGGACTTTTGTGTGACGGACTTGTGTACACACGATCGGAAAGTCCGACAACAAACATTTGTGGGCGGAAAATTTGAGAACCTGCTAGCCAACAAGTTGGCAGAAAGACCGACAACAAATGTCCGATGGAGTGTACACACGGTCGGACTTACCGCCAACAAGCTCACATCCAACATTTCCTGTCGGAAAATCGGATCGTTTGTACGGGGCATAAGTCTTAATGGAGGGAAAGACAGGAAGCGCCACCTGAGTGTAGTATTAGTGTAAACAATTGAATTGTCACGATACAAAACACTCACAGGAGGTTTAAAAACATGCTCATCTGAAGTCGGGTGTCACTCGGGTCTCTCCTAACGTCCTTGCACTGTATCCACGGGCTGTAGAGGTGAAGGTAGGTCTGTAGTCCATCCTGTGGCCACCAGGAAGTCCAATGAATCCAGCGTGGAACCCACGGTAATGACATCACCAGATCTGGGGAGACGGCCCGGAACACTGCACAGGATTGGCTATGCGCTCGGCCCATCAGCTCCTTCTACTCACCAGTGGATACAGTGCGAGGATGTTAGGAGAGACCTGAGTGACGCCCCACTACAGAGGAGTATTTTTTTTTTTAAACCTTTATCCTGTGAGTGTTTTGTATCTTGACAATTAAATTGTTTACACTAATGCTACACTCAGGTGGCGCTCCCCGTCTTTCCCTCCTTTGCTTCATTCCAGAGCGCTGGCTTTCTCTGAGGGTAGCTGCCGCCATTAATTTATTATATGGACTCTAAGTTCAAGTTTTAGTAGTACTGCTTATGGACTACAATATTGTCTGTTCCGAATGTGCCTCATTACTATTATTTTACACTTTACTGTATCCAATGTGAGTCTGAAAGAAGTTGTAAAGGCAGAAGGTGCATTTTATGCATTAAGATAAAAAACCTTCTGTGTGTAGCTCCGCCCCCCCCCCCAATTACCTACCCAAGCTCCTTCTCGCTCCAGCAATGTCCACAATCCCCTCAGCCATCCAGTAGGCTTCCTGATTGGCTGAGACAAAGCAGCGGCGCTATTGGCTCCCGTGGCTGTCAAAGTTAGTCAGCCAATCAGCGGAGGGAGGGGGCGGGCCAGGTCGGGGCTCCGTGTCTGAATGGATACACGGAGCTTTGACTCGGCTTGGGTGACAACCTCTAGTAAGCTGCTGGCTGAGGAACACTCAAAGGAGCAGCAAAAAGGGACCCGAGAAGAGGAGGATCAGGGCTGCTCTTTGCAAAACCAACTGCACAGAGGAGGGAAGTATAACATGTTTGTTATTTAAAAAAAAAAAGAAAGCGAGCCTTTACAATCAATTTAAGCCCTGCACACACACAGGCTGAATGTCGGGAGGCATTGGCCAGTTCAATAGAACTGGCCGACATTTGGCCCACGTGTACTGCAGCCAATGCGGCATGACTGAAACAGGTTGCCCCAGCGCCCCCCCCCCCGATCAGCGCTCTCAGCCAATGACTAAGAGCGCTGACTGGAGTGTTCTGGGGGGGCATCCCCCTGTCAGAACACAATAAAACAACAGGGGAAATTGCCCTAAAAATGTCTGGAACTTGTAACATGTTCCTGAAGGTGAACCGATCTTTAAAGCCCTGTATGGAGCCCAGGTCTAAAATCCAATGGGCTCTATAGAGACACATGGACTGAATTGCAGAAGATACTTTGCAGGTGCCACATGTGCCCGTGCTTCGCACCAATGTTACCTTGGGAGCTCTTTAAATCAGGACAGGAGGACAGGTTCACTTTACGTAGGAACACCACTTTGACATGGTCCAGTGTAGGACCTCAGGTTAGTACTGATAAATTAGGAACACCAGTTCTTCTTTGAGGAATGAGCCATAAAAAGGAACTAGTTACAATGGGCCAGATATTGGTTCTGCTAATAAAATGGCTGCCTCCTGGGTGACCGGAGTTCTGCTTCCTCACCAGAACCGGTCAGTAACTAACTAACCTTAATACCTGGGTAGTATTACCCTAATTTACACTGAACTAATAGATGAGAGTAGAAGGCGTTTTCTGAGTGAGTGGGCTCCTCTGTACACCATACAATAGGCACGGTGTTCGGTACAGGCTCGTTTTCTAGTGACAGGTTCTCTTTACTATATGTGACTTCCATGCATTGTACAAAGTGGCAATAGAAAGGGAAGGGTATTTACTGCTCATAGAGATCAATGAGGTGTCAGCATTTCATATTCTACTATATTGTGCAGCTGTGGACACCACCAACACAACCAATCCCTGTCTGACAGCTTGTACAAGATTATCACATTTAAGAGTCCTCTTTGTTCTGAGATTTGTTTGGGGTCCCCGGGGTCTTAGCACCTGTGTGGTCTGTAAAGTGATCAAGTAAAAGCAGCTTCTATACATTTAGTGTCATTGTGCTCTCTGTGGTGACTGGCATCTAGGAAGTAGATAGGCCTTGGCATCATGAGCCTCCACGTGGCTTTGTCCTGAGGTTGCCAGCGCTGGTGAATACTCTTCTGGCAGAGCGCAGAGACCTGCGGAGAGATTAGTCAGTGATTTGCACCCAGAGACATAGAAAGGGCTGGTATGGATCTTGTACTCACCCCGGGTCCTCCGAGGGATGATGGAGTTCCAAGTCTGACTGCCGCAGTGATAGCTGAAATAAGATGAACGGGTCAGTATCTGGGTGAAATGTCATTTAATCTGTCTCTCCCTTATCCTGTCCCACATCTCACCGCGGCGCGCCCATGTCTCTCCCCTACCCTGTCCCACATCTCACCTCGGCGCGCCCATGTCTCTCCATTACCCTGTCCCTTTCTCCCCTACCCTGTCCCACATCTCGCCTCGTAGCCCCAATGTCTTTTTCCCCTACCCTATCCCACATCTCACCTCGTAGCGCCCATGTCTCTCCCCTACCCTGTCCCACATCTCGCCTCGGAGCGCTCATGTCTCTCCCCTACCCTGTCCCACATTTTGCCTCGTAGCGCCCATGTCTCTCCCCTACCCTGTCCCACATCTCGCCTCATAGCGCCCATGTCTCTCCCCTACCCTGTCCCACATCTCGCCTCGTAGCGCCCATGTCTCTCCCCTACCCTGTCCCACATCTCACCGCGGCGCGCCCATGTCTCTCCCCTACCCTGTCCCACATCTCACCGCGGCGCGCCCATGTCTCTCCCCTACCCTGTCCCACATCTCACTGCGGCGCGCCCATGTCTCTCCCTTATCCTGTCCCACATCTCACCGCGGCGCGCCCATGTCTCTCCCCTACCCTGTCCCACATCTCACCGCGGCGCGCCCATGTCTCTCCCCTACCCTGTCCCACATCTCACCTCGGCGCGCCCATGTCTCTCCATTACCCTGTCCCTTTCTCCCCTACCCTGTCCCACATCTCGCCTCATAGCCCCAATGTCTTTTTCCCCTACCCTATCCCACATCTCACCTCGTAGCGCCCATGTCTCTCCCCTACCCTATCCCACATCTCACCTTGTAGCGCTCATGTCTCTCCCCTACCCTGTCCCACATCTCACTTCGTAGCGCCCATGTCTCTTCCCTACCCTGTCCCACATCTCACTTCGTAGCGCCCATGTCTCTTCCCTACCCTGTCCCACATCTCACTTCGTAGCGCCCATGTCTCTTCCCTACCCTGTCCCACATCTCGCCTCGTAGCGCCCAGGTCTCTTCCCTACCCTGTCCCACATCTCGCCTTGTAGCGCTCATGTCTCTCCCCTACCCTGTCCCACATCTCACTTCGTAGCGCCCATGTCTCTTCCCTACCCTGTCCCACATCTCACTTCATAGCGCCCATGTCTCTTCCCTACCCTGTCCCACATCTCACCTCATAGCGCCCATGTCACTTCCCTACCCTGTCCCACATCTCACCTTGTAGCGCCCATGTCTCTCCTTTACCCTGTCCCACATCTCGCCTCGATATGCCCATGTCTCTTCCTTACCCTGTCCCGCATCTCGCTTTGTAGCGCCCATGTATGTCTCCCCTACCCTGTCTTGAGGCGCCCATGTCACTTTCCCTTACCCTGTCCCACATCTCACCTTGAGGTGCCCATGTCACTTTCCCTTACCCACATCTCACCTTGTAGCGCTCATGTCTCTCCCTTACCCACATCTCACCTTGAAGCACCCATGTCACTTTCCCTTACCCACATCTCACCTTGTAGCGCTCATGTCTCTCCCTTACCCACATCTCACCTTGTAGCGCTCATGCTCTATGCGCCTCTCATCTTCTAGGCTCCTCAGATGTCTGTTCTCTCTCTGCAGCTGTTCACACACCTCCTGCATGTGACTGGGCAGTAAACAGACATTAAAGAGTAAGGCTCAGGCAATCGACTGTGTTACTTCACATATTAGTTATACAGTACATTTAATGTTTGTAGGAAATAGAATTTTCCAGGGAGCATAAAAATCCTTTCCTTTAAACCCATTGAGGAACACAGGAAGTCTTTTGTCTTTGGGTTATACTGCCACCTCCAGGAAGATCGGACACTGGCAAGCAGCTAACATATCCCAACATGAACAGGAGAACTGGGGATGGGCCTGCAAAGGAAGTTCTCCTCATGGGACGATAAACAAACCACAGACCACAAACTGGTCCCAACAAAAGCAGAGTTAACAAGGTGAAGGAGCTTCTATCTAAGAACTGAACAATGGAGCCTGAGATTTATAAGAGGGAAGTCAAGAGCCACCCAGGTTAGAGAAGGCCCCAAAGCCTCAACTCATCTGATCCCATAAGGTTCAAGAGAAAAAGGGGTGCGTTCCTGTAAGAACTGTCATGAAGGACAAACAGCCAAGGCAAGAACTACCAGTGGATGACTAGGTCAGAAGAACCTCCAAGGAGTGGTAGGTTCCTCAACACCTAGAAAAAAAACAGGATTTGATTCAACATCAGCATAGGCAAATGGAGGGCAAGGTACATGGGAGCTTCCTTACCAGGATTAAGCAAGGGATAGAAGGTACAGTGCCTTGAAAAAGTATTCATACCCCTTGACATTTTCCACATTTTGTCATGGTACAACCAAAAATGTAAATGTATTTTATTAGAATTTTATGTGATAGACCAACACAAAGTGGGACATAATTGTGAGTCTTCTAGTCATTCCACAGATTTTCAATGGGGTTTAAGTCTGGGCTCTGACTAGACCCTGCAAGGACATTCCCTCTTTCTCCTCTAACCACTGTGTGCTCATTGTTGCTGTGTGCTTTGAGTCATTGTCATGTTTAGAATGTAAACTTTCTTCCCATTGACAACTTTCTGGCAGACGGCAGCAGATTTTCCTCAAGAATTTGGGGAAGAGACACATCTGTGTTCCTGATTAGCAGGAATCACAGATCTCTTTATCTGGTTGCTGACAGAACGTCGCTCTGCCTTGTTTACATAGGCAGGCCACCGTTCTGTCTCTCCAGAGAACGATCGCGGGTGGCTGGCGGCTGTCCGACTTGCTGATTGGCTCCTGCTGTGTCCAATCACAGAGGGAGCGTGACCCTGGCGGCGTGCATGCGCGTGCCCCAGAACCGATGGAGGATACCCTGTACAGGTATGTGATTTCACGCTAAAGGGCTGCCCTGCCGAAGTACATGTACGTGGGGCGGTCCTTAAGCAGTTTAAACCTAAGTTCATCTGATAGGAGAAAATGGAGCAAAAGTACCCATAATAACCACCCTCTATATATTCCCTACAGAAATGTAAACTTCGATCCAGAAAACAAAGGAAATTCTCATATAGGACAGATGGGGTCGGATACTCACTCTTTTTCTGTAGAGAGTTGCTGGATCAGCTTACTCTGATCCCGGATCTTCTCCCCCAGAGATTTGTTGGTTTCCCTGCCACAGAGGAAGACAGCGATCGTAAATGTGAGAATATGAAGAGCGTGGGTGCTGATAACAGCGGCTCTAGGTGACTTTTCCTTTGGAAGAACTATAAATTCCAGCTAATTCATCCATTTAAAAGAAAACTTACTTTTGTTCACCAACCCAATCATTGACATTCGAGACGACCAGTTCACTTTCGCGGTGCAGCCGCCGGCAGTCTTCCCGTGACGCTTCCAGGGAGCTCCGCAGAGTCTCCAGCTAAAAACAAGTGCAGAAAACAGAACTCGGAATCATCCAACACACAAGTTCAAATATCACTGTATTTATTTTTAAGAAGGTCAGAATGAACACGATGTACGCACATACCTCACTGGTGGCCGCGTTGTACTTCACCTTTAGCTGGTTCATGGTGTTCTGTAGATCATCCCTCTGTAGAAAGAAGAAATAATAAAAAAAGAGGTTATGGTGCATTTATCATGTCCTAGGTCAGGGATATGCAATTAGCGGACCTCCAGCTGTTGCAAAACTACAAGTCCCATCATGCCTCTGCCTCTGGGTGTCAGGCTTGTGGCTGTCAGAGTCTTGCTATGCCTCATGGGACTTGTAGTTCTGCAACAGCTGGAGGTCCGCTAATTGGTAGTAATTGCATATCCCTGTCCTAGAGCCACTCTGTAGGTCATGTTTTTAATAAAATGCAGCCGCTGTAATTTTCTGTAACATGCAATATGGCCACCTGGAGGCGCTCTGTACACAAGATGGTATACAGAGCTCCCCCCAGAAATGTCATTTCCTGCTTGTGTGCACGAAGATAAAAATTAGATTTTGGCATCCCCTGCAACATAAATTAAATTTTTGGCGAGATATTAACAAAGGGAAATCACATCTAAAGGGATGCAGGCCCAGCAGCTCTCCTTATTAGAGCCCTGTGTGTGCAGCAGCTGATTGATAATTTCAAAACCACTCCCATACAGATTCAATGACCACAGAGAAACAACACAGCTATTTCTCAAGAATAACGAAAGGCAGGAATCTGCAACAAAGCAAATGCCTACAATGTACAGAGATCAGCCAGAGGGGGGAGGGGTTTGTTTCTCAACAAAAGTGGAGTTACCCTTTAAGGGATGAGCAGTTGTTGATTGTTACCTCTTTGCCTTCTGTTTTCAGCTTCTCCATCAATACTGCAAGCTGTTCCTGGAGTTGCCTGACGTCATCTTCTCTTTGTTTGAGTTTGTGCGCATGCTCCTGGTGCAACCTCTGCCAGTGCTTCAGCTGATTATTCATCTCTCGAGCGCGGCTCTCGCTTGCCTCTACCTATTACACAGCGACAGTAAATTAGTAAATAATTCTCACATCCAAGTGTGTAAATGAACAAATTATAAAAAAAAAAATAAAACTACAGTGCATTTCCTTTTTACACATTAAAGGGGTTGTAAACCTTTTTTGTTGTTGTATTGAAATAACAAACATGCCTATACTTCCCTGCTCTGTGTAATCATTTTGCACAGAGCAGCCCCCGATCTTCTTCTTTTGGGGTCCCCCCGCCAGTGCTCCAGGCTCCTCCTCTTCATTACGTGCCCCCACGGAAAGCCGCTTTCCATGGGGGCACCTGTGCAGGCTCGCTCTTGAGTCCAGCTGTCCATTGACACAGACAGCGGGACTCTGCCCCACAGGATTGGATTGGCAGGAGCCAATGGCTCCTGCTCCTATCAATCTGTCCAATGAGGAGAGAGACAGCAGTTGGAGCTGCTGTAATTGTGCACATTGCTGGATCGGATTGGGCTCAGGTGAGAAAAATGGCGGGTGAGGTCTGGGGGGGAGGGCTGCAGCATAGAAGGTTTTTTACTTTAATGCATAGAATGCATTAAGGTGTAAAACCTTAAAGGGGTTGTAAAGCTTTGTGTTTTTTCACCTTAATGCATTCTATGCAGTCACCGCCCCCCCCCCCCCCCGCTTTACTTACCTGAGACCTGAATCCCGCAAGAATGCCACCATAGCAAGCAGCTTGCTATGGGGGGGGGGGGGGGTTGGGCACTCAGAGTAGGGGGGGGGGGAATAGCCAGGAGGGCCAGTGGGTAGACACCAGAAGTGGAGGATCGGGGCAAAATTATTGGACAGAGAAGTATGACATTTTATTTCAGGTACTTATATAGCACAATAAATTTACACAGCACTTCACACATGTATTATACATTCAGTCCCCGCCCTCAAGGAGCCTACAATCTTTAAGGGGTTGTACTCTCGAGGTTTTTCACCTAAATCATTCTATGCATTAAGGTGAAAAACCTTCTGTGATGCAGCAGCCCCCCCCCCCCAGTGCCCCCCCTTTTACTTACCTGAACCCGGTCTTTACAGCTCCTCCCGCTGTCTCGGGTCCTGATTGGATAGATTGATAGCAGCACAGCCATTGGCTCCCGCTACTGTCAATCAAATCCAATGATGTGGGAGCCGGGGGGGGCGGAGCCGAGTCCTGCTGTCTGTGTCAATAGACGCAGCAGCAGGACACGGGAGCGCGCCCGCACGAGTGTCCCGAGGGAGAGCGTCTCTCCAATGGGGCACTCGAGAAAAGGAGGAACCAGGAGCGCCGCTGAGGGACCCCAGAAGAGGAGGATCGGGGCCACTCCCTGCAAAACCAACTGCACAGAGGAGGCAAGTATGACATGTTGGTTTAAAAAAAAAAAGAACCTTTAGATTTGCCTACCTCGCATTCATACATACACATAATAGGGCCAATTTAGACAGAAGCCAATAGACCTACATACCAGAATGTCTTTGGAGTGTGGGAGGAAACCCACGCAGGCGCAGGGAGAACATGCAAACTCCATGCAGGTAGCGCCATGGTTGGGATTTTACCAGATGACACTAGAGATGCTAGGCGGAAGTGCTAACCACTTAGCCACTGTGCTGCCATGGCAAAAAAAAAAATCCTATAGAATCCCTTTATATAGGAGGTGGTAACTAAATATTGCAATAGAAAGACATGGATGGAGACAGAGCAAGACGGACTGAGCCCACTGCACAGAGGAGAGACAACAGACAAAAACACAGAATCAAATGCAGCAGAAAAGCGGAAACCTTGCATAGTAGGTAGTTTCTGGGGTAAGGAAATACTGATACCACCTTGGAAAGGCTCGGTTCCCTCCAGAAAACACCCTCTACCCCGCCCACTTACCTCTTTCTCCTTCTGCTTGTGAAGCTCATGTACAGCGCTCATCTCTGCGCTCAGCCTGCGGATTCGCTCTTCCTGAGCCATACATTCCCTTTCCAGCTCCGCCTTCCTGTGTTGGCACCTCTGCAGCTCATTCTTCACAGCAGCCAGCTCTCTGTTCTTGTCACTTAGCTGCAGAGGAAAAAAAAACGTTCCATTATGACACAATTTAAAAAAAAAAATTATTTACCACATTTGTGCTGCTGTAAAGGTGGCCTCGATCCTAACTTTACTTCATGTGTTATAGAGGAGCATTTCAGTACAGCTTTACCGCAAGGAAGACGGGCAACAAGATACTTAAAGCAGAACTCCAGCTTTTCCTCCCCAGAAACAATAGATGCATTGTGCATGTAAATGAATACAACCCCAGCGTCAGTTTGTGTGTAACTTACCTTCTTCAGCTGTATACAGCAGATTTCTGTGTCTGTGAGGTCACTCCTCCTCCTGGCTGAATTTCAAAGTTCTCTGACTTCCTATTTCCTTCCTTTTCCATTTCTGAAACTATATCTCCCATGATCCTTTGAGCCTCTGAAATTTCGGGGTTAGCTATGGGAGTCACATGTACCAGCCGTGGGCGGGTCCCAGCGTCACTGTGGGTATTGCTGGGCCTTCATGTGGGTGGTGAAAGGTGTAAAATGTGTCATACCTCCTCCTGTGTCATTCCTGGCTTGCAGTCTACAGAGGACAAGGGTGGTACAGGAAAACTCCCCTGCTATCACTGGAAGTGGAAAAAACAATGTAGAGGACAACTTGTCAGGGCTGGGCTCAGCCCTTCCTTCTCTGAGCTGGCCGCTCAGCTGTCGGCTAATTGCCATCTCCTATCTCTCCACAGTTACTCAGCTGTTGATGATATCCTGCTCGTCAGTCCTGCCTACTTAAGCCGTCCATTCCAGAGGAGCTGGACGCCTTGGTCAACATCACAGAAACTTCTCTTCTGCGATCCTGTTCAAGACTTGCTTTGCTGACATCCCTTCTGGCTCCGGATCCTGCTTGCTGTTCCACTACATTGATCCCTGACTTCTGGCTTGGCTGACTATCCGTTCTGGTTACTGAACTTTGGCTATGCTTTGACTACTTTGGCCGTAGGCGTCCTGTCCAGAGGGGAGGTGGACAACCTCCCCTCTCCCCCACCCTGTGCCTGCTCAACATCATCACCACAGCTGCATGTTTATGCACTTCCATCTTCTCAAGATTCTATTGATCCCTCTAAAGCTGCGGGTCTCTGAATCTTCACTTTATGATGACCTTAAACATTTATTTTCTATTTGCAATGAGGCCAGTTTTCTGCCTTGCAATAAAGTGTTGATTCTACTAAAGGACTTTTTAGTCCTTCTGTGGCCAAAACGGACGGGAACCTTTACTCAACAAGGACTCCTCCTCCATAGCTCTGATACACGCTAGAGATCAATGTTGTACCAATGCAATTTCCATTCATTATTTGACAGCCTGCATACCACAAATCATACCTAAACTCCCGAGGAAGCTCCAAATGAGCAAAACATGTTGAGTGGTAGTTACTGAGTGTTATTCTTCCCACCAATTATGTTGTTGGATGTGGATATTAGGAGACTTTTTAACCAATTTTTGTATTGTTATGTAATTGTATAAATAAATAAATTTCTATTTTTTTATATACATGTCTTTCTACTCTATTTACTTCATCAATTTCAGCACCTTAAAAGTCCCTGGGTTTTTTTTTACCCCTTTTCCCTCTTTTTACCAATGTGTCACAAAAAAAATAAACATACTAAAAATAAAAAAGCAATAATAAAGGCGTGCACAAGGTGGCAGTGTAAACCACACGTGCAAATAAACTCTTCAAATAACAGATTCCTTACAATCAAGCAAATAACAAAATGATTTGCACAACAAACCAGATGACATATATACCAAACGTGGGTGATTAGTCAATCGGTGCTCATCAAGATGATCGACATAAACACTGATGAAGTCACGTGACTGACGATACGCGTCGGGATTGGCTGACTGGCACACCGGAAGTGACGTGGGAACGAGTTCGGCAAGTGTTTTAGTGTTAGGGTAGGGTAGTATTACATACTACCCTATATGGGCATTCCCCTTCTTCCCTCTACATTCCCCTCCTCCTCTGGGAGAGAGTGAGATCACATTATAGAAGAATCACCGTCCACCACCCAGCATTGATTCTTGGGAAGACCCTGAAAGCAAATCGAGATTTTTTTTAAACCACCAGCTATTTATATAAAGACCCCCAGAAGATATTGCAACCACTGGTTTCTCTATGCTGTTACCTTACAGCAGTAAGGTGAGAGGCCACTTCACGCAGAGATGTCATTGCATGGAATGAAGAGACACATCAGTTTGCACGGTTAAGTTTGTAGCACTACACTTTACTGTTTTTCACCTTAATCTCAAGACTGCCTCAGAGACTTGTTACTTGTCACACCTTCACTGTTGACTTCATCAGGCTTGACTGTTGACTTCACTGTTGACTTCATCAGGGTTTACGTTGATCAGCTTGATGAGCACCGATTGACTAAGCACCCACGTTTGTTATATATGTCATCTGGTTTGTTGTGCAAATTATTTGTTATTTGCTTGATTGTACAGAATCTGTTATTTGAAGAGTTTATTTGCACTTTTGGTTTACACTGCCACCTTGTGCACGCCTTTATTATTGCTTTTTTTTTAATTTTTAGTATGTTTATTATTTTGTGACACATTTTCTCTTTCCCCAAAAGGTCACCTTTAATCATTTTGAAAGCACAAGGTACAACAGTTGGAGGTGTTTTGATGTATGATGGGAGTTCAGCTTTAAAGATAACCTATTTAATATTTTGGTATCTTACTGTGCAGCATAAAAAAATAAAAATAAAATAAAAAATAAATAAAAAGGTATGAGGTTGAGACAGAAAATTGTAGCGGTGAGACCTGGACAGTGTTGTAGGTAAACTGATCTGGTCCGCTAAACAGGAATTTTGGTTTTTTTGATAAACACACCACCATGGGACCTGTACTGGTGCAGAAGGGGAGGAGGGTGAGGACATACATTTTTGATTTAAAGTGGATGTAAACCCTGACCTATACCCAGTGAAGTGACTGGCCTCAGATGATACACAGAGATGAAACAAATCTCCCTACACAAGTTTTACTTGTATATCTGCTGTCTTGAGCTTGATGTGGTGTTAGAATTTTCTCTTCCTGTTTCACCTGGGGTGTGGATTCTTTGCTTACACTGGGAGACAGCTGATTGGAGGAAAGGCACGCCCCCTCCCTCCCCATAGGCAGAGACTTACAGAGCTGTGCTGTGAATAGACAAGCTCTCTGCTAATCTATTTATAGCACCCACCCCCACACAAAATTCTGCCTGGTTTTATCACAGTTGACGAAGAACTTGTCAGAAGTTATGAGGATATATATGAGGATAGATAACAGAAGAACAGAACACTGCAGATATATGTGCCCAGCTCGAATTTCATAAATCGGGTTTACATCCACTTTCAGATCAGAGCTGACCCTATGGCCATAAGTCCTGTTACTCAGAAGGCTAGCCCTGTTGCATAACACTATTACATCTTGCTCTGTTTGGTTTACATTGACATGCTTTGAGATTTAAAGTGGTCGTATAGGATAAAGGTTTTTTACCTTAATACATTCCCTGCCTTTTAGGTGCAGCTGCCAACCCCCATCCCCCCAAATACCTGAGTCTGATCTCAGTCCAGAGCCGTGGCCAAGAGCAGCAGCGTTGCTCTCTCTTTCTCTCCTCACTGGATTCACTGAGAGCAGCGGGAGCCATTGGCTCCTCCTGCTGTCAATCAAATCGATCCATCAGGGAGTGGGGGGGGGGGATCTGAGCCACATGGTGTGTGTGTCAATAGATGCACACAGTGCAGCTTGGGATTAAGCCTGCATGAGTACCCCCTCCCCTAGCAAGAGTCATGCTAGTGGGGGCACTTAAAAGGCAGCAGTAGCCAGAAGCACTGGCGGGGGACCCGAGAAGAGGAGGATCGGGATGCTCTCTTTAAAATCATTGCACAGAGCAGGTAAATATAACATGTTTGTTATTTAAAAGAAAAAAAAAAAAAGATCCTTTACAATTACTTTAAGATCCATTAAAGTAACACAGAGGCGATTTTCAGGCGTTTTAGCGCTAGAAATAGCACCTGTAAAGTGCCTGAAAACTGCCTCCCATTCATTTCAGTGTCACTTTTCACATTGGGGTGGTGCGCTTGCGGGACATTGAGAAAAGTCCTGCAAGCAGTATCTTTGGGCTGTATTTAGAGCTCCCAAAACACCCTGCCCATTGAAATGAATAGGCAGCGCTTCCAAAGGGCCTGAAAAGTGCTTCGGAAGCACTGCAAAACGGGGCTCTTTTAACACCTTCTTTGGGGTTAAAAGCACCCCTCTAGCAGCCGAAAAGCGCCGCTTAAACAGCGTTAAAGCGCCGCTAAAACGAGCGGCGCTTTAGTGTGAACGCGGCCCCAATGTGCATGGGGTCTAAAGATACTGGAACAGGCCCTTATGCACTGAGCATCATGCCTTACCTGCTCTTTGGCTTCGCGCTGGGCGGCCTGTGTAGCAGTCAGCTGGTTTTTCAGTTCCTGCAAACACTCTTGCGCAGTGTTCAATTCCTGGCTCCGCCCTCTCACGGTTTTCTGCACTGCCTCCTCCTCCGATCGCAGTCGTATCAGAGAATCCTCAAGACGCTTTGACTGCAGGAAAGAAAGCATCAGAAAGGAAAACATGAAGCGGAGTGGCTGCAGCTGATAAGATACATGGATAGGAGACATCAGCTTATTAGGGAGGATTATGCCTGTAGCTGAAATATGAAAAAGTAGATCCCTGTTGAAGCTGTGGCCAAAAACGGCAAGCAGAGGACAAAGGATTAATCGACCGTATTGCCTTTATGCGCTCGACAGCTGATTTTTTTTCCCCATTACTGATCTATAATGGCCTGTTCCACGCTGTGTGGAGGTGACAATTATGGTAGAGAAGGAAGACTACGCTTCTTCATAGTACAGTTTCCCTGATGACTGGAGATCTGATGACTGGAGATCTGATGACTGGGGATCTGATGACTGGAGATCTGATGACTGGTGATCTGATGACTGGGGATCTGATGATTGGAGATCTGATGACTGGGGATCTGATGACTGGAGATCTGATGACTGGTGATCTGATGACTGGAGATCTGATGACTGGAGATCTGATGACTGGGGATCTGATGACTGGGGATCTGATGACTGGAGATCTGATGACTGGTGATCTGATGACTGGGGATCTGATGACTGGGGATCTGATGACTGGGGATCTGATGACTGGAGATCTGATGACTGGGGATCTGATGACTGGGGATCTGATGACTGGGGATCTGATGACTGGAGATCTGATGACTGGGGATCTGATGACTGGGGATCTGATGACTGGGGATCTGATGACTGGAGATCTGATGACTGGGGATCTGATGACTGGGGATCTGATGACTGGGGATCTGATGACTGGAGATCTGATGACTGGGGATCTGATGACTGGGGATCTGATGACTGCAGATCTGATGACTGGAGATCTGATGACTGGTGATCTGATGACTGGGGATCTGATGACTGGGGATCTGATGACTGGAGATCTGATGACTGGGGATCTGATGACTGGGGATCTGATGACTGGGGATCTGATGACTGGGGATCTGATGACTGGAGATCTGATGACTGGAGATCTGATGACTGGGGATCTGATGACTGGAGATCTGATGACTGGGGATCTGATGACTGGAGATCTGATGACTGGTGATCTGATGACTGGGGATCTGATGACTGGAGATCTGATGACTGGTGATCTGATGACTGGAGATCTGATGACTGGGGATCTGATGACTGGGGATCTGATGACTGGGGATCTGATGACTGGAGATCTGATGACTGGTGATCTGATGACTGGAGATCTGATGACTGGGGATCTGATGACTGGGGATCTGATGACTGGGGATCTGATGACTGGAGATCTAATGACTGGAGATCTAATGACTGGAGATCTGATGACTGGAGATCTGATGACTGGAGATCTGATGACTGGGGATCTGATGACTGATGATCTGATGACTGGGGATCTGATGACTGGAGATCTAATGACTGGTGTGAGAATATTCAAGAAGCAGTAAGATAAGTGGAGGAAGCACAGAGCCACACAATGAATAAACCAGAAGCAGGGAGTTCCTTGCACTGCAGGTCCTCAGGTACAGCTTCCTCTCCAGCAAGGAGAACAGTGAGCCACACAGCAGTGTCATCACTAAATCTCATTGCAAATCTTAGCTCACCAGCACTCAGAGGTAGCAGTGCCTTATGTTATCTAATCCTGCAAATGTACAGTAACGAGGTTGTAGGCACAGGGTGTGCACTGCCATGTTTCACAGGAGAAATTCAAGAAAGAAAAAAAAAAAGGTAATTTGTTTAGTCTTTTTATTTCTCCATGTTCCCTATCAGTTAGCAAAATGTCACCTTTTAAAGTGGAACTTCAGTCATTTTTTCATCTTTCCATCTATTAAATCTTCTGCCCTTGTTGTTGTTTCAACTTTGGATAGTAAAACATTTTTTTCTGCCAGTAAATCCCTTATACAGCCCACTTCCTGTTTCTTGTCTGGTCATTAGCCTAGGATTATGACATCATGCACAGCTCTCTCACTCTTGTGAGAGTTTGCCAGGAAGGGAGGGGGGATGAGTCAGAAGAGGGCCAATGAGAGCTGCAGAGCTGGAGGTGTGCCTCTGTGTGTATCCAGGAAGTGAACAGGCAGCAGCTTCAGCCGCCCACAGTTAAAATGGCTGCAGCCAGACTCAGTGGAGGGAGATTTCTGCAGCCTATTTGGCAAGTACAGAATCACAGTATATATAAAATAATATGCAAAGTGGTTGGAGGGAAGCTTCAGAATGGAAAAGATGTTTTTATTACAAATTATGTGAGCAGACTGCAGTTCCTCTTTAAGTTTAGGCCGGCTTTAAACGACTACTAAACCTAAAATGGATGGTTAAAGCATTATGTGAAGGGGTTACTAACAACATTAAATCCTACTGGGACTACCAACTCATCCCGATCATAAGCAATATTTTAGTTATACAAGTTCTCATGATAAGGGATCCCCTGGGGGCAGGTGCCCAAATGATAACGGGGGCTGTCATTATCCTATACACAGTTTCCTGTACAGGCTGGGCAACTTGTGATTTTAACACAAAATTCAGCTTTTTCCTTTGCCAAGCCAATCTTGACTTCAGATACCAGTAGGGGCACTATCCGAGTTTTATGCTTTCCCCGAACCTGTGTGGGTTGTTTGAGTTGTGTCAAATCAAATTGGATTTAGACTATGTTCAGATATGTCTGATTGAATGAATGTGGTAGGGTCAGACCCTGGGAGCTCCTTCATGGGTTGGAAGTGAGGTGTATGATGTACTCCCTAAAGTTCATCATGATGGGACTACATGCACTCACCTCCTGGGTCTGGCTCTGGATCTTCCTCTGGGCTTGTTGCAGAGCGTTCTTGGTCAGTTCTAGGTGAGATGTGCTGTCTCTGGCCTCCTCCTGAGCAGACTGGTATCTTCTCTCCAGCTGTGTGTAGCTGCTTTGCAAGGTTTGTAGTGCTCTGTCTCTCTCTGCAAGCTGCAAGAACACATAGAAATGAAAACTCAGTCGTCCTGCTGCTACAAAGCCATCGTTTTATAGTGGCGGCACTCACTAGGCGGTCCGAGTGTTTGACCCTCAGGCTCAGCTCCTCCACCTCTCTCTGCATTGTATTCTCTCGCTCTTTGGCCTTGTGATGTTGTCTTTGGAGCTCCTCATGTCGGCTCTGCTGCTGCTCCAGCTCTGACCTGAGAGACTGCTGACTTGTGTTATGTTCCTGGAGCTGAAAGACACAGATGTCACAATGAACAATGGCCTTGTCATGTCAATATATACATATAATGTGTGTGTGTGTATATATATATATATACACACACACACACACACACACACACACACACACACATTTTAAGAGGGAAGTTTCAGGAAAAAAACTTTTTAAAATTTAAAAATTTTAAATAAGGAACTTTGAAGCAAAATAAGGGTCAGTGCCCATCTGCAGCCTCACCGTTGCCATCAATGCAGCAGCCTCACTGTTGCCATCAATGCTGCAGCAGCCTCACCGTTGCCCTCAATGCAGCAGCCTCACCGTTGCCATCAATGCAGCAGCCTCACCGTTGCCATCAATGCAGCAGCCTCACCGTTGCCCTCAATGCAGCAGCCTCACCGTTGCCATCAATGCAGCAGCCTCACCTTTGCCCTCAATGTAGTAGTCTCACCGTTGCCATCAATGCAGCAGCCTCACCGTTGCCATCAATGCAGCAGCCTCACCGTTGCCCTCAATGCAGCAGCTTCTTCATTGCCCTCAATGCAGCTGCCTCACCGTTGCCCTCAATGCAGCAGCCTCACCGTTGCCCTCAATGCAGCAGCCTCACCGTTGCCATCAATGCAGCAGCCTCACCGTTGCCATCAATGCAGCAGCCTCACCGTTGCCATCAATGCAGCAGCCTCACCGTTGCCATCAATGCAGCAGCCTCACCGTTGCCATCAATGCAGCAGCCTCACCGTTGCCATCAATGCAGCAGCCTCACCATTGCCATCAATGCAGCAGTCTCACCGTTGCCATCAGTGCAGCCTGATCGATGCCCATCTGCAGCCTAGAGGGGACAGGGAGGGGGGCGGGATGAGCGCCGACAGATTACATACAGTGAGAATCTCCTATTATAGACACAACAGTGGTCCAATGGCGGCCCAGGAGACGGGACTTCCTATTACAGAAGCCGTCAAGTAAACAGGAGATTCTCACTGCATGTAATCTGACGGCGCTCGTCCCGCCCCCTCCCTGTCCCCTCCGAGGCAGCTAAAGTTGAAGTATTGGCGTATAACACGCACACGCTATTTGCACCTGATTTTCATGGTGAAAAAGTGAGTGTTATACGCCAATAAATACAGTGTATATGTTATATTTATATATATATATATATATATATATGTTTTTTTTTTAATTTATTGTTTGTTTTTGTTTTACCATCTGTGAATCTGCAGCCCTTCGGATTAACCCTCTAGTACCCAGAGATAATTGATGTCTAGATGCTCAGAACAAATTTAGCAGAAGCAGCATGCTTTGGTTAACTTGACAATAATGTTATGAATAATTTGCAAACCATTTTTTTTTCATATTTTAAAGGTCATATAAGGAATTTATTTGGTACACTGTGTTAATAGAAACCCTGCCCTGATTTATTATTGTAGGCTGACCAATTTGCAAAAAACTTAATGTTTCTCTTTTAATATGCATTTTTTAATAATGTAATTGTATTTGACATTTACAGTATTAAAAAGACTGACAATGCCACCTTCAAGCTGCAGTGCCATCTGCAGGCTTATATTATAAGTAAAGCCTCCAGCTTGCATGTGATCAAAATGTCATAGCTGGATGAGTTTATACTGCCTATTATGGGGGGGAGGGGGGGGGGGGAACAACAGCAAATGGCTGGAAACGTTCACCCTATTCAACAACTCCTTCCCTCAGCCAGTCTTGTGAAGGCAAAGTTTCCCATTGCCACCATGAATGAGAAGATCCCACAAGACTCCTCTGTGAGGATCTTTAGGTTGCCAAGGCATTGGATTGCTTTTGATGCAAATGAGGATTGGAGCCGAACCTTCATTTGACCAAAATCTTTTCTAGATGAATGCAACTAGAAAAATAGATTAGAACAGCTGGAGTTCCGAAGCTATTGTCTGCCAAATAAATCCCTTTTTTAATGTAATTTTTTCCCAATCAGGGTGGATTTGATTTAAATCACTAGTAATCACCTGCTGCCATTTTGCTCCTCAAGGGAGGAATAAAGAACTTCAAGCTATGTGCAGAAATATCACAAGGTTTATAAGCTGCTTAGAAGGTTTCACTTTTATTTTTACTGCTTGCCCTTCCTCCTCACACTTAATACACTGGTACAGATGTATTTTTCTTCAAACAATCATACAATTTGTAGTGTACTTGATTTGTTGTAGCCGTATTAGTGCAATTGTGACAGAGAAAATTGAGTACTGTCCGTGATACTTTTTTTATTTGCACTAACATACAATTTTTCAGGACAAGCTTTCGGGGTATGTCCCCTTCTTCAAGGTCCAAGCAGTACTGATTCACAAATTTTTTTTCTTTTTTTTTTTTTCTTCTTCTTTAACATTCTGCTTAAAAATTTGTGAATCAGTACTGCTTGGACCTTGAAGAAGGGGACATACCCCGAAAGCTTGTCCTGAAAAATTGTATGTTAGTGCAAATAAAAAAAGTATCACAGACAGTACTAAATTTGTAGTGTACATATATTTGCAAAACAACGGAATAAAGGAATATTGCTGAACTTTGTTTTATCTCATGGTTACTGTGAAATGGTGCGAATGCATCAATGCAGTGCATGTTATATCAGCTTGCAGAGCTTGGATTCATTGAATGCGTTTAAATATTCTGCAATATTGTAGAAAATATAGCCTCATGCTACATAACTAAGCTCTATTTCATGCTGAATAAACTAAATTATTAATGTATCTTAAATAGAAAACTATCGTTAGATAGATTTTTACTCCCAAAGCATTTTAAATTAAATAAATTTGATAAAAAAAAAAAAAAATCAGATTTAAAATTAAAAAAAAAATCAGATTTAAAATAAAAAAAACTGATTTAAATAAAAAAAAAAAAATCAGATTTAAATAAAAAAAAAATCAGATTTAAATAATAAAAAAAAAATCAGATTTAAATGAAAAATCATCATCATTTTTATCCACCCTGATTTCAATAAAACCATATGACTATACACAAAGTACCTGTATATGGAGGCATTCTTTTCTTGAAAAAAAAAAAAAATGGGGGAGAAGTTGGATGAGAAGTATCTTCTTTCTTTGGATGGACCTTAGTGCATTACCTGTTTCTGCAGAGCGATGCGTTGCTCCTGGTCACTGGTCTGCTCCAGCTGTAGTTTGCTCAGTGAATGCTGCAATCTCAGGGCTTCCTGGGACGATGACTGGTGTCTCTTTTTCGCCTCATTCAGCTCCAGTTTCAGGCGTTCCACCAGTGTCCTATTCACACACATGAGATTGAGTGGAGGAGGCACAGAACATGGATTAGTGCAGGTGACAGACAAGTACAATACCTGCATTGTTCCAGCTCCTCGTCACTGGCAATCATTCGCTCCCTCAGCGAGCGCATCTCACTATCCAACTTGCGTAGGTGTTGCTCCTGTCTCACCACCTCAGCTACGCGATCGCTCAGCTGCTCCTGGGTGCTCTGGAGGGCGCTCTCCACCAAAAGAGTTTTCTCCTCCTGTCCCGCCAATGTCTGCACTGGTCACAAGAGCATGCACAGTTATTTTTACAGAGCACCATTCACATTGGATCCTGTAGACCTAAGGGGCCCATAGCAGTGGTGGCCTGTGCATTGTGCAACACCACCGCCGCCGCCCTCCCTATCAATGCGCCCGGCCCCATTCAGGACGCCGGGCACATGGATTCTTATGGCGGGGATGGGGGGGGTGGTGATTTTTGAAGCACATGATTAAAGCCAGAGGCTCTAATAGGCTTCAATAAAGGGTGGGCTCGGAGCGCAGAGCACTGCGTCCCAATCCCACATGGTTGTGTGACTATAGCAAATTAATTTTCGCTATTTTCACACTAAATCTTCTCCCCGCCAATCAGGAAGCAGGTGTGAGACCTGTTTCCCGAATGGCCAAAATATCAGGTGATCCTATCTGATGCCTGACATGGAGCCAGGGAGGAAGCTGCTGGAGTCAGAGAGGAAGCCCGCCAGTCTGGAGCCCCTGCCTGGACCCTGCACCCGCTAGCCTGGAGCCGCTGCCTTGACCCCACACTAAGGTTGCCACATCATCCCTTTAATCCAGGACACATATTAATTACTGAGGCTGATTTAATGCAGATAAGGCAGGCGAGTTTAATTACCACCTTAATCAACCACCTGTGTAATTAACATGTGTCCTGGATTAAAGGGATGATGTGGCAACCCTACCCCACACCCACTGGCCTGGAGTCGCTGCCTAGACCCCGCACCTGCTAGCCTGGAGCCGCTGCCTGAACCCCACACCCGCTAGCCTGGAGCCGCTGCCTGGACCCCACACCCACTAGCCTAGAGCCGCTGCCTGGACCCCGCACCTGCTAGCCTGGAGCCGCTGCCTGGACCCCGCACCTGCTAGCCTGGAGCCGCTGCCTGGACCCCACACCCGCTAGCCTGGAGCCGCTGCCTGGAACCCGCACCTGCTAGCCTAGAGCCGCTGCCTGGAACCCGCACCTGCTAGCCTGGAGCCGCTGCCTGGAAC
>JBBGZY010001547.1:325000-340000 GCA_037952925.1 Lithobates clamitans | reverse complement strand
AATTACACCCATTAGATTTTATCGCAGGTGTTTTCCACGCACCAGTGTGGATCCAAACCAAGTATAAAGTGGCTGTTTCTCTCCAGAAATGAGGAGCCCCAGTTGCTGGCTAATGCCGATTCATGCTGTGAGTAGACGAGAAAATCCAGACAGCCGCACACCAGGAAGATATTATCCAAAAGTTTCTTTATTGTAAAATCAGGAACATATCATGTACAGGACACCGTAGACAGAATGTACAGGCAATCAGCTAATGCGTTTCGCACTTATGCCAAGTGCTTACTCATAGCTCACGAGTAGGCACTTGGCATAAGTGCGAAACGCGTTAGCTTCCTGTACATTCTGTCTACAGTGTCCTGTACATGGTATGTTCCTGATTTTTCAATAAAGAAACTTTTGGATAATATCTTCCTGGTGTGCGGCTGTCCGGATTTTATCCTCGTCTACTCACAACCCATTAGATTTTAGTCGACTAAAATGTACTGGGGATTTCGTTGACTAAATACGACTAAAACAATTGCAGAAGACTAAAATGGGACTAAAACTAAAATGCCATTTTAGTCCTAAGACTAAGACTAAAACTGAATCGAAATTTGCTGCCAAAATGAACACTGGAAAGCAGGAAGGGGGTTACTAGATAATTGTCCTATTTGGGAAGCACACTATGTATTAGTGCCGCTAGCTGTATGTGCAAATATCTGTGTTCCATCTCCAGTGTCTCCCCCTACTGGCCTTAAACTCCCTCACTTACATAACTCCCCCGAAAACTCTCAGTCTCTTTGCCTCCTACCTGCTCTTTATGGCTGGTCAGCTTGTTGCTCTCTTTCAGTTCCTCCTGAAGTTTCTGGATCTGTTGCTGTTGCTCGGACACAAGTCGTTTGTGCTCCTGAACTTGGGTTTCGGTGTTTCTTCTTAAAGAAGAGACCTCCAGCTGCAGCCGCTCCACATCTGGGCAAAAGATGACACAGTGAAGACTCCCAACTTTCTCAGCACGATCCGTTATTTATACAGCGAATGTCCTAAGGTTACCTTTCATAGTGCTGCTTCTCTGCTCTCTTTCCTTAGTTAGATCCAGTTTGACTTCCATCAGGAGAGCCTGACTGCGCTCCGTCTCCTGCATCCGTCTCTGCACCTCCTCCTCCGACAACGTCAGTTCCTAAACCCAGGGACAGAGTTACTACACACAGGATACAATGGGCACTGTGGAGACGTAGGCAGCACTCCCGCAGCCTATCCACTCACCTGTGTTAGCTGGCGCACGAGCCTCTCCATGTCCGCATAGCTGCTATCACTGTATCTATGGGTCGCTTTATAGGACGAGAAGTCCGTCTGCAACTTCACAAGGTCTTCCTCAAACTCCACCACCTGCCAGAGCAAAAGAGCCACGTTAGAGAGAGATAATTCTATTACATGTTAAAGCTCCAGCATCATCTCATTTAAATTTCGATTTAAAAGTTTATTTTATATACAGTGGAACCTTGGATTACGAGTATAATCCGTTCCAGGAGAATGCTTGTAATCCAAAGCACTCGCATATCAAAGCGAGTTTCCCCATAGAAGTCAATGGAAAGTAAGAGAATTTGTTCCGCATTGACTTCTATTGCATGCAATACCGCATGTGGCCAGAGGTGGGGAGGGAGGTGCCGGAGAGCCTCGGAAATACTCGGGGACAGCTTGGCTGGACTCGGAAAGCCTCGGAAACGAAGTATTTCCGAACAGCTCCCAACCGTTCAGTGTCACCGGCGCCCCCCCCTGCACCTCTGGCCAAATGCGGTACTGCAGACCCCATTAGCTTGAATTCTTCTGGTTTTGTGAGACAACACTCGCAAACCGAAAACCGAAAAAAAAAAAAATGTGTTCGTCTTTCAAAATGCTTGTTAACCGCGTTACTCGTTAACCCAAGGTTCCACTGTTTTTTTAACATTTAAGGCACAGTGCGGCCTCTCTAAATGTTAGAGGAGATCTATCACCAATGAATGTACAGTTGTGCTGAAAAAGTTGCACCCTCTGGCAGAAATCGTAAAATTTTGACATTGATAATGAAAATATGACTCATCATGCTAAAAAACGATCGTTCGTTCAAGGATAATGATCATATGAAGCCATTTATTCTCACATAGATGTTTGGCTCCTTTATAAATCGTAATGATAACAGAAATCCCCCAAATGGCCCTGATGAAAAGTTTCCATCCCCTGGGATGTTTAGCCGTGGTACAGACACACAAGGTGACACACACAGGTTACAATGGCAATTAAAAGGTTACATTTTCCACATCTGTGGCTTTTTAAATAGTTAGTTATAATTAGTTTCTGTGTATAAATAGTCAATGAGTTTGTTAGCTCTCACATGGATGCACTGAGCAGGCTAGATACTGAGCCATGCGGCCATGGAGCCATGGAGCCAAAGACCTGCGTAACAAGGTATTGTAAAGGTAATGAAACTTTATAAAGATGGAAAAGGATAAAAAAAATTTAAAAAAACCCAAATCCTTGAATAATTACAATTGATTCAAATAATGAGCATGAGACAAGGGAGGGTGGAAAAAGGACAACCCCAAGCTCGTGAACCTCATTCCGCTCTGTGTAAGTGTAGTGACACCTGTTTATCCCATAACCTGAATTTAGTTGTATATTTTTGATATTTTTTTGTACTATTATCTTTATAGGTAGCAGAGTCCAATCTTTGCAGCTCTGCTCTTGAGGAAGCCATATATATGCGAAACATGTCACGCTATATGTGAATGGATGGTGACAACCCCTGGACGATTATATGCATATCATGTATCATTGATTTGTATAGTTTGTACTCTTACCACAGAAAGGGGTTACCACCATAGCTGACATAAGGGTGCGGGATGCTACTACATTTTAGTCGTAAATGTCATTTTAATTGGACAATAATAAAGATTGTATTCATTTTCAATAGATTTGGTTTTGTGCCTATAGAGTCCATGGATTGTGGTCCAGTGTTTGTTTGTTTCTTTCTAATTGATCAAAGCCTTGAATATGCCAGTCAGTATTGTTCAATCACTTATTAAGAAGTGGAAAATTCGTTGATCTCTTAATACCAAGCCAAGGTCAGGCAGATCGAGAAAGATTGCAGCCACAAGCACCGCTGTCCTTTAATTTCAATGGGCAGGGGCACTTTAGGAGCGGTGTATATACTGCTCCTAAAGCGCCTGAAAGATGCTGCTTGCAGGACTTTTTTTGACGCCCTGCCAGCGCAGCGCCCCCAGTGTGAAAGCACTCGGGCTTTCACACTGGGATTGCAGATGAAGCATTTTTTCAGGCGCTTTAGAGGCGCTAATTTTAGAGCTAATCCGTCTGAAAAACGCTTCCAATGTGAAAGGAGTCTTAGGGCTTCTTTCTGCCAGCTCAACCATGCAGCTCACTTTTGGGTCAAATTTATAATATATATATATATATTTAAAAATAAAATTATGTGTGTATAAGGGGAATAATTTTGAAAATTTTCTTCTCCAAATGTTAATTTTGTATTGCTTTCACTGTGCAACGTTTATTTTATTTTTTTTATGGGGGGGTATGTGGGACTGCTTTAAGCTACAGGAGATATGGAAAGAGAAGAAAAACATTTGAAAAGGAGCCTAAAGCTCCATCTGCTGGCTTGATACTTATATGCAATGTTTTATAATTGCCTAAGAAATATGTTCAAAATTACTATATACTTATATACATACATGCACACATACAATTTCCATACTATTGTCTGCATTTGCCAGTCCAAGAGTGATATAGAACCTGTGTACACTGACCTGACTCTGAAGTTGTGCTGCATGTTCTCGCACAGATTGCAGGATCTCTTCGATCTGTTGTGCTTGTTCCCGGCTAGATGTTAGGTCCACCTGCGTTTCTTGAAGTTCGTGAGTCAGCTGATCAATGGCTTCCTCGCAGCCCTCCAGTTCTGTACATTTCCCCTCCAGCTCCTGCTGCAGAACCAGGAGTTCCCCGCGCAGGGCGGACAGACGGGAATCCCGCTCAGACACCTGTGAAGAATTGCAAAGTGAAGAGTGCTGATTAATTGCCCTGTGACTGGTCTTCTGTCTTTTAGAGGAGTCTGTTATTAGTAGTTTATAGTCTGCATTTTTGATCATACATAGAGCAAAGGAGGTTCCAGCAGAGAGCCTAAAAGTACAACTGAAGTCTTCTGTATAACAGTCTAGATATGCACTAAATCCAGGTACTATCTAATACACAGGCCTCTAAAGTAAACAAAAAACTTCCTTTACCTCCCCTGAGTAAGCCAAATCCTCCTTGATTGGTGTCTCACATGCTCCCTTCCCCAGGCACTGCAGCTCAAAGTAGGAGGGTTTTTAGGAAGTGCAGTCAAGGGACTGCACACATAACTGTGGCTGCACACATAACTGGTAAACGATGGGGCTGCTCACATGGCTGGTAAATGAAGGGACTGCACACATAACTTGTAAATGAAGGGACTGCACACATACATGGTAAATGAAGGGACTGCACACATAACTGGTAAACGATGGGGCTGCTCACATGACTGGTAAATGAAGGGACTGCACACATAATTGGTACTTGAGTTTTGCATAGCTGCTAGCTTGTTTATTCACACATTTTTGTGTTTCCCTTTGACTTTTATGGGGAGAGAAGTAGTTCTGATGCAAACAAAAGCCAGTTGTCACAGGTCAGTAAGGCACAAGGTGAAGTGCAATTACCCCATAGCAAGCCTCTCTTATTCTTGTTCAAACAGATTAAAACTGCTCAGCGTGCCTTTATAACAGTGGTCTCCAAACTGCGGCCCTTTGCTTGCTTTTATCTGGCCCTTGGAAAACTATTTCATTCACTGACACCAATGAAGGGCACAATTCCTACCAATGACACCAACAATGGGGCCCAATGACACCACAGATGGGGCACAATTCCCCCTAATTACACTAATGATGGGGCACAATCTAGCGTCCCCCATGGGAGGGTAAACACACACCTCTTGTTTCATGTCCCGCACTTCATCCTCCATCTGCCTCAGACTGGCCTCCAGCTCTCCCACTCGGCTCACACAGGCCTGGTACTTGCTGCGGTAAAGCTCCATGCTGCTATTGGAAGAGTTACACTGACTCTCTGCACTGACTGCTCTCTCCTCGGCCTCCCACAGTCGTGACTGCAGCTTCTGCAACTCATCATCCCGCTGACGCAGCTCATCATCTCGATGTGACATCTGGGAAAAAAGGGAGAAAGCAGTGAGGATTAGCAAATTTGTAAAAGGCTTCAAATTCTAGGGTCCACATTTGTGACCTCATGACTCCAGGGGGGAGATTTACTAAAACTGGAGCACTCAGAATCTGGTGCAGCTGTGCATGGTAGCCAATCAGCTTCTAATTTCAGCTTGTTCAATTAAAGTGATTGTAAAGGCAGAAGGTGCATTCTATGCATTAAGATAAAAAGCCTTCAGTGTGCAGCAACCCCCCTAATAGTTATCTGGGGTCCATCTATATCTGTTGTAGGAGTGTCTAAGCTGCCCGGGACTCCCCTCCTCATTGGCTGAGACAGCAGCGCGGCTATATTGGCTCCCACCGCTGCCACCCAGGAGAGAAACAGGGTGGGGGTCGGGCCACGGCTCCGTGTCTGAATGGACACAGGGAGCAGTTTCCTCGGCTCGGGTGCCCCCATAGCAAGCTACTTGCTGTGGGGGCACTCAACAGGAGGGAGGGGCCAGGAGCGCCGAAGAGGGACCCGAGAAGAGGGGGATCTGTGCAAATCCACTGCACAGGGCAGGTAAGTATAACATGTTTGTTCTTTTTAACTAAAAAAAAAAAAAAAAAACATGACTTTACAATCACGTTACCCACTTCAATACCGGGCACTTTCACACCCCCCCCGCCAATTTTCAGCTTTCAGCGCTGACACACTTTGAACCGCCAAGTGGACAGTATAACATTTTGTAATGTTTTAAATGGAATTTAATAAAATTGTTTAGATGATACTCAGTCTTCCTATATATGTCTATATAAAGTCTTATGACTACAAATGGTGTTCTAGTATATTGTAGATAAACAAAACCTTTTCTCTGGCCCTTATAATCTACCTCTGTATCCTTTGGGTTAGCCAGTGCTCAGCACACTGTCTTCTGCCTGTGATCTTTACATCTTATGGGGGGCGGCTGGTTTTCAGAAGAGCTCCTAAAATCAGGAGAAGTCGCAGTGCTTTTACCTGCTCCTCTAGCTGCAGCTGTAGATGTTGTGCCAGGTTCAGGTCCTGTGCCAGTCTCTCCGTCTTCACTCTGCAGTGCTGCAGTTCCAGCTCCTGCTCCTCCTTCCTCCTGGTAATGGTCTCCAGCTTCTCCTGGAGCCGCACGGCGTCATTCCTCATCCGCTCCGAGTCTATCTGGTGTGTCTGCTTCAAAGAAGAAAGCTGCTGCTGCAGCCTCTGCATCTGTGGAGATGAACGTCGACTAATCAAAGCCTGTCCCCTTTGGGACAAAGTATCTTACAACCAATTTTTAAAAAAACAGGACACTGAACCACAAAAACAGAGTAACAGATCAGAACACACTGCATCTCCATAGATGTGAGGCTCTCCTTTAAGGCTCCATTCACACTAGCGCCACTCCAAAGTCTTGCGATTTCCAGTGCAACTTTGAATGCAACTTTACACTCTCTGGAGCAAAGTTGCATCAAATTAGTGCAGGCAGCTTTTCAAAGTTGCTGCGACTTTGAGTTGCACTGATTTGAAAGGGGGCCATTGAAAAGAATGGGCTGCGGCTTTGAAAGTCCCATGACAAGTTGCACAAGTGTGAATGGAGCCTAAATCCTCATACACACGGTACGATTGTTGGCCAACTGAGCGTCTGATTTTTGTCAAAAGGGTGTGTGCCAGGGTCTTGTCTTGCATACTAATGGTACACAACTGTCATGCCACAAACATGAACGTAGTGACGTACTACGAGGGATTTCAGCTCTTGAGCGCCGCCTATTGGGCCCCTTCTGCTAATTTCGTGTTTGGCAAGCATTGATTCCGAGCATGCGTAAAGTACTTTCGACTTTTGTGAGACGGATTTGTGTACTGACCATCCGAAAATCTGACGTCAAGTCGTTGTCCGCCGAAAATTTACTAGCCTGCCATCCAACATTTGTTGGTTAAAAGCTGGACAACAATTGTTAAAAGGAGCGTACTAACGGTAAGATTTTAGGACAACAGTCTGTCAACAGACAATCCCCTCCCAACAATCGTATCGTGTGTACGAGGCTTTAGGGAAGCAGGATGTATTGTCAGATGAGTGGTTATGGGTGATATTCTTTCAACTTTAACCACTTCAATACCGGGCACTTATACACCTTCCTGCCCAGACCAATTTTCAGCTTTCGGCGCTCTCACATTTTGAATGACAATTGCGCGCTCATGCGGCGCTGTACCCAAATAAAACTTATATCAATTTTTTTACCACAAATAGAGCTTTCTTTTAGTAGTATTTAATCACCTCTGGGGTTTTTATTTTTTGTGCTACAAATGAAAAAAGAACGAAAATTTAAAAAAAAAAAAAAAGGTTGTTCTTTGTTTCTGTTACAAAACTTTGTAAATAAGTTTTCTCCTTCACTCATGAGGCTGCACTGACGGGCACTGATGAGGCAGGACTGATTGGCATTGATGAGATGGCACTTATTTGCGGCACTGATAAGCAGCACTGATAGGTGTCACTGATGGGCAGAACTTATGGGCAATGTTGGTCACTCATATGTGGCACTGACAGGTGGCACTGGCGGGCACCTATAGGCGGCACTGGTGGGCACCACTGATAGATGGCACTGATCAGAGGTGCTGGCAGGCATTACTGATGGGCACAGAGTGCCATCCCTAATGGGCATTGATTGCCATCCCTGGTGGGCTCCAGTGGGCTTACCTGGTGGCCATGGGTGGGCATCCCTGAAGGTCATGGGTTGGCATCCATGTTGTCCATGGGTGGGCATCCCTGGTGGTCCTGGGTGGGCATCCCTGGTGGTCCTGGGTGGGCATCCTTGGGGGGGCTGCACTGATAATCAATCAGTGCAGACCCCCCAGGTCAGGATAACAGACGATCGGCTCTCCTCTACTCGAGTTTGTCAGCGCGAGTGGAGGAAAAGCCGATACACGGCTTTTCCTGTTTACAGTGATCAGCTGCAATTGGACAAGGCTGATCACGTGGTAAAGAGGCTCCGTTGGGGGCTCTTTACCTAGATTGTAGATGCGGTGTTTCAGACTGACACACCACAGCACCTCTCGCGGCTGGACATCATATGACGCCCAATCAGGATAACTGAACCAATTCCCGACCGTCAATCTGCTATAGGCCGGGTCGGGAAGTGGTTAATTAGGCATTGCTGTGATGTGCTCTGTACTTTACAGCAAATCCTATTGCTCTCTGTCCCTCTCTTACCTCTTCTATGCTGTCCTCTGTTTCCTGTTGAAGTCTCTGTATGATGGTTTCATTTTCCATGGCGGTATTTTGTCGCTCTGAGCAGATCTCTTGGAGGCTGTGTACATCGCTCTGAAGGTTTTTCAGCTTAGAGCGAGTGCTACTCAACTCCTCCTCGCGTTCGGTGAGCTGCAGAATATGGCAAACATCAATACATATATTCACTGGTGAAAGTCAAACTCTACAAAAAAAAAAGAATGCAGCACAAACAGTATAACTACTATTCAAGCAAATATTTTGTAATTCGGTGATCTTAAAATGTACCTTTCCATTTTAATCTGTTGCTGCTATGATTTTTTTAAAGCAGTCAAAAAATAAATATAAAAAATGAAAATGTCGCTTTCTTGCAATATGGCAAACCAGGGTCATCTGTACACTGTTGTGATGATTGGCTTACTGTGTTTCCAAGAAGTCTGAAAAATAATTTCGTTCCACATCGAAATTCGAAAACAAAGGTTTGTTATTCGGATGTATACAAATTTCCGAACAACAGTAAAGAACGAAACCAAAATAAATTAGAACAAAATGAAATAACGCAACAAAATAACAAATTATCCGAATTTTAAAACAAATTCAAATTCTAAAAGGAATTTGAAATGGAAACATATTGCAATAAATACAGTAAGGTATAAAAGTGAAAAAAAATATGATGATTCCTATTTAGGCTGCTTTATAGAACAGAATAGAAAAAAAATTGAATCGAATAGAAAAAAATAGAATAGGATAAAATAGAAAATAAAAGAATAGAATAAAACAGAATAGAAGAGAAAAGAAAAGAATTGACTAGAATATGGTTACATAGTAAGGTTGAATAAAGACACCAGTCCATCCAGTTCAACCTGAGTGAGTGTGGGTGCATGTCCACAACCCCTATACATTATTATTTATTTAAGGTACCCATATAGCACCATCAATTTTTACACAGTGCTCCACACTCACATCAGTCCCCAACCCCAAGGAGCCCACAATCCAAGGTCCCCAACCCACACCCATACACTGGGGCCAATTTTATTTTGGAAAGAAGCCAATTAACCTTCCAGCACGTCTTTGGAGTGTGGCAGGAAACTGGAGTACCCGGAGGAAACCCACACAGGGAGAACATGCAAACTCCAGGCAGGTAGTGTCGTGGTTGGGATTTGAACCAGCGAGAGTGCTACCCACTACAGCACTGTGCTGCCCAAATAATATACGAATCAAATTCTGAAAACGAATCATTCTAACATAATGAATATGACGAAACAAAAAGTATTAACTTAAAGCGGAGTAACACCCAAAAATTGAACTTCTGCTTTAAGGAATCCTGACATGCCACATTTGGCATGTCATTTTTTTTTGGAGGGGGGGGGGGGGGGAGTGGGTACCTAGTTTTGACAGGTACCTGCTCCCACTTCCGCTCATGGTGCCACGGCGCAGAGAGGACGTTCACCTCTCCCCTCTACCCTCCGGCAATCTTCTGGGACACTTCACAGGTCGCAGAAGATTTCCCGGCCATTCAGAATGCGCATCACGAACCCGGCGGTGGCTGCAGAGAAGAGGATCTCAACAGGACAAGGCTGGATCTGCTGTGTGGGTGAGTATATGAACTGCGGCCGTCCCAGCATCAGGTAAGAAGGGGAGAAAAATAAATATTGCTGGGGGAAGTTCCTCTTTAATTTCTTCAGACCACAAACAAAAGATTGTTATGACTAAGGCCTTAAAGGCTGAAATGCGTCAACTGACTTAATCAGCGTTTGTTCACTGTGGCTATTCAATAAAATGAATAAATTTTAAGAGCAATAACCGGAGTGCAGATAATTTTTTCTACATTACTCTACTCAGCCAGCGACTGTGGATCGAGCACCTGGGAGCTCTGCTATCTATGTGGTGTATGGGTAGTAGCACTGACTTTTCTGTTTATACAAAAAAAGATTCTGCAATAAAGTTTGACAGTATTATTAAAATTATAAATAATTCACGTGAAGGCGTTTGAATTCTTCTCAGCAAGACTGGAGTTTTACCATCAACTAAAAAGTTTGGGAAAACTAGTATCTTTTAAAGCAATGTCTTCAGACAAACACATTTTTCGGTTCCATTTAAAGATCCCTCTCTTTGATGAGGACAGCGGGTCCCAGCAGGCCCCCCCGGTTCATACCTCACTCCTCGTTTGCTGCAGCTCTTGTTCTCTGGCAGTGAGGTCTGTTCGGATGTTCAGTATTGTCTGATCCCTGTTGGAGACCTGAATTATATATGATAGGTACAGAATTACTATGAGGTTTTGGCTGCATACAGAACAGAAAGTATAGAATAAGAAGCTGTGATAGAGATAGACACGGACACGGTTGGAATACATAAAGATGAGTCTATTGAGCTACAATACAAAGCAAACAGATCCTGTCTAATCACCTCTTTCTGGGCAGCTTTGTGCTTCTCATTGAGGATGCCGAGATCTCGCTCCAGTCTCTCCACAGTGCTGGTGAGTTGAGATATCTCCTTCTCCCTGGCTCTCTGCTCCTCAGTCACAGCCGCTATTCCCTGTCTCTGCTCTTCCACCATTGATTCACACTGACTCAGCTATTAGGAAGAAAGGAAACTATGTGAACAATCAGCTATATATCAAGTTCCCCATCTCTGCACATCTTCAGCTTCATGAAAATCAACAATACCATTGAGGCTACTTTCACATCAAAAGCGCATATGCGTGGTGTCCCTAACCCGGAACAGGCTGGATGACGCCCCATAGGTCACAGCGCCTTGCTATACATACCTTGCTATACATAACCATTGCCCCCCAATGAAGTCAGTTGTGACGAAACATGTAGGGCGGAGTTTACGTACATGCCGTCACCAAGCCAACGCCTATCCTGTTGTGTACACAAGCTTATTTTGCTTCCATGCTGCTTGCTGCCTTTGGATTTTGATATGCCAGTTGTATTCAATGACATTGTGTGTGCCCTCAATCCTCTTTTTTAAAAATAAAGTTTTAAAATAGATTTACACTATGTGGATGCTCCTTTTCATTACATATCCATGATGGGAATGCTTATCCACGGAGTTGCCATTTGAATTTGCTGGATCTTTAAAGTGATTGTAAAGGTAAATAAAAAACAAAAAAAACAAACATATTATACTTTCCTCCACTGTGCAGCTCATTTTGCACAGAGTGGCCCCGAATCTCGTCTTCTGGGGTCCCCCGGCAGCTCTCGCGGCTCCTCCCCACATCTGATAACCCCCTCGGAGAAGCACTTCCCCCCGAGGGGGTTACCTTGCGGGTGCGCTCCCGAGTCCAGCATTTGGCGTCCATAGAGGCCAAATGCAGGACATAGGATGCATTAAGGTGAAAAAACACAAAGGTTTATAACCCCATTAAACCTGTGATTGGATGACATCTGTTACCTCTTATACACATTGGGCGTTTGTGACTCTGTAATAGAGTCCTAGCACTCTGGTAAGAATCTAACTTTATGCGGTGGTGGATCACGTGGTGAAATCATATCACTCATTATTTTGGATTACACGATCTTCATGGACACTTCTTTTGGATTCTTTTCTTTTCTGTTCACTTATGAACTTTTGTTTTGCATTAATTATTTTTTGACATTGTGTTTACATAGTATCACTGTTATGGATCATCTACCTGGATTTGGTTCCTACTTTTAGCGCTGCATTTATTATTATTATTTTGCTATACATACTCTTCATTCTAAGTTTTGTAAAATTCCATTGCAGATGGAATCCATGGAGCACCTAACAGGGTCACTGGGAATGTATGTCCTGAAGCCTGTTTTGTGGAACTTCCTCTCTCTGTATTATCACATTCAAACTTCATAAGGCAGTTTTAAATCTGATTGGTTGCTGTAGGAAATGAATTAATACTGACAAGTTAATATGTGGGTTCTTCAAAAAGTTTCCGCACTCTTTTTAACTCTTTTATATTGTATTTAGAAAAGTGCAGAAACTTTTTGAAGACCCCTTGTACATACAGTAAGTCTTTCAGTGGGTACCTTTGGAAAAGCAATTTCCTGCAAAACAAGCAGGGGTTCTCATACCATAGATTACAGACAAAAGTGGTATTTATTGGTAGAACAAAACTGGAAGTACTGATCAGGTAGGCTGGGTCCCTGCATACAGTATAGCTCAAGGTTTAATTTTACGTTTTTACTGGAATAAATAGTTTTAAACTCTTTTTATTAAGTTTTTTATACAAAAAAAATAAGACATAACATAACATTCTAAAACACATATGTGTAACCATGTGAGTTGCTAATTGTTGGACCTTCATTAACCATATTGCTACACTTAGAGGGGTCTTCTCTTTTATACTCAGTTGTGACATGACGCTACTTGTATATCAAGACATCGCTTGTATATCAAGTCAAAATTTATTTAAAAATTTTGCTTGTCTTTTAAAACGCTCTCAAAACAAGTTACTCTCAAACCAAGGTTTTACAGTACTTCCTTCCAATAGGGCTGAATCAAAGGACAATGCCACCATACTGGAATAAATAGGACTTCTTATGCTGGATTACCTGTGCTTTACATGTTTCGTGCTGTTCCTTTACTTCAGTGAGCTCCTGCTGGAGAGCTGCAATATCTTTGTACCTCTGCTCAATCTGTGGACACCAAGTAAGAGACAGGGGATCTTCATCACAAGGAGTTCATAGGTCCCCGGAACCAATGTATAGAAATACACTGTACCTGGGCATCGGCCTCTCTGCTGCTCTCCTCTTTCTCCTTTGTGACAATTTCTAGAGCACTCTCAGATCTCTCTAGCTTGTCCTTCAGAGTCTGGATCTCTGCGTCTCTTCTGGTGATGTCGCTCTGCAGAGACTCCGTCTGCTGCATGGCTTCGCTTAGACGCTCCTCACCCTGCGATTTCTGTGAAGGTCGAACACAACACTCAAAAAATCAGTAAAAAGGGACAGAGAGCTCAGAGGCGGACTCTCAAAAGCAAAACAATAGGAGTTTGGTTTTTCAACCTTTTTTAACCACTTTAATTTCACACAGAATCTCTGGTGAAAAATAAGGCCCCTTGCACATGGGACCGTCTAGCTGCAGCACGTCCTTCCTGATGGTTTATTGTGCCCAGGAGGGATATGTACAGCATCCAGCACCATCCAGCCCCACTGCCTGTAGCCTGTCAAAGTCTATGGTTGGCTGCGGCTGGACAGCACTGAACCGCGGCACTGGAACTGGACGGCACTGAACCAAGTGGCACCAGAGTTTAGGGCCCAAAGAATAACCTCCTGCAGTTGAGTGTGGTGGTTTAGGACTTTCTGGATTCTCTACTTATCCGGCTTAGAAGTAAAGCCCAAATGTGTCTTGCTGCCCCCTCAGGACTGTGGGCATCCTTACACTAAAAATCAACAAAGAGAGAGTGCACTGACCTAGAGCATTACCATTATACAACTTATAGAATAAATAAAATAAGTGATATACTCACAAAACACATGACATTAACATGAATATCATGAAATGCAAATGAGACTGCCTCCAGGTGCACAGCACTCAACTGATGACATAGGAAGGCCTGTCAGTGTCCAAAACGGTTTACGTGTTTCAAGGGACAAGCCCTCTTGGCTTACGCGTTTCAAGAGACAAGCTCTTTTGTCTTACGTGTTTCAAGGGACCAGCCCCCTTCCTCAGAGTGGCTCTGAGGAAGAGGGTTTGTCCCTCAAAACATATAAGCCATTCTGGATGCTGAATGGCCTTCCCATGTCATTAGTTGGGTGCTGTGGACCTGGAGGCAGTCTCATCTTCATTTCATAATCGGCACGTTAATGTCATGTGTTTGTGAGTATATCACTTGTTTTATTTATTCAATAAATTGTGTATTGGTAATGCACTAGGTCGGTGCGCCCTCTCTTTGTTGCTTTTTACTAGCGTTTGTACTTGAACACAAGGGGCTCCAAACGTGGTTACCACGTGGTACAATGCTCAGCCCCATTCAGCTGCAGCCTGCCATAGATTTTGACAGGCTGCAGGCAGCAGGGCTGGACGCTGTGCTGACCCGCCTGAGTGCAGTAAAACACCAGGAGGAATGCACTGCAGATACACGGCCCTCGTATGCAGGGAGCCTAAAGCCCAGTACACACACAAATCGGTCAGCTCGGTTGGTCGAACAGTCCTGCTAGAAAATCATCTGATTTGAACATGATCTGTGTATTCTGACAGGGAAAGGGGGGGCGGTGGTGGTAGAGGGGAGCCCCCCTTATCAGAATACAATAGTTGAGATATTCCTGTATCACACAGTGTTGCTTTTATGCAAGGATCCGTCTGTTTTTTTTTTTTGGTTTAACATGTATACCCTGCTTAAAGCGGAACTAAACCCTCCTATCCTTTTCTGCCAAGGAAGCTGCCATCTTAGCCTCTGTCTGATCTGCAACTGCCCCGATGTTGCACGTGTGATCAGGTATGACTCCAGACATTTGATGATTTGATAGTTTGGTTGAGAGCACAAGCAATGTGACAGTTAGCAATCTCAGCATGCTGGGAATGTAACTGTATTTTTTAAACAGTTGGGGGACTAAACCCATCGATTTACCAGTTTAAAAAAAAACAAAAAACAGTTACATTGCTGGCATGCCGGGAACATT